>CM035220.1:23876736-23896520 GCA_020233015.1 Callinectes sapidus | reverse complement strand
AAGAAACTTTTTTCGTGAAATGGCATATATTCTTTTTTTCTGAAGTAAAATAAAGATGGTCCTTCTTAGGTAAGATATCAAATCTCCAAGAATCGCAGGAAACAGGATAATTTATGCAATTTTGAGAGAAAATAATGAATTGCCAAAAAAGTAATTATATTTCTTGCTTTTTCCTTCATTTTCACTCAAAACATGGAAATGAAAAGAAAAAACACTGAAAAATCCTTTTTCTTAAAGAAATATATATTTTTTCATTGAAATGGCTTGTATTACATATAATGTAACATGAAAAAGGGATTTTCTTCAAAATGTTGTTAAAACTAATAAAACGGTTTAAAGAGGGTAGTTTATGTAACATTAAAGAGAAAAACAATACGCTATAGCGTATTGTTCATGGTTTTAATTAAAATATGGAAATTCAAAGAAAATTACTTAAAAACTTACTTTTTGAGGTAAAAACATACTTTTTTTTCTAACAGTAGATGGATTTGTCATAAAATATTGTAAAACCCTTAAAAACGTGGAAAAATGGTTATTCAAATCGCATATGTTATACTTGTAAAAAAGGGTTTTATGTAAAATGCCGTTAATCCTCTTAAATACTGAAAAAAACGTAGTTTATGAAATTTTAGATAGAAGAAGTATATTGGAACATGAAAAAGTTGTTTTCTTCAAAATGTGTTTAAACGTCCAAAAAGGTTAAAAATGGATACTTTGTATAGTTTCAGAGAAAGAAAATGTATATAATGTTTATTTTCTTGTTTTTAATCAAAACATTGAAATCAATAGAAAATTATTAAAAAATGACTTTTGGTGTAAAATCATATATTTTTTTTCGTAAAAGAGATGGTTTTCCTTTAATTGTAGTAAATCTCTGTAAAACATTGAAAAAAGGGTAATTTATGAGGTTTTAGAGAAAAAAATATCTATTGTCGTAAAATAAGGATAAAAACATAAAAATAGGTAATTTGTGCAATTTTAGAGAAAAAAAGTATTGTCGAGAAAAAGATTGCATTTTTTTGGTTTTCCTCCACCAACAAATTAAAATATTAAAAAAACCTTAAAAGTCACATTTTAGGCAGAATTTTCTTCTTTATTCAAATTGCATATATTATAGATATAAAAGGGGGTTTTGTTTAAGATCCTGTTAATTCTCCTAAAAACGTTGAAAAACACGTCATTCATGATTTTTTTTCAGAAAATAAGTATATTGTCGCAATATTCAAAGTTTTTTGCTTATTTTTTTATGCAAACAATGAAATAAACAGAAAATCATCGAAAAATTTACTTTTTCGGTGAAAAGAATTTTTTTCATAAAATGGCATATATTCCTTTTTTTAACTAAAATAAAGATGGTCTTTCTTAGATAAAATGTTAATTCTCACAGAAACGCTGGAAACGGGACAACTTATGCAGTTTTGAGAGAAAAAAATGAATTGCTATGAAAAGTTAATATATTTCTTCCTTTTTCCTCATTTTCACTCAAAATATGGAATTGAAAAGAAACAACACTGAAAAATCCTTTTTCTTAAAGAAATATATTTTTTTCATTGAAAGGGCTTGTATTACATTTTATGTAACATGAAAAAGGGATTTCCTTCAAAATCTTGCTAAAACCAATAAAAAGTTTTAAATAGGATAGTTTATGTAACTTTAAAGAGAAAAACAATACGCTATAGAGTATTGTTCATGTTTTTAATTAAGACATGGAAATTCAAAGAAAATTACTGAAAAACTCACTTATGGAGATTAAAATATACTTTTTTTCAAAGGTAAGATGGATTTATCATAAAATTATTGTAAAACCCTTAAAAACGTTGAAAAATGCATAGTTCAAATCGCATATGTTATTGTACTTGTAAAAGGGGGTTTTATGTAAAATGCCGTTAATACTCCTAAAAACTGAAAAAAAACGTAATATATGGAATTTTAAATAGAAAAAGTATATTGTAACATGAAAAAGTTGTTTTCTACAAAATGTGTTTAAACGTCCAAAAAAGTTAACAATGGATACTTTGTATAGTTTCAGAAAAAGAAAATGTATATAGTGTTTTTTTTTTCTTGTTTTTAATCAAGACATTGAAATCTATAGGAAATGATTAAAAAAGTGACTTTTGGTGTAAAATCATATTTTTTTTCGTAAAAGTTATGGTTTTCCTTTAAAAGTAGTAAATCTCCGAAAAACATTGAAAAAAGGGTAATTTATGTGGTTTTAGAGAAAAAAATATATTTTCATAAAATAAGGATAAAAGCATAAAATAGGTAATTTGTGCTATTTTAGAGAAAAAAAAGTATTTTCGAGAAAAAGAATGTATTTTTTTGTTTTCTTCCACCAACAAAAGAAAATATTAAAAAACCCTTGAAAAAGTTACTTTTTAGGCAGAATTTTCTTCACTATTCAAATTGCATATATTATACGTGTAAAAAGGGGTTTTGTTTAAAATGCCGTTAATACCCCTAAAAACGTTGAAAAACACGTCATTTATGATTTTTTTTAGGAAAAAAAAGTATATTGTGGCAATATTCAGTTTTTTTTTGTTTATTTTTTCATGAAAACAATGAAATAAGCAGAAATTCATCGAAAAATTTACTTTTTCGGTGAAAAGAAATTTTTTTTTTAAATGGCATATATTCCTTTTTCTGAACTAAAATAAAGATAGTCTTTCCTAGATAAAATGTTAATTCTACAAGAAACGCTGGAAACGGGATAATCTATGCAATTTTAAGACAAAAAAATGAATTGCCATGAAAAGTTAATATATTTCTTGCTTTTTCATTCATTTTCACTCAAAACATAGAAAAGAAAAGAAAAAACACTGAAAATTCCTATTTCTTAAAGAAATATATATTTTTTCATTGAAATAGCTTGTATTACACTTTATCTAACATGAAAAAGGGATTTTCTTCAAAATGTTGTTAAAACCAATAAAAAGAATTAAATAGGGTAGTTTATGTAACTTTAAAGAGAAAAACAATACGCTATAGCGTATTGTTCATGTTTTTAATTAAAACATGGAAATTCAAAGGAAATTACTTAAAAACTCACTTTTGGAGGTAAAAACATCCTTTTTTTTCTAAGGGAAGATTGATTTGTCATAAAAATATTGTAATACCCTTAAAAAAATGGATAATTCAAATCGCATATGTTATTATTGTAAAAGAGGATTTTATGTAAAATGCCGTTAATACTCTTGAAAACTGGAAAAAAACGTAATATATGAAGTTTTAGATAGAAAAAGTAGATTGTAACATGAAAAAGTTGTTTTCTACAAAACGTGTTTAAACGTAAAAAAAAGGTTAAAAATGTGTACTTTGTACAGTTTTATAGAAAGAAAATGTATAAAGTGTTTATTTAGTATATTTATTTAGTATAATTATTTTAGTATATTGTGGCAATATTCAGTGTTTTTTTTTTTTTTGATGAAATCAATCAAATAATAAGAAAATCATCGAAAAATTCACTTTTTCGGTGAAAAAAACTTTTTTCGTGAAATGGCATATATTCCTTTTTTCTGAACTAAAAAAAAAGATGTTTTTTTTTTAGATAAGATGATAATTCTCCTAAAAACGTTTGAAAAGGGATATTTTATGCAATTTTATAGAAAAAAATGATATTCCATGAAAAGTTAATACATTTCTTGCTTTTTCTTTCATTGTCATTCAAAACATGGAAATGAAAAGAAAAACACTAAAAAAAAATTTTTCTTAAACAAATATTTTTTTTTTTTTCCATGAAATGGAATGTATTACATTTTATGTAACATGAAAAAGGGATTTTCTTCAAAATGTTGTTAAAAACAATAAAAAGGTTTAAATAGGGTAATTTATGCAACTTTAAAGAGAAAAACAATAAGCTATAGCGTATTATTTAGTTTTCCTTTAAAAGTAGTTAATATCCAAAAAAACATTAAAAAAAAACGGTCATTTATGCAGCTATAGAGAAAAAAATACATTATCGTAAAATAAGGATAAAAGCGTAAAAGTAGGTAATTTGTTGAATTTTAGAGAAAAAAAATATTGTCGAGAAAAAGAATTTTTTTTTTTTTGTTTTCTTCCACCAAGAAATGAAAACATGAAAAAGACCTTGAAAAAATCACTTTTTAGGTAGAATTTTCTTGTTTTTTCAAATTGCATATATTATACTTGTAGAAAGGGGGTTTTCTTTAAGAAAATGAATTTTTCTGGATTTTTCTTTTCATTTCCAATTTTTGAATGAAAATGAAGGTAAAAGCAAGAAATTTTTCATGAAAAAGAAACTTTTTATGGCAATCCATTTTTTTCTCTCAAAATTGCATAAATTCTTCCCTTTCCAATGTTTTTAAGAGAATTAACATCTTATCTAAGAAAGACCTCCCTTTTTTTTAGTTCAGAAAAAAGGAATATATGCCATTTCAGGAAAAAACATTTCTTTTCACCGAAAAAGTGAATTTTTCGATGATTTTATGCTTATTTCATTGTTTTCATCAAAAAATAAACAAAAAACACTGAATATTGCCACAATATACTTTTTTTCTGAAAAAAATTATAAATGACGTATTTTTCAACGTTTTTAGGATTATAAACGGCGTTTTAAACAAAACCACCTTTTACAAGTAAAATATATGCAATTTGAATAAAGAAGAAAATTCTGCATAAAAAGTGACTTTTTCAAAGTTTTCTTCATATTTTCATTTCTTGGTGGTAGAAAACAAAAAAAATACATTTTTTTTTTCTAGACAAGACTTTTTTTCTCTAAAATTGTACAAATTACCTATTTTTATGCTTTTATCCTTATTTTACGACAATATATATTTTTTCTCTAAACCTGCATAAATGACACCTTTTTCAATGTTTTTAGGAGATTTACTACTTTTAAAGGAAAACCATCAATTTTATGAAAAAAAAAAAAAAGATTTTACACCAAAAGTCACTTTTTAATAATTTTCTTTTGATTTCTATGTTTTGATTAAAAGCAAGAAAATAAACACTATATACATTTTCCTTCTCTGAAACTGTACAAAGTACCCATTTTTTAACTTTTGTGCACGTTTAAACATATTTTGTAGAAAACAACTCTTTCATGTTACAATATACTTTTCCTATCTAAAATTTCATAAATTACGTTTTATTCAGTATTTAAGAGTATTAACGGCATTTTACATAAAACTCCCATTTACAATTATAACATATGCGATTTGAATTATCCATTTTTCAACGTTTTAAAGGGTTTTATAATATTTTTATGACAAATCCATCTCCCCTTAGAAAATAAAGTATGTTTTTACCCGCAAAAGTGAGTTTTTCAGTAATTTTCTTTGAATTTCCATGTTTTAATTAAAAACATGAACACTATAGCGTATTGTTTTTCTCTTTAAAGTTACATAAAGTACGGTATTTAAACCTTTTCATTGGTTTAAACATTTTGAAGAAAATGCCTTTTTCTTGTTACATAAAATATAGTACAAGCCATTTCAAGGAAAAAATATATATTTCTTAAAAAAAAAGAATTTTTCAGTGTTTTTTTTCATTTCAATGTTTTGAATGAAAATGAAGAAAAAAGCAAGAAATATATTAACTTTTCATAGCAATATTTTTTATTCTCTCAAAATTGCATAAATTATCCCCTTTCCAGCGTTTTTTGGAGAATTATCATCTTATCTAAGAATCACCATCTTTTATTTAGTTCAGAAAAAAGGTATAAATGCCATTAACGAAAAAAAGTTCTTTTCACCGAAAAAGTGAATTTTTTTGATGATTTTCTGCCTATTTCATTGTTTTCATCAAAAAATAAACAAAAAACACTGAATATTGCAACAACATATTTTTTTCCTGAAAAAAATCATAAGTGACGTGTTTTTCAATTTTTTTAGGAGTATTAACGGCATTTTTAACAAAACCCCCTTTTACAAGTATAATATATGGAATTTGAATAAAATGAAAATTCTGCCTAAAAAGTGACTTTTCCCAGGTTTTTTTTTATATTTTCATTTGTTGGTGGAAGAAAACCAAAAAAAATACATTCTTTTTCTCGACAATACTTCTTTTCTCTAAAATTGCAGAAATTACCTATTTTTATGCTTTTATCCTTATTTTACGACAATATTTATTTTTTCTCTAAAACTGTATAATTGACTCTCTTTTCACTGTTTTCCGGAAATTTACTACTTTTAAAGGAAAACCATCTCTTTTACGAAATAAAATATGATTTTACACCAAAAGTCACTTTTTAATAAATTTCTATTGATTTCAATGTTTTGATTAAAAACTAGAAAATAAACACTATATACATTTTCTAACTCTGAAACTGTAGAAAATATCCAATTTTAACCTTTTTGGACGTTTAAAAATATTTTGTAGAAAAGAACATTTTCATGTTACAGTATACTTTTTCTATCTAAATTTTCATAAATTACGTTTTTTTCAGTTTTTAAGAGTAGTAACGGCATTTTACATAAAACCCCCTTTTACAAGTATAACATATTTGAATTATCCATTTTTCAACGTTTTTAAAGATTTTACAATACTTTTATGAGAAATCCATCTTCCTCTAGAAAAAAATTATGTTTTTACCTCAAAAAGTGAGATTTTCTGTAATTGTCTTTGAATTTCCATGTTTTAATTAAAAACTTGAACAATATGCTATAGCGTATTGTTTTTCTGTTTAAAGTTACATAATCCCCCGTATTTTAACTATTTTATTGGTTTTAAACACAATTTGAAGAAAATCCCTTTTTCATGTTACAAAAAATGTAATACAAGCCATTTCCAGGTAAAAACTATATATTTCTTTTAGGAAAAGGATTTTTTAGTGTTTTTTTTTCTTTTCATTTCCATGATTTGACTGAAAATGAAAGAAAAAGCAAGAAATATATTAACTTTTTACTGCAATTCATTTTTTTCTCTCAAAATTGAATAAATTTTCCCTTTTCCAGCCTTTTTAAAAGAATTAACGTCTTATTTAAGAAAGACCATTTTTTTTTAGTTCAGAAAAAAGAAGTATATGCCATTTCACGAAAAAAAACTTCTTTTCACCAAAAAAGTGAATTTTTCGATGATTTTCTCCTCATTTCATTGTTTTCGTCAAAAATATAAACAAAAAACACTGAGTATTATGACAATACACTTTTTTTCTGAAAAAAATCATAAACGACCTGTTTTTTAACGTTTTTAAGGAGTATTAACGGCATTTTAAACAAAAACTTTTTTATGAAAGTGTAATATATGGAATTTGAAAAAAAAAAACCCTGCATAAAAGTTGACTTTTGCTATGTTTTTTTCTTATTTTCATTTGTTGGTGGAATAAAACCAAAGAAATATATTCTTTTTCTCGACATTATTTTCCAACGTTTTGAAGGGTTTTACAATATTTTTATGACAAATCCATCATCTTTTAGTAAAAAAAAGTATGTTTTTACCTCCAAAAGTGAGTTTTTCCGTAAATTTCTATGTTTTAATTAAAAACATGAAAAATATGCTATAGCATATTGTTTTTCTGTTTAAATTTACATCATCTTACCTATTTAAACTTTTTTAATGGTTTTAAACACAATTTGAAGAAAATCCCTTTTTCATGTTACAAAAAATGTAATACGAGCCATTTCAAAGTAAAAACTATATATTTCTTTTAGAAAAAGGATTTTTTAGTGTTTTTTTCTTTTCATTTCCATGATTTTATTGAAAAAAAAGAAAAAGCAAGAAATATATGAACTTTTTACTGCAATTCATTTTTTTTCTCTCAAAATTGCATAAATTATCCCTTTTCCAGCGTTTTTAAAAGAATTGACATCTTATCTAAGAAAGACCATCTCTTTTTAGTTCACAAAAAAGGAGTATATGCCATTTCACAAAAAAAAAAAACTTCTTTTCACCAAAAAAGTGAATTTTTCGATGATTTTCTCCTTATTTCATTGTTTTTGTCAAAATATAAACAAAAAACACTGATTATTGTGATAATATACTTTTTTTCTGAAAAAAAATCATCAATGACCTATTTTTTAACGTTTTTAAGGAGTATTAATGGCATTTTAAACAAAACCTTTTTTTTGAAAGTGTAATATATGCAATTTGAAAAAAGAAGAAATTTTTCTATGTTTTTTTCTTATTTTCATTTGTTGGTAGAATAAAATAAAAAAAATACATTCTTTTTCTCGACATTATTTTTTTCTCTAAAATTGAACAAATTACCGATTTTTAAGCTTTTATCCTTCTTTTACGATAATATTTTTTTTTCTCCAAAACTGTATAAATGACCCTTTTTTCAATGTTTTTCGAAGATTTACATTTTTTAAAGGAAAACCATCTCTTTTACGAAAAAAAAATTTAACACCAAAAGTCACTTTTTTTTATCATTTTCTATTGATTTCAGTGTTTTGATTAAGAAAAGGAAAATAAACACTATATACATTTTATTTCTCTGAAACTGTACAAAGTACCCATTTTTAACGTTTTTGGATGTTTAAACACATTTTGTAGACAATAACTTTTTAATGGTAAATATAGTTTTTCTATCTAAAATTACATAAATTACGTTTTTTTCAGTTTTTAAGTGTTTTAACGGCAATTTACATAAAACACCCTTTTACAAGTATAACATATGCGATTTGAATTATCCATTCTTTAACGGTTTTAAGGGTTTTAAAATATTTTATGACAAATCCATCATCCCTTATAAGAAAAAGTATGTTTTTACCACCAAAAGTAAGTTTTTAATTAATTTTCTATGAATTTCCATATTTTAATTAAAAACATGAACAATATGATATAGCGTATTATTTTTCTATTTAAAGTTACATAAACTACCCTATTTTAACGTATTTTTTGTTTTAAAAACAATTTGAAGAAAATACCTTAATTCAACGAAGAAAAATATATATTTCTTTTAGAAAAAGGAGTTTTTAGTGTTTTTTCTTTTCATTTCCATTTTTTTATTGAAAATGAAGGAAAAAAGCAAGAAATATATTAACATTTTATTGCAATTCATTTTTTTCCCTTAAAATTGCATAAATTATCGCCTTTCCAGCGTTTTTAGGATAATTAACATCTTATCTAAGAAAGACCATCTTTTTTTTAGTTTTGAATAAAGAAATATATGCCATTTAACGAAAAAAAAACTTTCTTTTCACAGAAAAACTGAATTTTTCGATGATTTTCTGCTTATTTCATTGCATTCGTCGAAATATAAACAAAAAAGTCTGAATATTATGACAATATACATTTATTTTTTCAGCAAAGAAATCATAAATGACGTGTTTTTTAACGTTTTTAGAAGTATTAACGGCATTTTAAACAAAACCCTTTTTTACAAGTATAATATATGGAATTTGAATAAAAAAGAAAATTCTGCCTAAAAAGTGATTTTTCAATGTTTTTTCTTATTTTCATTTGTTGGTGGAAGAAAACCAAAAAAATATTCTTTTTCTAGACAATATTTTTTTTCTCTAAAATTGCAAAAATTACTTATTTTTATGCTTTTATCCTTATTTTACGATAACATATTTTTTTTCTCCAAAACTGCATAAATGACCCTTTTTTCAATGTTTTGCGGAGATTTACAACTTTTAAAGGAAAATAACTTCTTTTACGAGAAAAAAAATGATATTACACGAAAAGTCACTTTTCAATAATTTCCTATTGATTTCAATGTTTTGATTAAAAACAGGAAAATAAACACTATATACATTTTCTTTCTCCGAAACTGTACAAAGTACCCATTTTTAACGTTTTTGGACCTTTAAACATGTTTTGTAGAAAACAACTTTTTCATGTTACAATATACTTTTTCTATCTAAAATTTCATAAATTACGTTTTTTTTTCCATTTTTAAGAATATTACGATAATTTACATAAAATCCCCTTAAACAAGTAAAACATATGCGATTTGTGTTATCCATTTTCCAATGTTTTGAATATTTTTATGACAAATCCATCATCTTTTAGAAAAAAAGTATGTTTTTACCTCCAAAAGTGAGTTTTTACGTAATTTTCTATGTTTTAATTAAAAACATGAAAAATATGCTCTAGCGTTTTGTTTTTCTGTTTAAAGTTACATAATCCTGAATATTTAAACTTTTTTATTGGTTTTAAGCACAATTTGAAGAAAATCCCTTTTTCATGTTACAAAAAAAGTAATACAAGCCATTTGAAGGTAAAAACTATATATTTCTTTTAGAAAAAGGATTTTTTAGTGTTTTTTTCTTTTCATTTCCATGATTTGATTGAAAATTAAAGAAAAAGCAGGAAATATATTAACTTTTTACTGCAATTGCTGTTTTTTCTCTCAAAATTGCAAAAATCTCCCATTTTGCAGCGTTTTTAAAAGAATTACTATCTCATCTAAGAAAGACCATATTTTTTTTATTCAGAAAAAAGGAGCATATAGCATTTCACGAAAAAAAACTTCTTTTCACCAAAAAAATGATTTTTTCGATGATTTTCTCCTTATTTCATTGTTTTCGTAAAAAAATAAACAAAAAACACTGAGTATTGTGACAAAATACTTTTTTTCTGAAAAAATTCATGAATGACCTGTTTTTTAACGTTTTTAAGGAGTAGTAACGGCTTTTTAAACAAAACCTTTTTTTTTAAAGTGTAATATATGGAATTTGAAAAAAGAAGAAAATTCTGCATAAAAAGTGACTTTTTTTTTTTCTTCTTATTTTCATTTCTTGTGGAATAAAACCAAAAAAAAATACATTCTTTTTCTCGACATTATTTTGTTCTCCAAAATTGCACAAATTACCTATTTATAATCTTTTATCCTTCTTTTACGATAATATATTTTTTTTATCCAAAACTGCATAAATAACCCTTTCTTCAATGTTTTTCGAAGATTTACATTTTTTAAAGGAAAACCATCTCTTTTAAGAAAAAAATGATTTAACACCAAAATCACTTTTTTATCATTTTCTATTGATTTCAGTGTTTTGATTAAAAAAAGGAAAATAAACACTAAATACTTTTTATTTCTCTGAAACTGTACAAAGTACCCATTTTTAACGTTTTTGGACGTTTAAACACATTTTGTAGACAATAACTTTTTCATGTTACAATATAGTTTTTCTATCTAAAATTACATAAATTACGTTTTTTTAAGTTTTTAAGAGTATTAACGGCAATTTACATAAAACCCCCTTTTAAAAGTATAACATGTGCGATTTGAATTATCCATTTTTTAACGGTTTTAAGGGTTTTACAATATTTTTATGACAAATCCATCATCTCTTATAAGAAAAAGTATGTTTTTACCACCAAAAGTAAGTTTTTAATTAATTTTCTATGAATTTCCATGTTTTAATTAAAAACATGAACAATATGCTATAGCGCATTGGTTTTCTATTTAAAGTTACATAAACTACCCGATTTAAACCTTTTTATTGGTCTTAGCAACAATTTTAAGAAAATCCCTTTTTTTAAGGAAAAAAATATATATTTCTTTTAGAAAAAGGACTTTTTAGTGTTTTTTCTTTTCATTTCCATTTTTTGATTGAAAATGAAGGAAAAAATGAAGAAATATATTTACATTTTATTGCAATTCATTTTTTTCTCTCAAAATTGCATAAATTATCCCCTTTCCAGCGTTTTTAAGATAATTAACATCTAATTCAAGAAAGACCTTCTTTTTTTAGTTCAGAAAAAAAATATATGCCATTTAACGAAAAAACTTTTTTTTCACCGAAAACTGAATTTTTCGATGATTTTCAGCGTATTTCATTGCTTCTGTCGAAAAATAAACAAAAAACACTGAATATTTTGACAATATACATTTTTTTTTCTGAAAAGAAATCATAAATTACGTGTTTTTTTAACGTTTATAGGAGTATTAACGGCATTTTAAACAAAACCCCTTTTTACAAGTATAATATATTCAATTTGAATAAAAAAGAAAATTCTGCCTAAAAAGTGACTTTTTCAAAGTTTTTTTGTTATTTTCATTTGTTGGTGGAAGAAAACAAAAAAAATACATTCTTTTTATCGACAATATTTTTTTTCTCTAAAATTGCAAAAATTACCTATTTTTATGCTATTATCTTTATTTTACGATAACATTTTTTTTCTCCAAAACTGCATAAATGACATTTTTTTCAATGTTTTGCGGAGATTTACAACTTTTAAAGGAAAATAATTTATTTTACGAAAAAAAAGATATTACACGAAAAGTCACTTTTTAATAATTTCCTATTGATTTCAATGTTTTGATTAAAAACAGGAAAATAAACACTATATACATTTTCTTTCTCCGAAACTGTAGAAAGTACCCATTTTTAACGTTTTTGGACGTTTAAACATATTTTGTAGAAAACAACTTTTTCATGTTACAATATACTTTTTCTATATAAAAATTCATAAATTACGTTTTTTTAATTTTTAAGAGTATTACGATAATTTACATAAAATCCCCTTAAACAAGTATAACATATGCGATTTGAATTATCCATTTTCCAACGTTTTGTAGGGTTTTACAATATTTTTATGACAAATCCATCATCTTTTTGAAAATAAAGGATGTTTTTACCTCGAAAAGTGAGCTTTTACGTAATTTTCTATGAATTTTTATGTTTTAATTAAAAACATGACCAATATGCTATAGCGTATTGTTTTTCTGTTTAAAGTTACATAATCCTCCCTATTTAAACTTTTTTATTGGTTTTAAACACAATTTGAAGAAAATCCCTTTTTCATGTTACAAAAAATGTAATACAAGCCATTTCAAGGTAACAACTATATATTTCTTTTAGAAAAAGGATTTTTTAGTGTTTTTTTCTTTTTCATTTCCATGAGTTGATTGAAAATGAAAGAAAAAGCAAGAAATATATTAACTTTTTACTGCAATTCATTTTTTTCTCTCAAAATTGAATAAATTATCCCTTTTCCAGCGTTTTTAAAAGAATTAACGTCTTATTTAAGAAAGACCATCTTTTTTTAGTTCAGAAAAAAGGAGGATATGCCATTTCACGAAAAAAACTTCTTTTCACCAAAAAAGTGAATTTTTCGATGATTTTCTCCTCATTTCATTGTTTTCGTCAAAAATATAAACAAAAAACACTGAGTATTGTGACAATATACTTTTTTTTCTGAAAAAAAATCATAAATGACCTGTTTTTTAACGTTTTTAAGGAGTATTAACGGCATTTTAAACAAAACCTTTTTTTTTTAAAGTGTAATATATGGAATTTGAAAAAAAAAGAAAATTCTGCATATAAGTTGACTTTTTCTATGTTTTTTTCTTATTTTCATTTGTTGGTGGAATAAAACCAAAAAAATACATTCTTTTTCTCGACATTATTTTTTTCTCTAAAATTGCACAAATTACCTATTTTTAAGCTTTTATCCTTCTTTTAAGATAATATATTTTTTTCTCTAAAACTGCATAAATGACCCTTTTTTCAATGTTTTTCGGAGATTTACATTTTTTAAAGGAAAAGCATCTCTTTTACGAAAAAAATATTATTTAACACCAAAAGTCACTTTTTTATCATTTTCTATTGATTTCAGTGTTTTGATTAAAAAAAGGAAAATAAACACTATATACATTTCATTTTTCTGAAAGTGTACAAAGTACCTATTTTTAATATTTTTGGACGTTTAAACACATTTTGCAGACAATAACTTTTTCATGTTACAATATAGTTTTTCTATCTAAAATTACATAAATTACGTTTTTTTTCAGTTTTTAAGAGTATTGTCGGCAATTTACATAAAACCCCCTTGTACAAGTATAACATATGCAATTTGAATTATCCATTTTTTAACGGTTTTAAGGGTTTTACAATATTTTTTTGACAAATCCATCATCCCTTATAAGAAAAAGTATGTTTTTACCTCCAAAAGTAAGTTTTTAATTAATTTTCTATGAATTTCCATGTTTCAATTAAAAACATGAACAATATGCTATAGCGTATTGTTTTTCTTTTTAAAGTTACATAAACTACCCTATTTAACCCTTTTTGTTGGTTTTAACAACAATTTGAAGAAAATCCCTTTTTTCAAAGAAAAAAAAATTCTTTTAGAAAAAGGAGTTTTTAGTGTTTTTTCTTTTCATTTCCATTTTTTGATTGAAAATGAAGGAAAAGGCAAGAAATATATTAACATTTTATTGCAATTAATTTTTTTCTCTCAAAATTGCATAAATTATCCCCTTTTCAGCGTTTTTAGGATAACTAACATCTTACCTAAGAAAGACCATCTTTTTTTAGTTCAGAAAAAAAGAAATATATGCTATTTAACGAATAAACTTTCTTTTCACCGTAAAAATGAATTTTTCGATGATTTTCTGCTTATTTCATTGCTTTTGTCGAAAAATAAACAAAAAACACTGATTATTGTCACAATATTCAATTTTTTTCTGAAAAGAAATCATAAATTACGTGTTTTTTAACGTTTTTAGGAGTATTAACGGCATTTTAAACAAAACCCCCTTTTACAAGTATAATATATGCAATTTCAATAAGTAAGACAATTCTGCCTAAAAAGTGACTTTTTCAATGTTTTTTCTTATTTTCATTTGTTGGTGGAAGAAAACCAAAAAAATATATTCTTTTTCTCGACATTATTTTTTTCTCTAAAACTGCACAAATGACCTATTTTTAAGCTTTTATCCTTCTTTTACGATAATATTTTTTTTTTTCTCAAAAAGTGCATAAATGACCCTTTTTTCAATGTTTTTCGGATATTTACATTTTCTAAAGGAAAACCATCTCTTTTACGAAAAAAAAAATTTTTAAACTAAAAGTTACTTTTTTATCATTTTCTATTGATTTCAGTGTTTTGATTAAAAAAAGGAAAATAAACGCTATATACATTTTATTTCTCTGGAAATGTACAAAGTACCCATTTTTAACGTTTATGGACGTTTAAACACATTTTGTAGACAATAACTTTATGATGTTACAATGTAGTTTTTCTATCTAAAATTTCATAAATTACGTTTTTTTTCAGTTTTTAAGAGTATTAACGGCAATTAACATAAAACCCCCTTTTACAAGTATAACATATGCGATTTGAATTATCCATTTTTTAATGGTTTTAAGGGTTTTACAATATTTTTATGACAAATCCATTATCCCTTATAAGAAAAAGTATGTTTTTACCTCCAAAAATAAGTTTTGAATTAATTTTCTTTGAATTTCCATGTATTAATTAAAAACATGAACAATATGCTATAGCGTATTGTTTTTCTATTTAAAGTTACATAAACTACCCTATTTAAACCTTTTTATTGGTTTTAACAACAATTTGAAGAAAATCCTTTTTTTCAAGGAAAAAAATATATATTTCTTTTAGAAAAAAAGAGTTTTTAGTGTTTTTTCTTTTCATTTCCATTTTTTGATTGAAAATGAAGGAAACAAGCAAGAAATATATTAATATATTGCAATTCATTTTTTTCTCTCAAAATTGCATAAATTATCCCCTTTTCAGCGTTTTTAGGATAATTAACATCTTATCTAAGAAAGACGTTCTTTTCTTTAGTTCAGAAAAAAAAGAAATATATGCCATTTAACGAAAAAACTTTCTTTTCACCGAAAAAGTTAATTTTTCGATGATTTTCTGCTTATTTCATTGCTTTCGTCGAAAAAATAAACAAAAAACACTGAATATTATGACAATAAATATATTTTTTTTCTGAAAAGAAATAATAAATTACGTGTTTTTTTTAACGTTTTTTGGAGTATTAACGGCATTTTAAACAAAACCCCCTTTTACAAGTATAATATATGCAATTTGAATAAAGAAGAAAATTCTGCCTAAAAAGAGACTTTTTCAAGGTTTTTTTCATATTTTCATTTGTTGGTGCGAAGAAAACCAAAAAAATACATTCCATATCTCGACAATATTTTTTTTCTCTAAAATTGCACAAATTACCTATTTTTATACTTTTATCCTTATTTTACGATGACATATTTTTTTCTCCAAAACTGCATAAATGACCTTTTTTTCAATGTTTTTCGAAGATTTACAACTTTTAAAGGAAAATAATTTCTTTTACGAAAAAAATATGATATTACACTAAAAGTCACTTTTTAATAATTTACTATTGATTTCAATGTTTTGATTAAAAACAGGAAAATAAACACTATATATATTTTCTTTCTCCGAAACTGTACAAAGTACCCATTTTTAACCTTTTTGAGGTTTAATCACATTTTGTAGAAAACAACTTTTTCATGTTACATTATACTTTTTCTATCTAAAATTTCATAAATTACGTTTTTTTTTTAATTTTTAAGAGTATTAACGATAATTTACATAAAATCCCCTTAAACAAGTATAGCATATGCGATTTGAATTATCCATTTTCCAATGTTTTGAAGGGTTTTACAATATTTTTATGACAAATCAATCATCTTTTAGAAAAAAAAAAGTATGTTTTTACCTCCAAAAGTGAGTTTTTACGTAATTTCTTATGTTTTAATGAAAAACATGAAAAATATGCTATAGCATATTGTTTTTCTGTTTAAAGTTACATAATCTTCCCTATTTAAACTTTTTTATTGGTTTAAAACAGAATTTAAAGAAAATAACTTTTTGATGTTAAAAAAAATGTAATACAATCCATTTCAAAGTAAAAACTATATATATCTTTTAGAAAAAGGATTTTCTAGTGTTTTTTCTTTTCATTTCCATGATTTGATTGAAAATGAAAGAAAAAGCAAGAAATATATTAACTTTTTACTGCAATTCATTTTTTTCTCTCAAAATTGCACAAATTATACATTTTCCAGCGTTTTTAAAAGAATTAACATCTTATATAAGAAAGACCATCTCTTTTTAGTTCAGAAAAAAGGAGTATATGCCATTTCACGAAAAAAAAACTTCTTTTCACCAAAAAGTGAATTTTTTTAATGATTTTCTCTTTATTTCATTGTTTTCGTCAAAATAAATATATTAAAATAAATATATTAGCATTTTATTGCAATTCATTTTTTTTCTCAAAGTTGCATAAATTATCCCCTTTCCAGCGTTTTTAGGATAATTAACATCTTATCTACTAAAGACCATCTTTTTTTAAGTTCAGAAAAAAGAAATATATGCCATTTAACGAAAAAAAACTTTCTTTTCACCGAAAAAGTGAATTTTTCGATGATTTTCTGCTTATTTCATTGCTTTCGTCGAAAAATAAACAAAAAACACTGAATATTATGACAATATACATTTTTTTCTGAAAAGAAATCACAAATTACGTGTTTTTTAACGTTTTTAGGAGTATTAACGGCATTTTAAACAAAACCCCCTTTTACAAGTATAATATATGCAATTTGAATAAAGAAGAAAATTCTGCCTAAAAAGTGCCTTTTTCAAGGTTTTTTTCATATTTTCATTTGTTGGTGGAAGAAAACCAAAAAAATACATTCTTTATCTCGACAATTTTTTTTTCTCTAAAATTGCACAAATTACCTATTTTTATGCTTTTATCCTTATTTTACGACAATATATTTATTTTTCTCTAAAACCGCATAAATGACCCTTTTTTCAAATGTTTTTCGGAGATTTACTACTTTTAAAGGAAAACCATCTCTTTTACGAAAAAAAAAAGATTTTACACAAAAAGTCACTTTTTTAATAATTTTCTATTGATTTCACTGTTTTGATTAAAAACAAGAAAATAAACACTATATACATTTTCTTTCTCTAAAACTGTACAAAGTATCCATTTTTAACCTTTTTAGACGTTTAAACACATTTTGTAGAAAACAACTTTTTCATGTTATAATATACTTTTTCAATCTAAAATTTCATAAATTACGTTTTTTTCATTTTTAAGAGTATTAACGATAATTTACATAAAATCCCCTTAAACAAGTATAACATATGCGATTTGAATTATCCATTTTCCACCGTTTTGAAGGGTTTTACAATATTTTTATGACAAATCCATCATGTTTTAGAAAAAAAGTATGTTTTTACCTCCAAAAGTGAGTTTTTACGTAATTTTCTATGTTTTAGTTAAAACATGAAAAATATGCTATAGCGTATTGTTTTTCTGTTTAAAGTTACATAATCTTCCCTATTTAAACTTTTTTATTGGTTTTAAACAGAATTTGAAGAAAATCCCTTCTTCATGTTACAAAAAATGTTATACAAGCCATTTCAAAGTAAAATCTATATATATCTTTTAGAAAAAGGATTTTCTAGTATTTTTTTTCTTTTCATTTCCATGATTTGATTGAAAACGAAAGAAAAAGCAAGAAATATATTAACTTTTTACTGCAATTCATTTTTTTCTCTTAAAATTGCACAAATTATCCATTTTTCTGCGTTTTTAAAAGAATTAACATCTTATCTAAGAAAGACCATCTCTTTTTAGTTCAGAAAAAAGGAGAATATGCCATTTCACGAAAAAAAACTTCTTTTCACCAAAAAGTGAATTTTACGATGATTTTCTCCTTATTTCATTGTTTTCGTCAAAATATAAACAAAAAACACTGAGTATTGTGACAATATATTTTTTTTCTGAAAAAAAATCATAAATGACCTGCTTTTTAACGTTTTTAAGGAGTATTAACGGCATTTTAAACAAAACCTTTTTTTGAAAGTGTAATATATGCAATTTGAAAAAAGAAGAAAATTCTGCATAAAAAGTGACTTTTTCTATGTTTTTTCTTATTTTCATTTGTTTGTGGAAAAAAATAAAAAAAAATACATTCTTTTCTCGACATTATTTTTTTCTCTAAAAATGCACAAATTACCGATTTTTAAGCTTTTATCCTTCTTTCACGATAATATATTTTTTTCTCCAAAACTGTATAAATGAACCTTTTTTCAATGTTTTTTGGTAATTTATATTTTTTAAAGGAAAACATCTGTTTTACGAAAAAAAAAGATTTAACACCAAAAGTCACTTTTTTATCATTTTCTATTGATTTTTAGTGTGTTGATTAAAAAAAGGAAAATAAACACTATATACATTTTATTTCTCTGAAACTGTACAAAGTATCCATTTTTAACGTTTTTGGACGTTTAAACACATTTTGTAGACAATAACTTCTTCATTTTACAATATTGTTTTTTTTATCTAAAATTACATAAATTACGTTTTTTCCAGTTTTTAAGTGTATTAACGGCAATTTACATAAAACCCCCTTTTACAAGTATAACATATGCGATTTGAATTATCCATTTTTTAACGGTATTCAGGGTTTTACAATATTTTTATGACAAATCCATCATCCCTTATAGGAAAAAGTATGTTTTTACCACCAAAAGTAAGTTTTTATTTAAATTTCTATGAATTTCCATATTTTAATTAAAGACATGAACAATATGCTATAGCGTATTGTTTTTCTATTTAAAGTTACATAAACTACCCTATTTAAACGTTTTTATTGGTTTTAACAATAATTTGAAGAAAGTCCTTTTTTTTTCTAGGAAAAAAAAATATATATTTCTTTTAGAAAAAGGAGTTTTTAGTGTTTTTTCTTTTCATTTCCATTTTTTGATTGAAAATAGAGGAAAAAAGCAAAAAATATATTAGCATTTTATTGCAATTCATTTTTTTTCTCAAAGTTGCATAAATTATCCCCTTTCCAGTGTTTTTAGGATAATTAACATCTTATCTACTAAAGACCATCTTTTTTTAAGTTCAGAAAAAAGAAATATATCCATTTAACGAAAAAAACTTTCTTTTCAATGAAAAAGTGAATTTTTCGATGATTTTCTGCTTATTTCATTGCTTTCGTCGAAAAATAAACAAAAAACACTGAATATTATGACAATATACATTTTTTTCTGAAAAGAAATCACAAATTACGTGTTTTTTAACGTTTTTAGGAGTATTAACGGCATTTTAAACAAAACCCCCTTTTACATGT
>CM035220.1:23864048-23874575 GCA_020233015.1 Callinectes sapidus | reverse complement strand
CTCTAAAACTGCATAAATGACCCTTTTTTCAATGTTTTTTGGAGATTTACAACTTTTCAAGGAAAACCATCTCTTATACGAAAAAATATGATTTCACACCAAAAGTAATTTTTTAATAATTTCCTATTGATTTTAGTGTTTTGATTGAAAACAAGAACATAAACACTATATATTGATTTCAACGTTTTGATTAAAAACAAGAAAATAAACACTATATGCATTTTCTTTCTCTGAAAGTGTACAAAGTACGCATTTTTAACCTTGTTGGACGTTTAAACATATTTTGTAGAAAACAACTTTTTCATGTTACAATATACTTTTTTTTATCTAAATTTTCATAAACTAGGTTTTCTTCAGTTTTTAAGAGTATTAACGGCATTTTACACAAAATCTTCTTTTACAAGTATAACATATGAGGCGCGCCGCGGCAGAAGGGCGTATGCGACAAAATGGCCAAAATTGAGTTCTCCCTCTCACAAGCTAAAAGTCTTCCTCTACCTCTTGCATGGACTTACGTCCCTCTTCCTTACTATTCTAAGGCTCAATTTTCTATTCTTTACAAGTATATGATAAGATTTAGTGACACGAGGCAGACAATGCCAGAGAAGCGCCCAGGCAGAAGGACATATCTCACTCCTGCCGCTCCCCTGCCGCTCCCTTCACACTTCCTCCAATAGGAGGCTGCTTGACGCTCTGACGTCACAGCTTCTAGCGAATCAGAGTGCGGTATTCTGCTCTCTTTTACAGAAGCTGTCCCGCTCTCCCTCAGTCATCGGCGGCTTCTCTACACATTTTTTTTAGGGGGTACATAATCCCATTTATTTATGTTTTTTATCCATATATATATACTTTTCTATTTTTGGTTTACATCACGTGATAGGACTGTTCGAGGCCTTTCTTTTGGTATGCTTATCATACCCATAGCAAAAATATAGAGCCGGGAAAACGCGTTCAAATATTACAAAACTTTGAACGCGTTTTCTCGTGTTTTATGTTTCGGGCACTTAGGTTCTTCTGCCGCGGTGCGCCTCATATGCGATTTGAATTATCCATTTTTCAACGTTTTTAAGGGTTTTACAATATTTTTAGGAAAAATCCATCTTCCCTTAGGAAAAAAAAGTATGCTTTTACCTCCAAAAGTGAATTTTTTAGTAGTTTTCTTTGAATTTCCATGTTTTAATTAAAAACATGAATAATACCATATACCGTATTGTTTTTCTCTTTAAAGTTACATAAACTACCCTATTTCAATCTTTTCATTGGTTTTAACAACATTTTGAAGAAAGTCCCTTTTTAATGTTACATTAAATGTAATACAAGCAATTTCAATGAAAAAAAAAAATTCTTTTAGAAAAAGGATTTTTCAGTGTTTTTTCTTTTCATTTCCTTGTTTTGATTGAAAATGAAGAAAGAAGCAAGAAATATATTAACTTTTTATTGCAATTAATTTTTTTCTCTCAAAATTGCATAAATTATCCCCTTTCCAGCGTTTTTAGGAGAATTAACATCTTATCTTAGAAAGACCATATTTTATTTAGTTCAGAAAAAAGGAATAAGGTTTTTCTTCTTCTTCTTCTTCTTCTGCACCTGCTCCCATGTTCATATGAGGTCGCTGTTCCTCGTTAGTCTTCTCCACAAGGCCTGGTTCCCAACATCCTCTTCCCTCAATCCTCTCTCCCTCAGGTCTTCTCCGATGCAATCCTTCCACCTTTTCTTTGGTCTGCCCCGTTGCGTTCTTCCCTCCACTTGCATATCAAGTATCCTTCTACCGACATACTCTTCTCGTCTTTTGATGTGACCGAACCATTGCATTCTCCTTTTTCTACTTTCTTTGTTACCTCCGTTACTTTGGCTGTTCCCCTTATAAGACTGTTTCTCACTTTATCCCTCAATCCTCTCTCCCTCAGGTCTTCTCCGATGCAATCCTTCCACCTTTTCTTTGGTCTGCCACGTTGCGTTCTTCCCTCCACTTGCATATCAAGTATCCTTCTACCGACATACTCTTCTCGTCTTTTGATGTGACCGAACCATTGCATTCTCCTTTCTTCTACTTTCTTTGTTGCCTCCGTTACTTTGGCTGTTCCCCTTATAAGACTGTTTCTCACTTTATCCCTCCTTGTCACCCCAAGCATCCACCTTAACATTCTCATCTCAGCAACCTCCAACTTACTCTCTTGTGCTCTCTTTATTTGCCACGTTTCCGCACCATACAACATTGCTGGTCTTACAACTGATTTAAACACTTTCCCCTTTACTCTTGCACTAATTTTTCGGTCACATAGCACTCCAGTTCTTCTTTTCCAATTCTTCCAGCCCGATTGGATACGGTGACTAATCTCTCCATCCAAGCTGCCATCCGCTGCTATGTGAGAGCCTAAGTATCTAAACTCCTTGGCCCCTTTAACTTCACATCTTGCATCCATACCTCACTCTCCTGCCGACCATTAAAATTCAGATACTCCGTCTTCTCCCTGCTAATTCTCAAACCTCTCTCCTCCAATGCTCTTCTCCATCTCTCCAACTTTCTCTCAACCCCATCTCTACTTTCATCCACCAAAACTATGTCATCCGCGAACAACATGGTCCACGGTGCCTCCTCCTTTATATTTTGGACACTGTCATTCATGAGTAGGTTGAACAGGTATGGGCTCAGAGAAGATCCTTGGTGCAGACCCACTCTCACGCCGAACTCTTCTGTTGTTCCCACACTGCTCCTTACCCTCGTCCTTGAGCCTTCGTACATGTCCTGGATCACCTTCACATACTTCTCAGACGCTCCTTTCCTTTTCATACTAGCCCAAACTTCTTGGCGTGGCACTCTATCATACGCTTTTTCCAAATCAATGAAGATAAGGTGTAACTCTCTTTGATTTTCTCCATATTTCTCCAACAGTTGCCTTAGCGCAAAGATTGCATCGGTAGTACTTCTCCCCGGCATAAACCCAAATTGTTCGTCTCCCACCAGTGTTTCTCCTCTTACTCTTCTCTCAATTATTTCTTCGTACAGTTTCATTGTATGCGACATTAATTTAATCCCTCTGTAATTCTTACAGTCTTGTCTGTCTCCTTTTTCTTTGTATATTTGAACCACATCGCTACATCTCCATGCATCTTGGATTTTCTCCTTCTCATAGATCTTACTTAGGAACCAGCATAACCACCCAATCCATTCTTCTTCTAAACTCTTCCACACCTCTACATGTATGTTATCCGGCCCTGTTGCCTTGTCGTCGTTCATTTATCTTAATGCTTGTTTAACTTCCTCCCTTGAAATTGCTGTTGTTCTCCTGTCATTTGGTTCCCCTTCGTCCATCCCTGCTCTTGGGTTTTCCTCATTCAAATGTGTCTTGAAATATTCCTTCCATCGCTCTTTTATTTCATTGACATCAACAAGAACTCTCCCTTCCTTATTTTTAACCTGTTTGATATACGTAAAATTCTTTGTTGACTTCTCCATCTCTCTTACTAGTGCAAATATCCTTTCCTCTCCTTTCCTTTTTTCTAATTTATCGTATATATCTTCCCTTGCTCCAGCTTTCGCTTGTGCTACTGGCCTTTTCGCTTCACTTGCACCTATACCAACAATATTCATTTTTTATTTCTTTTACCATTAGCTACACGTAAATAAAAGTAGGAAAGAAAGAAGCTGAGGTGTTTGGGAGTGTATTCTTCATGGATGTGCTAGTGGAAGGACTGAAACAAGGATCAAGAACTCAATAAATATGTGCATTGGAAAAACTGCTGTGCGAAGATAAAGTTAACTGGTTATCCATGTTATTCAGTGAGAAAAAAATTGAGAGAGAGAGAGAGAGAGAGAGAGAGAGAGAGAGAGAGAGAGAGAGAGAGAGAGAGAGAGAGAGAGAGAGAGAGAGAGAGAGAGAGAGAGAGAGAGAGACATTTAATTAGTATTTTCTTCATAATGTACTGGTTTTAGCTAATTACTCTACTCTTCACAAATCAGTCAATTAATCAACTCCTGTGGCACCCTGAGGGATGCATAAGGCCTCAATGAATTTACGCCACCTCCATCTATTCTGTGCCAACTCCTTCAAATCCTCCCAACACTCTTCACCAGCTTCTCGCCTCATTGTGCGCATCCTCGTCTCCTTCGACCTTCCTCTCCCTCTTCTACCCTGCACTTGCCAACCGGGTGTTCCCTGTAAAATCACTCCCTCCCTTCCGAGGATGTGTCATAGCCATTTCCATCGAGACAATCTAACACATTCATCTACCGGTTGCACACACGTAATTTCTCTCACTCTATCATTTGAAACCCTATGCAACCACTTAACTCCTAAAATCCTTCGCAAAGCCTTATTTTCGAAAACAACTAATTTCTTATCCGATGTTACTGTACTATACCACGATTCATGCCCATAAATAAAAAAAAGTTCTAACCATAGTTTTATAAATTCTTATTTTAGTGTGTACTGAAAAGTTATTATTATTCCACACGGTTTTTAACATGCCCATCGCTTGATTCGCCTTCCTTAACCTTTCCTCAAACTCCACTTTTAACGATCTATCCATAGACAAAAGCGTACCAAGATATTTAAACTTTTCTACTTGTTTCACAACCTTTCTCCCAATCACGCAAGCTCTTGGGTTAGCAATATTCATATTAATCATTTCTGTTTTTGCACAATTAATAATCAAGCCAACTTTTCTCCCTCTCTCACTATAGAATCTAAGACCCTTTGCATCTCATCTGTTCCTTCGCTAATAAGCACAATGTCATCTGCATAATCCAAATCTGCTAATTTACGTCCATTTCCCCACACAATTCCAGGATTAGTTTTCTCTGCAACCCTCCTCATCACATAATCAATAACAAGGACAAACAACAAAGGGGAAAGAATACTCCTAAAAACGTTGAAAAACACGTCATTTATTTATTTTTTTCAGTAAAAAAGTATATTGTGGCAATATTCAATTTTTTTTTTTGTTTATTGTTTGTTGAAAACATGAAATGAGCAGAAAATCATCAAAAAAATAACTTTTTCGGTGAAAAGAAACTTTTTTCGTGAAATTGCATATATTCCTTTTTTCTGAACTAAAATAAAGATGGTCTTTCTTAGATAAGATGTTAATTGTCCAAGAAACGCTGGAGACGGGATCATTTATGCAATTTTGAGAGAAAAAAATGAATTGCCATGAAAAGTTAATATATTTCTTGCTTTTTCCTTCATTTTCATTCAAAACATGGAAATGAAAGGAAAAAAACACTGAAAAATCCCGTTTCTTAAAGAAATATATATTTTTTCATTGAAATGGCTTGTATTACATTTTATGTAACATGAAAAAGAGATTTTCTTCAAAATGTTGTTAAAACAAATAGAAATGTTTAAATAGGGTAGTTTATGTAACTTTAAAGAGAAAAACAAGACGCTATAGTGTATTGTTCATATTTTTAATTAAAACATGGAAATTCAAAGAAAATTACTGAAAAACTCACTTTTGGAGGTAAAAACATACTTTATTTTTAAAGGAAGATGGATTTTCATAAAATTACAGTAAAACCCTTAAAAACGTTGAAAAATGTAGAATTCAAATCTCATATATTATACTTGTAAAAGGGGGTTTTATGTAAAATGCCGTTAATACTCTTAAAAACTGACAAAAAATGTAATTTATGGAATTTTACATAGAAAAAGTATATTGTAACATGAAAAAGTTGTTTTCTACAAAATGTGTTTAAACGTCCAAAAAGGTTAAAAATGGATACTTTTTACATTTTCAGAGAAAGAAAATGTATATAGTGTTTATTTTCTTGTTTTTTAATCAAAACATTGAAATGAATAGAACATTATTAAAAAAGTGACTTTTGGTGTAAAATCATTTTTATTTTCGTAAAAGAGATGGTTTTCCTTTAAAAGTAGTAAATCTCCGAAAAACATGTAAAAAAGAGTAATTTATGCGGTTATAGAGGAAAAATATATAGTAAAATAAGGATAAAAGCATAAAATAGGTAATTTGTGCAATTTTAGAGAAAAAAAGTATTTTTGAGAAAAAGAATGTATTTTTTTGGTTTTCTTACACCAAAAATGAAAATAGAATGAAAACCTTGAAAAAGTCATTTTTTAGGGTGAGTTTTCTTCTTTATTCAAATTGCATATAATATACTTGTAAAAGAGGGTTTTGTTTAAAATGCCGTTAATACCCCTAAAAACGTTGAAAAACACATCATTTATGATTTTTTTTCAGAAAAAAAAGTATATTGTGTCAATATTTAGTGTTTTTTGTTTATTTTTTAATGAAAACTATGAAATAAGCAAAATATCATCGAAAAATTCACTTTTTCGGTGAAAAGAAACTTTTTTCGTGAAATGGCATATATTCCTTTTTTCTGAACTAAAATAAAGATTGTCTTTCTTAGATAAGATGTTAATTCTCCAAGAAACCCCGAAAACGGGATAATTTATGCAATTTTGAGAGAAAAAAAATGAATTGCCATGAAAAGTTAATATATATCTAGCTTTTTCCTTCATTTTCACTCAAAACATGGAAATGAAAAAAAAAAAAACACTAAAAAAATTTGAACTGAAAACGTTCTTTTCTACAAAATGTTTTTAAAAGTCCAAAAAGGTTAAAAATGGATACTTTGTACAGTTTCAGAGAAAGAAAATGTATATAGTGTTTATTTTCTTGTTTTTAATCAAAACATTGAAATCAATAGAAAATTATTAAAAAAGGGACTTTTGGTGTAAAATCATATTTTTTTCGTAAAAGAGATCGTTTTCCTTTAAAAGTAGTAAATCTCCGAAAAACTTTGAAAAAAGGGTCACTTATGCGGTTTTAGAGCAAAAAAATATATATATTGTCGTAAAATAAATATAAAAGCAATAAATAGGTAATTTGTGCAATTTTAGAGAAAAAAATATATTCTCGAGAAAAAGAATGTATTTTTTTGGTATTGTTCCAAAAACAAATGAAAATATGAAAAAAACCTTGAAAAAGTCACTTTTTAGGCAAAATTTTCACCTTTATTCAAATTGCATATATTTTACTTGTAAAAGGGGGTTTTGTTTAAAATGTAATTAACACTCATAAAAACGTTGAAAAACACGTCATTTATGATTTTTTTCAGAAAAAAAGTATATTGTGGAAATTTTCAGTATTTTTTTATGAAAATAATTAAATAAGCAGAAAATCATCGAAAAATTCACTTTTTCGGTGGAAAGAATCTTTTTTCGTGAAATGCTATATATTCCTTTTTTCTGAACTAAATTAAAATGATCTCTCTTATACAATATGTTAATTCTCCAAGAGACGCTGGAAATGGAATAATATATGCAATTTTGAGAGAAAAAAATAAATTGCCACGAAAAGTTACTATATTTCTTGCTTTTTCCTTCATTTTCACTCAAAACATGGAAATGAAAAGAAATAACAAAGAAAATTCCTTTTTCTTTAAGAAATATATATATATATTTTTTATTGAAATAGCTTGTATTACATTTTATTTAACATGAAAAAAGGATTTTCTTCAAAATGTTGTTAAAACCAATAAAAAGGTTTAAATAGAGTAGTTTATGTAACTTTAAAGAGAAAAACAATACGATACAGCGTATTGTTCCTGTTTTTAATAAGAACATGGAAATTCAAAGAAAATTACTGAAAAACTCACTTTTCGAGGTAAATGCTTACTTTCTTTATTAAGGGAATATTGATTTGTCATAAAAATATTGTAAAACCCTTAAAAACGTTGAAAAATGGATAATTCAAAACGCATATGTTATACTTGTCTAAGGGGGATTTATGTAAAATGCCGTTAATACTCTGAAAAACTGAAAAAAACGTAATTTATGACATTTTACATAGAAAAAGTACATTGTAACATGGAAAAGGTGTTTTCTACAAAATGTGTTTAAACGTCCAAAAAGGTTAAAACTGGATACTTTGTATAGTTTCAGAGAAAGAAAATGTATATAGTGTTTATTTTCTTGTTTTTTATCAAAACATTGAAATCAATAGAAATTTATTAAAAAGTGACTTTTGGTGTAAAATCATATTTTTTTTCGTAAAAGAAGATGGTTTTCCTTTAGAAGTAGTAAATCTCCGGAAAACACTGAAAAAAAAGAGTCAATTATGCTGTTTTAGAGAAAAAATAAATATTGTCGTTAAATAAGGATAAAAGCATAGAAATAGGTAATTTGTGCAATTTTAGAGAAAAAAAGTATTGTCGAGAAAAAGAATGTATTTTTTTGTTTTCTTCCACCAACAAATGAAAAAATGAAAAAAAACCTTGGAAACGTCACTTTTTAGGCAGAATTTTCTTTTTATTCAAATTCCATATATTATACTTGTAAAAGGGAGTTTTGTTAAAAATGCCGTTAATACTCCTAAAGAAATTGAAAAACACGTCACTTATGATTTTTTTCAGGAAAAAAATATGTTGTTGCAATATTCAGTGTTTTTTGTTTATTTTTTGATGAAAACAATGAAATAATAAGCAGAAAATCATCGAAAAACTCACTTTTTAGGTGAAAAGAAACTTTTTTCGTAAACTGGCATATATTCCTTTTTTCTGAACTAAAAAAAAAAGATGATCTTTCTTAGAAAAGGTGTTAATTCTCCTAGAAAAGCTGGAAACGGGATAATTTATGCAATTTTGAGAGAAAAAAAATGAATTTTAATGAAAAGTTAATATATTTCTTGCTTTTTCCTTCATTTTCACTTAAAACATGAAAATAAAAAGAAATAACACTGAAAAATCCTTTTTATTAAAGAAATATATATTTTTTTCATTGAAATAGCTTGTATTACATTTTATGTAACATGAAAAAGGTATTTTCTTCAAAATGTTGTTAAAACCAATAAAAAGATTTAAATAGGGTACTTTATGTACTTTAAAGAGAAAAACAATACCATATACCGTATTGTTCATGTTTTTAATTAAAACATGGAAATTCAAAGAAAATTACTGAAAAACTCACTTTTGGAGGTAAAAACATACTTTTTTTTTCTAAAGGAAGATGGATTTGTCATAAAATTATTGTAAAACCCTTAAAAACGTTGAAAAATGGATAATTCAAATCGGTTATGTTATAGTTGTAAAAATGGGTTTCAAGTAAAATGCCGTTAATACTCTTAAGAACTTAAAAAAAACGTAATTTATGAAGTTTTAGATAGAAAAATTATATTGTAATATGAAAAAGTTGTTTTCTAAAAAAATTCTTTAAACGTCCGAAAAGGTTAAAAATGGATACTTTGTACAGTTTCAGAGAAAGAAAATGTATATAGTGTTTATTTTCTTGTTTTTAGTCAAAACACTGAAATCAATAGAAAATTATTAAAAAAGTGACTTTTGGTGTAAAATCTTATTTTTTTTCGTAAAAGAGATGGTTTTTCTTTAGAAGTAGTAAATCTCCGAAAAACATTGAAAAAAGGGTCATTTATGTGGTTTTACAGAAAAAATATATATATTGTCGTAAAATAAGGATAAAAACATAAAAATAGGTCATTTGTGCAATTTTAGAGAACAAAAATATTCTCGAGAAAAAGAATGAATTTTTTTTTTACTTCCACCAACAAATGAAAATATGAAAAAACCTTTAAAAAGTCAATTTTTAGGCATAATTTTCTTGTTTATTCAAATTCCATATATTATACGTGAAAAAAAAGGTTTTGTTTAAAATGCCGTTAATACTCATAAAAATGTTGAAAAAAAACGTTTTATGATTTTTTTTCAGAAAAAAAGTATATTGTGGCAATAGTCAGTGTTTTTTTGTTTATCTTTTTATGAAAACAATGAAAAAAGCAGAAAATAATCGAAAAAATCACTTTTCCGGTTAAAAGAAACTTTTTTCGAGAAATGGCATATATTCCGTTTTTCTGATCTAAAATAGAGATGGTCTTTCTTAGATAAGATGTTAATTCTCCAAGAAAGCTGGAAATTGGATAATTTATGCAATTTTGAGAGAAAAACAAAGAATTGTAATGAAAAGTTAATATATTTCTTGCTTTTTCATTCCTTTTCACTTAAAACATGGAAATGAAAAGAAATAACACTAAAAAATCCTTTTTATCAAAGAAATATACATTTTTTCATTGAAATAGCTTGTATTACATTTTATGTAACATGAAAAGGATTTTCTTCAAAATGTTGTTAAAACCAATAAAAAGGTTTAAATAGGGTACTTTATGTAACTTTAAAGAGAAAAACATAACGATACAGCGTATTGTTCATGTTTTTAATTAAAACATGGAAATTCAAAAAAAAATTACTTAAAAACTCACTTTTGGAGGTAAAAACATACTTTTTTCTAAGGGAAGATGTATTTTTCAAAAAATTATTGTAAAACCCTTAAAGACGTTGAAAAATGGATAATTCAAATCGCATATGTTATACTTGTATAAAGGGGTTTTATGTAAAATGCCGTTAATACTCTTAAATACTGAAAAAAAAACGTAATTTATGACATTTTACATAAAAAAAGTATATTGGAACATGAAAAAGTTGTTTTCTAGAAAATGTGTTTAAACGTACAAAAAGGTTAAAACTGGATACTTTGTATAGTTTCAGAG
>CM035220.1:23846035-23864028 GCA_020233015.1 Callinectes sapidus | reverse complement strand
TTCCTATTTCTTAAAGAAATATATATTTTTTCATTGAAATAGCTTGTATTACACTTTATCTAACATGAAAAAGGGATTTTCTTCAAAATGTTGTTAAAACCAATAAAAAGAATTAAATAGGGTAGTTTATGTAACTTTAAAGAGAAAAACAATACGCTATATCGTATTGTTCATGTTTTTAATTAAAACATGGAAATTCAAAGGAAATTGCTTAAAAACTCACTTTTGGAGGTAAAAACATCTTTTTTTTTGTAAGGGAAGATTGATATGTCATAAAAATATTGTAATACCCTTAAAAAAAATGGATAATTCAAATCGCATGTTATTATTGTAAAAGGGGGTTTTATGTAAAATGCCGTTAATACTCTTAAAAACTGGAAAAAAACGTAATATATGAAATTTTAGATAGAAAAAGTAGATTGTAATATGAAAAAATTGTTTTCTACAAAACGTGTTTAAACGTAAAAAAAAGGTTAAAAATGTGAACTTTGTACAGTTTTAGACAAAGAAAATGTATAAAGTGTTTATTTAGTATATTTATTTAGTATATTTATTTTAGTATATTGTGGCAATATTCAGTGTTTTTTTTTTTGATGAAAGCAATCATATAATAAGAAAATCATCGAAAAATTCACTTTTTCGGTGAAAAGAAACTTTTTTTCGTGAAATGGCATATATTCCTTTTTTCTGAACTAAAAAAAAGATGGTTTTTCTTAGATAAGATGATAATTCTCCTAAAAACGTTTGAAAAGGGATATTTTATGCAATTTTATAGAAAAAAATGATATTCCATGAAAAGTTAATACATTTCTTGCTTTTTCCTTCATTGTCATTCAAAACATGGAAATGAAAAGAAAAACACTAAAAAAATTTTTTTCTTAAACAAATATATTTTTTTTCCATGAAATGGAATGTATTACATTTTATGTAACATGAAAAAGGGATTTTCTTCAAAATGTTGTTAAAAACAATAAAAAGGTTTAAATAGGGTAGTTTATGCAACTTTAAAGAGAAAAACAATAAGCTATAGCGTATTATTTAGTTTTCCTTTAAAAGTAGTTAATATCCAAAAAAACATTAAAAAAAACGGTCATTTATGCAGCTATAGAGAAAAAAAATACATTATCGTAAAATAAGGATAAAAGCGTAAAAGTAGGTAATTTGTTGAATTTTAGAGAAAAAAAAATATTGTCGAGAAAAAGAATTTTTTTTTTTTCTTCCACAAAGAAATGAAAACATGAAAAAGACCTTGAAAAAGTCACTTTTTAGGTAGAATTTTCTTCTTTTTTCAAATTGCATATATTATATTTGTAGAAAGGGGGTTTTCTTTAAGAAAAAGAATTTTTCTGGATTTTTCTTTTCATTTCCATTTTTTGAATGAAATGAAGGAAAAAGCAAGAAATTTTTCATGAAAAAGAAACTTTTTATGGCAATTCATTTTTTTCTCTCAAAATTGCATAAATTCTTCCCTTTCCAATGTTTTTAAGAGAATTAACATGTTATCTAAGAAAGACCTCCCTTTTTTTTAGTTAAGAAAAAAGGAATATATGCCATTTCAGGAAAAAAAATTTGTTTTCACCGAAAAAGTGAATTTTTCGATGATTTTATGCTTATTTCATTGTTTTCATCAAAAAATAAACAAAAAACACTGAATATTGCCACAATATACTTTTTTTCTGAAAAAAATTATAAATGACGTATTTTTCAACGTTTTTAGGATTATAAACGGCGTTTTAAACAAAACCACCTTTTACAAATAAAATATATGCAATTTGAATAAAGAAGAAAATTCTGCATAAAAAGTGACTTTTTCAAAGTTTTTTTCATATTTTCATTTCTTGGTGGTAGAAAACAAAAAAAATACATTTTTTTTTTCTGGACAAGATTTTTTTTTCTCTAAAATTGCACAAATTACCTATTTTTATGCTTTTATCCTTATTTTACGACAATATATATTTTTTCTCTAAACCTGCATAAATGACCCCTTTTTCAATGTTTTTAGGAGATTTACTACTTTTAAAGGAAAACCATCACTTTTACGAAAAAAAAAAGATTTTACACCAAAAGTCACTTTTTAATAATTTTCTTTTGATTTCTATGTTTTGATTAAAAGCAAGAAAATAAACACTATATACATTTTCCTTCTCTGAAACTGTACAAAGTACCCATTTTTTAACTTTTGTGGACGTTTAAACATATTTTGTAGAAAACAACTCTTTCATGTTACAATATACTTTTCCTATCTAAAATTTCATAAATTACGTTTTATTCAGTATTTAAGAGTATTAACGGCATTTTACATAAAACTCCCATTTACAATTATAACATATGCGATTTGAATTATTCATTTTTCAACGTTTTTAAGGGTTTTATATAAAAATATTTTTATGACAAATCCATCTCCCCTTAGAAATTAAAGTATGTTTTTACCCGCAAAAGTGAGTTTTTCAGTAATTTTCTTTGAATTTCCATGTTTTAATTAAAAACCTGAACACTATAGCGTATTGTTTTTCTCTTTAAAGTTACATAAACTACGCTATTTAAACCTTTTCATTGGTTTGAACATTTTGAAGAAAATCCCTTTTTCTTGTTACATAAAATATAGTACAAGCCATTTCAAGGAAAAAATATATATTTCTTAAAAAAAGAGAATTTTTCAGTGTTTTTTTTTCATTTCAATGTTTTGAATGAAAATGAAGAAAAAAGCAAGAAATATATTAACTTTTCATATCAATATTTTTTATTCTCTCAAAATTGCATAAATTATCCCCTTTCCAGCGTTTTTTGGAGAATTATCATCTTATCTAAGAAACACCATCTTTTATTTAGTTCAGAAAAAAAGGAATAAATGCCATTAACGAAAAAAAGTTCTTTTCACCGAAAAAGTGAATTTTTTTTATGATTTTCTGCCTATTTCATAGTTTTCATCAAAAAATAAACATAAAACACAGAATATTGCCAGAATATACTGTTTTTCGGAAAACAAATCATAAATAACGTGTTTTTCAACGTTTTTACGAGTTTTAACGGCATTTTAAACAAAACATGTTTTTACAAGTATAATATACGCAATTTCAATAAAGAAGAAAATTCTGCCTAAAAATGACATTTTCAAGGTTTTTTTCATATTTTCATTTGTTGATGGAAGAAAACTAATAAAAAACATTCTTTTTCTCGGCAATATTTTTTTCTCTAAAATTGCACAAATTACCTATTTTTATGCTTTTATCCTTATTTTACGATAATATATTTTTTTCTCTAAATCTGCATAAATTTTCTCTAAATCTGCATAAATGACCCTTTTTTCAATGTTTTCAGAGATTTACCACTGTTAAAGGAAAACCATCTCTTTTACGATAAAAAATATGATTTTACACCAAAAGTCACTGTTTAATAATTTTCTATTGATTTCAATGTTTTGATTAAAATCAAGAAAATAAACACTATATACATTTTCTATCTCTGAAACTGTACAAAGTACCCATTTTTAACCTTTTTGGACGTTTAAACACATTTTGTAGAAAAAGAAATTTTTCATATTTCAAGATACTTTTTCTATGTAAAATTTCATAAATTACGTTTTTTTTTTTTTTTTTTTTTTTTTTTAGAGTATTTACGGCATTTTACATAAAACCTCCTTTTACAAGTATGACATATGCGATTTGAACAAACCATTTTTCAACGTTTTTAATGGTTTTACAATATTTTTATGATAAATCCATCTTCCCTTAGAAAAAAAAAGTTTGTTTTTACCTCCAAATGTGTATTACAGTAATTTTCTTTTAATTTCCAGGCAGAATTTTCCTCTTTATTCAAATTGCATATATTATACTTGTAAAAGGAGGTTTTGTTTAAAATGCCATTAATACTCCTAAAAACCTTGAAAAACACGTCATTTATGATTTTTTACAGAAAAAAAAGTATATTGTGGCAATATTCAGTGTTTTTTGTTTATTTTTTGATGAAAACAATCAAATAAGCAGAAAATCATCAAAAAATTCATTTTTTCGGTGAAAAGAAACTTTTTTCGTGAAATGGCATATATTCCTTTTTTCTGAACTAAAATAAAGATGGTCTTTCTTAGATAAGATGTTAATTGTCCAAGAAACGCTGGAAACGGGATAATTTATGCAATTTTGAGAGAGAAAAAAATGAATTGCCATGAAAACTTAATATATTTCTTGCTTTTTCCTTCATTTTGACTCAAAACATGGAAATTAAAAGAAAATACACTGAAAAATATTTTTTCTTAAAAAAAAATATATTTTTTCATTGAAATAACTTGTATTACATTTTATGTAACATGAAAAAGGGATTTTCTTCAAAATGTAGTTAAAACCTATAAAAAGGTTTAAATAGGCTAGTTTATGTAACTTTAAAGAGAAAAACAATACGCTATAGCGTATTGTTCATGTTTTTAATTAAAACATGGAAATTCAAAGAAAATTACTGAAAAATTACCTTTTGGAGGTAAAAACATACTTTTTTTTTTCTAACGGTAGATGGATTTGTCATAAAAATATTGTAAAACACTTAAAAACGTTGAAAAATGGATAATTCAAATCGCATATGTTATACTTGTAAAAGGGGGTTTTATGTAAAATGCCGTTAATACTCTTAAATACTGAAAAAAACGTAATTTATGAAATTTTAGTTAGAAAAAGTAGATTGTAACATGAAAAAGTTGTTTTCTACAAAATGTGTTTAAACGTCCAAAAAGGTTAAAAATGGATACTTTGTATAGTTTTAGAGAAAGAAAATGTATATAGTGTTTATTTTCTTGTTTATTTTCAAAACATTGAAATTAATAGAAAATTATTAAAAAAGTGACTTTTGGTGTAAAATCATATGGTTTTTCGTGAAAGACATGGTTTTCCTTTAATAGTTGTTAATCTCCAAAAAACATGGATAAAAGGGTCATTTATGCGGATGTAGAGAAAAAAATACATATTGTTGTAAAATAAGGATAAAAACATAAAAATAGGTAGTTTGTGCAATTTTAGGGAAAAAATTATTATCGAGAAAAAGAATGTATTTTTTTGGTTTTCTTCCACCAACAAATGAAAATATTTAAAAAAACCTTGAAAAGTAACTTTTTAGGCAGATTATTCTTCTTTATTCAAATTGCATATAGTTTACTTGTAAAAGGGGGTTTTGTATAAAATACCGTTAATACTTCTAAAAACGTTGAAAAACACGTCAATTATGATTTTTTTTTTTTAGAAAAAAAGTATATTGTGGCAATATTCAGTGTTTTTTGTTTATTTTTTTATGAAAACAATGAAATAAGCAGAAAATCATCGAGAAATTAACTTTTTCGGTGAAAAGAAACTTTTTTCGTGAAATAGCATATATTCCTTTTTTCTGAACTAAAATAAAGATAGTCTTTCTTAGATAAGATTCTAATTCTCCAAGAAACGCTGGAAATGGGATAATTTATGCAATTTTGAGAGAAAAACATGAATTGCCATGAAATGTATATATATTTCTTGCTTTTTCCTTCATTTTCACTCAAAACATGGAAATGAAAAGAAAAAAACATTGAAAACTCCTTTTTCTTAAAAACATATATTTTTTTTTCATTGAAATGGCTTGTATTACATTTTATGTAACATGAAAAAGGGATTTTATTCAAAATGTAGTTAAAACCAATAAAAAGGTTTAAAGGAGTGTTGGAGGCGAAAAATCGGAAAAAATCCGGTACATTAACGTTTTTCAAGAAAACTTATGGCTAGCGTTACCATGTAGATGACATCATTCTCACCAAGTGTTATAACTGCGAAGAGTTTATTTTTTCCTACAAAAATTATAATAAATAAAATATTGGTGATATCTGGCAACCTTTAAATCCCTACTCCTTGTTTACATTGCAAAAAAAAAAAAAAAAAAAAAATGAATCCAAAATTTTTGTTTTCTTGCTGATAAACTATGTGTCTGGAGGTTGCTGACATCTTCTCCTACCACCAGACACCCACATATGAGCCAGTGAGCCTTACATACTCTAAGTGCCCACCAGACAGTTAGAGGTTGAGCATGTTAGTCCAGGTAATCGCAGTTATCACAGATTTCTGTCTCTCATTCTTAATGCCACAATGCCACGACCAAAAGTATGGAAGATTGAAAGGCAGAGAGGGCCAGTGAAGGAAGGAAAAAGGAGGCAGAAGAGAAAAAGGCAAGAAATAACACTTCTGTAGCTGACACCCATGCCCATGACACCCATACCTTGTAACATAAAAAAGTTGTTTTCTACAAAATGTGTTTAAACGTCCAAAAAGGTTAAAAATGGATACTTTATATAGTTTCAGAGAAAGAAAATGTATATAGTGTTCATTTCCCTGTTTTTAATCAAAACATTGAAATCAATAGAAAATTATTAAAAAAGTGACTTTTGGTGTAAAATCTACTTTTTTTCGTAAAAGAGATTGTTTTCCTTTAAAAGTAGTAAATCTCCGAAAAACATTTAAAAAAGGGTCATTTATGCGGTTTTACAGAAAAAATATATATATTGTCGTAAAATAAGGATAAAAGCATGAAAATAGGTAATTTGTGCAATTTTAGAGAAAAAAAATTACATTCTTGGCAGAATTTTCTTTTTATTCAAATTGCATATGATATACTTGTAAAAGGGGGTTTTGTTTAAAATTCCGTTAATACTCCTAAAAACGTTGAAAAACACGTCAAATATGATTTTTTTTAAGAAAAAAGTATATTTTGGCAATATTCAGTGTTTTTTGTTTGAAAAAAAAGTATTTTCGAGAAAAAGAATGTATTTTTTTTTTTTTTCTTCCACCAACAAATGAAAATATGAAAAAACCCTTGAAAAAGTCACTTTTTTGGCAGAATTTTCTTCACTATTCAAATTGCATATATTATACGTGTAAAAAGGGGTTTTGTTTAAAATGCCGTTAATACCCCTAAAAACGTTGAAAAACACGTCATTTATGATTTTTTTCAGGAAAAAAAGTATATTGTGGCAATATTCAGTTTTTTTTTTTGTTTTTTTTTCATGAAAACCATGAAATAAGCAAAAATTCATCGAAAAATTTACTTTTTCGGTGAAATAAATTTTTTTTTTTTAAATGGCATATATTCCTTTTCTGAATTAAAATAAAGATGGTCTTTCTTAGATAAAATGTTAATTCTCCAAGAAACGCTGGAAACGGGATAATCTATGCAATTTTAAGAGAAAAAAATGAATTGCCATGAAAAGTTAATATATTTCTTGCTTTTTCATTCATTTTCACTCAAAACATAGAAAAGAAAAGAAAAAAACACTGAAAATTCCTATTTCTTAAAGAAATATATATTTTTTCATTGAAATAGCTTGTATTACACTTTATCTAACATGAAAAAGGGATTTTCTTCAAAATGTTGTTAAAACCAATAAAAAGAATTAAATAGGGTAGTTTATGTAACTTTAAAGAGAAAAACAATACGCTATATCGTATTGTTCATGTTTTTAATTAAAACATGGAAATTCAAAGGAAATTGCTTAAAAACTCACTTTTGGAGGTAAAAACATCTTTTTTTTTGTAAGGGAAGATCATAAAAATATTGTAATACCCTTAAAAAAAATGGATAATTCAAATCGCATATGTTATTATTGTAAAAGGGGGTTTTATGTAAAATGCCGTTAATACTCTTAAAAACTGGAAAAAAACGTAATATATGAAATTTTAGATAGAAAAAGTAGATTGTAATATGAAAAAATTGTTTTCTACAAAACGTGTTTAAACGTAAAAAAAAGGTTAAAAATGTGAACTTTGTACAGTTTTAGAGAAAGAAAATGTATAAAGTGTTTATTTAGTATATTTATTTAGTATATTTATTTTAGTATATTGTGGCAATATTCAGTGTTTTTTTTTTTTTTTTTTTTGATGAAAGCAATCATATAATAAGAAAATCATCGAAAAATTCACTTTTTCGGTGAAAAGAAACTTTTTTTCGTGAAATGGCATATATTCCTTTTTTCTGAACTAAAAAAAAGATGGTTTTTCTTAGATAAGATGATAATTCTCCTAAAAACGTTTGAAAAGGGATATTTTATGCAATTTTATAGAAAAAAATGATATTCCATGAAAAGTTAATACATTTCTTGCTTTTTCCTTCATTGTCATTCAAAACATGGAAATGAAAAGAAAAACACTAAAAAAAATTTTTTCTTAAACAAATATATTTTTTTTCCATGAAATGGAATGTATTACATTTTATGTAACATGAAAAAGGGATTTTCTTCAAAATGTTGTTAAAAACAATAAAAAGGTTTAAATAGGGTAGTTTATGCAACTTTAAAGAGAAAAACAATAAGCTATAGCGTATTATTTAGTTTTCCTTTAAAAGTAGTTAATATCCAAAAAAACATTAAAAAAAACGGTCATTTATGCAGCTATAGAGAAAAAAATACATTATCGTAAAATAAGGATAAAAGCGTAAAAGTAGGTAATTTGTTGAATTTTAGAGAAAAAAAAATATTGTCGAGAAAAAGAATTTTTTTTTTTTCTTCCACAAAGAAATGAAAACATGAAAAAGACCTTGAAAAAGTCACTTTTTAGGTAGAATTTTCTTCTTTTTTCAAATTGCATATATTATATTTGTAGAAAGGGGGTTTTCTTTAAGAAAAAGAATTTTTCTGGATTTTTCTTTTCATTTCCATTTTTTGAATGAAATGAAGGAAAAAGCAAGAAATTTTTCATGAAAAAGAAACTTTTTATGGCAATTCATTTTTTTCTCTCAAAATTGCATAAATTCTTCCCTTTCCAATGTTTTTAAGAGAATTAACATGTTATCTAAGAAAGACCTCCCTTTTTTTTAGTTAAGAAAAAAGGAATATATGCCATTTCAGGAAAAAAAATTTGTTTTCACCGAAAAAGTGAATTTTTCGATGATTTTATGCTTATTTCATTGTTTTCATCAAAAAATAAACAAAAAACACTGAATATTGCCACAATATACTTTTTTTCTGAAAAAAATTATAAATGACGTATTTTTCAACGTTTTTAGGATTATAAACGGCGTTTTAAACAAAACCACCTTTTACAAATAAAATATATGCAATTTGAATAAAGAAGAAAATTCTGCATAAAAAGTGACTTTTTCAAAGTTTTTTTCATATTTTCATTTATTGGTGGTAGAAAACAAAAAAAATACATTTTTTTTTTCTGGACAAGATTTTTTTTTCTCTAAAATTGCACAAATTACCTATTTTTATGCTTTTATCCTTATTTTACGACAATATATATTTTTTCTCTAAACCTGCATAAATGACCCCTTTTTCAATGTTTTTAGGAGATTTACTACTTTTAAAGGAAAACCATCACTTTTACGAAAAAAAAAAGATTTTACACCAAAAGTCACTTTTTAATAATTTTCTTTTGATTTCTATGTTTTGATTAAAAGCAAGAAAATAAACACTATATACATTTTCCTTCTCTGAAACTGTACAAAGTACCCATTTTTTAACTTTTGTGGACGTTTAAACATATTTTGTAGAAAACAACTCTTTCATGTTACAATATACTTTTCCTATCTAAAATTTCATAAATTACGTTTTATTCAGTATTTAAGAGTATTAACGGCATTTTACATAAAACTCCCATTTACAATTATAACATATGCGATTTGAATTATCCATTTTTCAACGTTTTCAAGGGTTTTATATAAAAATATTTTCATGACAAATCCATCTCCCCTTAGAAATTAAAGTATGTTTTTACCCGCAAAAGTGAGTTTTTCAGTAATTTTCTTTGAATTTCCATGTTTTAATTAAAAACCTGAACACTATAGCGTATTGTTTTTCTCTTTAAAGTTACATAAACTACGCTATTTAAACCTTTTCATTGGTTTGAACATTTTGAAGAAAATCCCTTTTTCTTGTTACATAAAATATAGTACAAGCCATTTCAAGGAAAAAATATATATTTCTTAAAAAAAAAGAATTTTTCAGTGTTTTTTTTCATTTCAATGTTTTGAATGAAAATGAAGAAAAAAGCAAGAAATATATTAACTTTTCATAGCAATATTTTTTATTCTCTCAAAATTGCATAAATTATCCCCTTTCCAGCGTTTTTTGGAGAATTATCATCTTATCTAAGAAACACCATCTTTTATTTAGTTCAGAAAAAAAGGAATAAATGCCATTAACGAAAAAAAGTTCTTTTCACCGAAAAAGTGAATTTTTTTTATGATTTTCTGCCTATTTCATAGTTTTCATCAAAAAATAAACATAAAACACAGAATATTGCCAGAATATACTGTTTTTCGGAAAACAAATCATAAATAACGTGTTTTTCAACGTTTTTACGAGTTTTAACGGCATTTTAAACAAAACATGTTTTTACAAGTATAATATACGCAATTTCAATAAAGAAGAAAATTCTGCCTAAAAATGACATTTTCAAGGTTTTTTTCATATTTTCATTTGTTGATGGAAGAAAACTAATAAAAAACATTCTTTTTCTCGGCAATATTTTTTTCTCTAAAATTGCACAAATTACCTATTTTTATGCTTTTATCCTTATTTTACGATAATATATTTTTTTCTCTAAATCTGCATAAATTTTCTCTAAATCTGCATAAATGACCCTTTTTTCAATGTTTTCAGAGATTTACCACTGTTAAAGGAAAACCATCTCTTTTACGATAAAAAATATGATTTTACACCAAAAGTCACTGTTTAATAATTTTCTATTGATTTCAATGTTTTGATTAAAATCAAGAAAATAAACACTATATACATTTTCTATCTCTGAAACTGTACAAAGTACCCATTTTTAACCTTTTTGGACGTTTAAACACATTTTGTAGAAAAAGAAATTTTTCATATTTCAAGATACTTTTTCTATGTAAAATTTCATAAATTACGTTTTTTTTTTTTTTTTTTTTTTTTTTTAGAGTATTTACGGCATTTTACATAAAACCTCCTTTTACAAGTATGACATATGCGATTTGAACAAACCATTTTTCAACGTTTTTAATGGTTTTACAATATTTTTATGATAAATCCATCTTCCCTTAGAAAAAAAAAGTTTGTTTTTACCTCCAAATGTGTATTACAGTAATTTTCTTTTAATTTCCAGGCAGAGTTTTCCTCTTTATTCAAATTGCATATATTATACTTGTAAAAGGAGGTTTTGTTTAAAATGCCATTAATACTCCTAAAAACCTTGAAAAACACGTCATTTATGATTTTTTACAGAAAAAAAAGTATATTGTGGCAATATTCAGTGTTTTTTGTTTATTTTTTGATGAAAACAATCAAATAAGCAGAAAATCATCAAAAAATTCATTTTTTCGGTGAAAAGAAACTTTTTTCGTGAAATGGCATATATTCCTTTTTTCTGAACTAAAATAAAGATGGTCTTTCTTAGATAAGATGTTAATTGTCCAAGAAACGCTGGAAACGGGATAATTTATGCAATTTTGAGAGAGAAAAATGAATTGCCATGAAAACTTAATATATTTCTTGCTTTTTCCTTCATTTTGACTCAAAACATGGAAATTAAAAGAAAATACACTGAAAAATCTTTTTTCTTAAAAAAATATATATTTTTTCATTGAAATAACTTGTATTACATTTTATGTAACATGAAAAAGGGATTTTCTTCAAAATGTAGTTAAAACCTATAAAAAGGTTTAAATAGGCTAGTTTATGTAACTTTAAAGAGAAAAACAATACGCTATAGCGTATTGTTCATGTTTTTAATGAAAACATGGAAATTAAAAAAAAATTACTGAAAAATTACCTTTTGGAGGTAAAAACATACTTTTTTTTTTCTAACGGTAGATGGATTTGTCATAAAAATATTGTAAAACACTTAAAAACGTTGAAAAATGGATAATTCAAATCGCATATGTTATACTTGTAAAAGGGGGTTTTATGTAAAATGCCGTTAATACTCTCAAAAACTTTAAAAAACGTAATTTATGGAATTTTACATAGAAAAAGTATATTGTAACATGAAAAAGTTGTTTCTACAAAATGTGTTTAAACGTCCAAAAAGGTTAAAAATGGATACTTTGTACAGTTTCAGAGAAAGAAAATGTATACAGTGTTTATTTTCTTGTTTTTAATCAAAACATTGAAATCAATAGAAAATTATTAAAATAGTTACTTATGGTGTAAAATTATATTTTTTTCGTAAAAGAGATGGTTTTCCTTGAAAAGTAGTAAATCTCCGAAAAACATCGAAAAAATGGTTATTTATGCGGTTTTAGAGAAAAAAAATTTATATTGTCGTAAAATAAGGATAAAAGCATAAAAATAGGTAATTTGTGCAATTTTAGAGAAAAAAAGTATTGTCGAGAAAGAGAATGTATTTTTTTTGGTTTTCTTCCACCACCAAATGAAAATATGAAAAAAAAACCTTGAAAAAGTCACTTTTTAGGCAGAATTTTCTTCTTTATTCAAATTGCTAATATTATACTTATAAAAGAGAGTTTTGTTTAAAATACCGTTAATAATCCTAGAAACGTTGAAAAACACGTCATTTAGGATTTTTTTCAGGAAAAAAGTATGTTATTGCAATATTCAGTGTTTTTTGTTTATTTTTTTGATGAAAACAATGAAATAAGCGGAAAATCATCGGAAATTTCACTTTTTTGGTAGAAAAAAACTTTTTTCGTGAAATGAAATATATTCCTTTTATTTATCTGAACTAAAATAAAGATGGTCTTTCTTAGATAAGATGTTAATTCTGCAAGAAACGCTGGAAACGGGATAATTTATGCAATTTTGAGAGAAAAAAAAATGAATTGCCATAAAAAAGTTAATATATTTCTTGCTTTTTCCTTCCTTTTCACTCAAAACATGGAAATGAAAAGAAATTACACGGAAAAATCCTTTTTCTTAAAGAAATATATATTTTTTCATTGAAATGTCTTGTATTACATTTTATGTAACATAAAAAAAGGATTTTTTCAAACTGTTGGTAAAACCAATAAAAAGGTTTAAATAGGGTAGTTTATGTATCTTTAAAGAGAAAAACACTACGCTATAGAGTATTGTTCATGTTTTTAATTAAAACATGGAAATGAAAAAAAATTACTGAAAAACTCACTTTTGGAGGTAAAAATATACTTTATTTTCTAAGGGAAGATGGATTTGTCATAAAATTATTGTAAAACCCTTAAAAACGTTGAAAAAAGTATAATTCAAAGCGCATGTGTGATACTTGTAAAAGGGGTTTTTATGTAAAATGCGGTTAGTACTCTTAAAAACTGGAAAAAAAAGTAATTTAAGAAATTTTAGATAGAAAAAGTATATTGTAACATTAAAAAGTTGTTTTCTACAAAATGTGTTTAATCGTCCAAAAAGATTAAAAATGGATACTTTGTACGGTTTTAGAGAAAAAAATGTATATAGTATTTATTTTCTTGTTTTTAATCAAAACATTGAAAATAATAGAAAATTATTAAAAAGTGACTTTTGGTGTAAAACGATATTTTTTTTCGTAAAAGACATGCTTTTCCTTTAAAAGTAGTAAATCTCCGAAAGACATTGAAAAAAGGGTCATTTATGCGATTTTAGAGAAAAAAATATATATTGTCGTAAAATAAGGATAAAAGCATAAAAATAAGTAATTTGTGATATTTTAGAAAAAAAATATATTGTCGAGAAAAAGAATGTATTTTTTTGGTTTTCTTCCACCAACAAATGAAAATATGAAAAAAACCTTGAAAAAGTAACTTTTTAGGCAGAATTTTCATCTTTAATCAAATTGCATATATTATACGTATAAAATGGGGTTTTGTTTAAAATGCCGTTAATATTCCTAAAAACGTTGAAAAACACGTCATTCATGATTTTTTTTTTCAGAAAAAAATATATTGTGGCAATATTCAGCGTTTTTTTTAAATTTTTTCGATGAAAACAATGAAATAAGCAGAAAATCATCGAAAAAGTGAATTTTTCGATGATTTTCTGCTTATTTCATTGTTTTCATCGAAAAAATTAAAAAAAAACGCTGAATATTGCCACAATATATTTTTTTTCTGAAAAAAAAAATCATAAATGACGTGTTTTTCAACGTTTTTAGGAATATTAACGGCATTTTAAACAAAACCCCATTTTATACGTATAATATATGCAATTTGATTAAAGATGAAAATTCTGCCTAAAAAGTTACTTTTTCAAGGTTTTTTTCATATTTTCATTTGTTGGTGGAAGAAAACCAAAAAAATACATTCTTTTTCTCGACAATATATTTTTTTTCTAAAATATCACAAATTACTTATTTTTATGCTTTTATCCTTATTTTACGACAATATATATTTTTTTCTCTAAAATCGCATAAATGACCCTTTTTTCAATGTCTTTCGGAGATTTACTACTTTTAAAGGAAAAGCATGTCTTTTACGAAAAAAAATATCGTTTTACACCAAAAGTCACTTTTTAATAATTTTCTATTATTTTCAATGTTTTGATTAAAAACAAGAAAATAAATACTATATACATTTTTTTCTCTAAAACCGTACAAAGTATCCATTTTTAATCTTTTTGGACGATTAAACACATTTTGTAGAAAACAACTTTTTAATGTTACAATATACTTTTTCTATCTAAAATTTCTTAAATTACTTTTTTTTCCAGTTTTTAAGAGTACTAACCGCATTTTACATAAAAACCCCTTTTACAAGTATCACACATGCGCTTTGAATTATACTTTTTTCAACGTTTTTAAGGGTTTTACAATAATTTTATGACAAATCCATCTTCCCTTAGAAAATAAAGTATATTTTTACCTCCAAAAGTGAGTTTTTCAGTAATTTTTTTTCATTTCCATGTTTTAATTAAAAACATGAACAATACTCTATAGCGTAGTGTTTTTCTCTTTAAAGATACATAAACTACCCTATTTAAACCTTTTTATTGGTTTTACCAACAGTTTGAAAAAATCCTTTTTTTATGTTACATAAAATGTAATACAAGACATTTCAATGAAAAAATATATATTTCTTTAAGAAAAAGGATTTTTCCGTGTAATTTCTTTTCATTTCCATGTTTTGAGTGAAAAGGAAGGAAAAAGCAAGAAATATATTAACTTTTTATGGCAATTCATTTTTTTTTTCTCTCAAAATTGCATAAATTATCCCGTTTCCAGCGTTTCTTGCAGAATTAACATCTTATCTAAGAAAGACCATCTTTATTTTAGTTCAGATAAAAGGAATATATTTCATTTCACGAAAAAAGTTTTTTTCTACCAAAAAAGTGAAATTTTCGATGATTTTCCGCTTATTTCATTGTTTTCCTCATAAAAATTAACAAAAAACACTGAATATTGCAATAACATACTTTTTTCCTGAAAAAAATACTAAATGACGTGTTTTTCAACGTTTCTAGGATTATTAACGGTATTTTAAACAAAACTCTCTTTTATAAGTATAATATTAGCAATTTGAATAAAGAAGAAAATTCTGCCTAAAAAGTGACTTTTTCAAGTTTTTTTTTCATATTTTCATTTGGTGGTGGAAGAAAACCAAAAAAATACATTCTCTTTCTCGACAATACTTTTTTCTCTAAAATTGCACAAATTTCCTATTTTTATGCTTTTATCCTTATTTTACGACAATATATATTTTTTACTCTAAAACCGCATAAATAACCATTTTTTCGATGTTTTTCGGAGATTTACTACTTTTCAAGGAAAACCATCTCTTTTACGAAAAAATATAATTTTACACCATAAGTGTATTTTAATAATTTTCTATTCATTTCAATGTTTTGATTAAAAACAAAAAAATAAACACTATATACATTTTCTTTCTCTGAAACTTTACAAAGTATCCATTTATAAACTTTTTGGACGTTTAAACACATTTTGTAGAAAACAACTTTTTCATGTTACAATATACTTTTTCTATCTAAAATTTCATAAATTACGTTTTTCTTCAGTATTTATGAGTATTAACAGCATTTTCCATAAAACAACCTTTTACAAGTATAACATATGCTATTTGAATTATCCATTTTTTAACGTTTTTAAGGGTTTTACAATATTTTTATGACAAATCCATCTTCTCTTAAAAAAAAGTATGTTTTTACCTCCAAAGTGAATTTTTCAGTAATTTTCTTTGAATTTCCATGTTTTAATTAAAGCCATGAACAATACACTATAGCGTATTGTTTTTCTCTTTAAAGTTACATAAACTACCCTATTGAAACCTTTTTATTTCTTTTAACAACATTTTGAAGAAAATCTCTTTTTCATGTTACATAAAATGTAATAAAAGCTATTTCAATGAAAAAATATATATTTCTTTAAGAAAAAGGATTTTTCAGTGTTTTTTCCTTTCATTTCCATGTTTTGAATGAAAATGAAGGAAAAAGCAAGAAATATATTAAATTTTCATGGCACTTCATTTTTTTCTCTCAAAATTGCATAAATTATCCCGTTTCCAACGTTTCTTGCAGAATTAACATTTTATTTAAGAAAGACCATCTTTATTTTAGTTCAGAAAAAAAAGAATATATGCCATTTCACGAAAAAAGTTTCTTTTAACGAAAAAATTGTTTTTTTTTTTTATGATTTTCTGCTTATTTCATTGTTTTCATCAATAAAAAAAAACTGAATATTGCCACAATATACTTTTTTTCTGAAAAAAAACATAAATGACGGGTTTTTCAACGTTTTTACGAGTATTAACGGCATTTTAAACAAAACCCTTTTTAACACGTTTAATATATACAATTTAAATAAAGAAGAAAATTCTACCTAAAAAGTTATTTTTCAAGGTTTTTTTCATATTTCTATTTGTTGGTGGAAATAAATAAAAAAAATACATTCTTATTCTTGACAATATTTTTTTTCTCAAAAATTGCTCAAATTACATTTTTTTTATTCTTTTATCCTTATTTTTCGACAAATTATATATTTTTTTCCTAAAACCGGATAACTGACTCTTTTTTCAAGGTTTTTCGAAGATCTACTACTTTTAAAGGAAAACCATCTCTTTTACGAAAAAGATATGATTTTACAGCAAATAACAATTTTCTATTGATTTCAATGTTTTGATTAGAAACAAGAAAATAAACACTATAAGCATTTTCTTTCTCTGAAACTATACAAAATGTGTTTAATCGTTCAAAAAGATTAAAAATGGATACTTTGTACGGTTTCAGAGAAGAAAATGTATATAGTATTTATTTTCTTGTTTTTAATCAAAACATTGAAAACAATAGAAAATTATTAAAAAGTGACTTTTGGTGTAATACGATATTTTTTTTCGTAAAAGACATGCTTTTCCTTTAAAAGTAGTAAATCTCCGAAAGACATTGAAAAAAGGGTCATTTATGCGATTTTAAAGAAAAAAATATATATTGTAAAATAAGGATAAAAGCATAAAAATAAGTAATTTGTGATATTTTAGAAAAAAAATATATTGTCGAGAAAAACAATGTATTATTTTGGTTTTCTTCCACCAACAAATGAAAATATGAAAAAAACCTTGAAAACGTAACTTTTTAGGCAGAATTTTCATCTTTAATCAAATTGCATATATTATACGTGTAAAATGGGTTTTTGTTTAAAATGCCGTTAATATTCCTAAAAACGTTGAAAAACACGTCATTTATGATTTTTTTTTTCAGAAAAAAAATATATTGTGGCAATATTCAGCGTTTTTTTTATATTTTTTTGATGAAAACAATGAAATAAGCAGAAAATCATCGAAAAATTCACTTTTTCGGTAACTAGAAACTTTTTTCGTGAAATAACATATATTCCTTTATTCTTAAGTAAAATAAAGATGGTCTTTCTTAGATAAGATGTTAATTTTCCAAGAAACGCTGGAAACGGGATAATTTATGCAATTTTGAGAGAAAAAAATGAATTGCCATGAAAAAATAATATATTTCTTGCTTTATCCTTCATTTTTACTCAAAACATGGAAATGAAAAGAAATAACACTGAAAAATCCTGTTTTTTTTATAGAAATATATATACTTTTTCATTGAAATGGCTTGTATTACATTTTATGTAACATGAAAAAGGGATTTT
>CM035220.1:23831563-23843142 GCA_020233015.1 Callinectes sapidus | reverse complement strand
GTTAAAAAAATGGGTAATTCAAATCTTATATGTTATACTTGTAAAAGGGTGTTTTATGTAAATTGCCGTTATTACACTTAAAAACTGAAAAAAACGTAATTTATGTAATTTTAGATAGAAAAACTATATTGTAACATGAAAAAGTTATTGTCTACAAAATGTGTTTAAACGGCCAAAAACGTTAAAAATGGGTACTTTGTACAGTTTCAGAGTAATAAAATGTATATAGTGTTTATTTTCCTTTTTTTAATCAAAACACTGAAATCAATAGAAAATGATAAAAAAGTGACTTTTGGTGTTACTTTTTTTTCGTAAAAAAGATGTTTTTCCTTTAAAAAATGTAAATCTCCGAAAAACATTGAAAAAAGTTTCATTTATACAGTTTTGGAGAAAAAAAAATATTATCGTAAAAGAAGGATAAAAGCTTAAAAATCGGTAATTTGTGCAATTTTAGAGAAAAAAATAATGTCGAGAAAAAGAATGCATTTTTTTATTTTATTCCAACAAATGAAAATAAGAATAAAACATAGAAAAAGTCATTTTTATGGAGAATTTTCTTCTTTTTTCAAGTTGCATATATTACACTTTCAAAAAAAAATTTTTTTTTAATGCCGTTAACACTCTTTAAAAACGTTAAAAAACAGGTCATTTATGATTTTTTTTTCAGAAAAAATGTATATTGTCACATTACTCAGTGTTTTTTGTTTATATTTTGACGAAAACAATGAAATAAGGAGAAAATCATCGAAAAATTCACTTTTTTGATGAAAAGAAGTTTTCTTTTTCGTGAAATGGCATATACTCCTTTTTTCTAAACTAAAAAGAGATGGTCTTTCTTAGATAAGATGTTAATTCTTTTAAAAACGCAGGAAAAGGGATAATTTATGCAATTTTGAGAGAAAAAAATGAATTGCAGTAAAAAGTTAATATATTTCTTGCTTTTTCTTTCATTTTCCTTCAAATCATGGAAATAAAAAGAAAAAACACTAAAAAATCCTTTTTTTAAAAGTTCTTACTTTGAAATGGCTTGTATTTCATTTTTTATAACATGTAAAAGGGATTTTCTTCAAATTGTGTTTAAAACCAATAAAAAAGTTTAAATAGGGAAGATTATGTAACTTTAAACAGAAAAACAATACGCTATAGCAAATTTTTCATGTTTGTAATTAAAACATCGAAAATTACGTAAAAACTCACTATTGGAGGTAAAAACATACTTTTTTTTTCTAAAAGTATAAAAATAGGTAATTTGTGCAATTTTAGAGAAAAAAAATATTGTCGAGAAAAAGAATGTATTTTTTTGTTTTTTTTCCACCAAAAAATTAAAATAAGAAAAAACATTGAAAAAGTCACTTTTTAGGCCGAATTTTCTTTTTTATTCAAATTGCATATATTATACTTGTAAAAAAGGGTTTTGTTTAAAATGCCGTTAATACTCCTTAAAACGTTAAAAAACACGTAATTTATGATTTCTTTTCAGAAAAAAAATGTATATTGTCATAATATTCAATGTTTTTTGTTTATTTTTCGACGAAAGCAATGAAATAAGCAGAAAATCATCTAAAAATTCACATTTTCGGTGAAAAGAACATTTTTTTTCGTTAAATGTTATATATTTCTTTTATTCTGAACTAAAAAAAAAGATGGTCTTTCTTAGATAAGATGGTAATTATCCTAAAAACGCTGGAAAAGGGATAATTTATGCAATTTTCAGGGAAAAAATGAATTGCAATAAAATGCTAATATATTTCTTGCTTTTTTTCCTCCATTTTCAATCAAAAAATGGAAATGAAAAGAAAAAAAACTAAAAACTCCTTTTTCTAAAAGAAATATATATTTTTTTGCCTTGAAAAAAGGGATTTTCTTCAAATTGTTGTTAAAACCAATAAAATCGTTTAAATAGAGTAGTTTATGTAACTTTAAATAGAAAAACAATACGCTATAGCATATTGTTCATGTTTTTAATTAAAATATGGAAATTCATAGAAATTTAATTCAAAACTTACTTTTGGAGGTGAAAACATACTTTTTCTTATAAGGGATGATGGATTTGTAATAAAAATATTGTAAAACCGTTAAAACCGTTAAAAAATGGATAATTCAAATCGCATATGTTATACTCGTAAAAGGGGATTTTATGTAAATTGCCGTTAATACACCTAAAAACTGAAAAAAAACGTAATTTATGTAATTTTAGATAGAAAAACTATATTGTAACATGAAGTTATTGTCTACAAAATGTGTTTAAACGTCCAAAAACGTTAAAAATGGGTACTTTGTACACTTTCAGAGAAATAAAATGTATATAGTGTTTATTTTCCTTTTTTTAATCAAAACACTGAAATCTATAGAAAATGATAAGAAAGTGACTTTTGGTGTTAAATCTTTTTTTTTCGTAAAAGAGATGGTTTTCCTTTAAAAAAAATGTAAATCTCCAAAAAACATTGAAAAAAGTGTCATTTATACAGTTTTGGAGAAAAAAATATATTATCGTAAAAGAAGAAGGATAAAAGGTTAAAAATCGGTAACTTGTGCAATTTTAGAGAAAAAGATAATGTCGAGAAAAATAATGTATTTTTTTATTTTATTCCACCAACAAATGAAAATAAGAATAAAACATAGAAAAAGTCCCTTTTTATGCAGAATTTTATTCTTTTTTCAAATTGCATATATTACACTTTAAAAAAAAAGGTTTTGTTTAAAATGCCGTTAATACTTCTTAAAAACGTAAAAAAACAGGTCATTTATGAATTTTTTTCAGAAAAAAAGTATATTGTCACAATACTCAGTGTTTTTCGTTTATATTTTGACGAAAACAATGAAATAAGGAGAAAATCATCGAAAAATTCACTTTTATGGTGAAAAGAAGTTTTTTTTGTGAAATGGCATATACTCTTTTTATCTGAACTAAAAAGAGATGGTCCTTCTTAGATAAGATGTTAATTCTTTTAAAAACGCTGGAAAAGGGATAATTTATGCAATTTTGAGAGAAAAAAATGAATTGCAGTAAAAAGTTAATATATTTCTTGCTTTTTCTTTCATTTTCAATCAAATCATAGAAATGAAAACAAAAAAACACTAAAAAATCCTTTTTCTAAAAGAAATATATAGTTTTTACTTTGAAATGGCTTGTATTACATTTTTTTGTAACATGAAAAAGGGATTTTCTTCAAATTGTGTTTAAAACCAATAAAAAACTTTAAATAGGGAAGAGTATGTAACTTTAAACAGAAAAAAAATACGCTATAGCATATTTTTCATTTTTTTTAATTAAAACATAGAAACTTTCGTAAAAACTCATTTTTGGATGTAAAAACATACTTTTTTTTCTAAAAGATAATGCATTTGTCGTAAAAATATTGAAAACCCTTCAAAACGTTGGAAAATAGATAATTCAAATCGCGTATGTTATACTTGTTTAAGGGGATTTTATTTAAATTATCGTTAATACTCTTAAAAATGAATAAAAACGTAATTTATCAAATTTTAGATAGAAAAGTACATTGTAACATGAAAAAGTTGTTTTCTACAAAATGTGATTAAACGTCAAAAAGGTTAAAAATGAGTACTTTGTACAGTTTCGGTGAAAGAAAATATATATAGTGTTTATTTTCCTGTTTTTAATCAAAACATTGAAATCAAGAAAAAATTATTAAAAAATGACATTTGGTGTAATATCTTTTTTTTTCGAAAAAGAAATTATTTTCCTTTGAAAGTTGTAAATCTCCAAAAAACATTGAAAAAAGGGTCATTTATGCAGTTTTGGGGAAAAAAAATATGTCATCGTAAATTAAGGATAAAAGTATAAAAACAGGTAATTTGTGCAATTTTAGAGAAAAAATATATTGTCGAGAAAAAGAATGTATTTTTTAAATTTTCTTCCACCAACAAATGAAAATGAGAAAAAAACATTGAAAAAGTCACTTTTTAGGGAGAATTTTATTTTTTATTCAAATTCCATATATTATACTTTTAAAATGGGGGTTTTGTTTAAAATGCCGTTAATACTCCTAAAAACGTTAAAAAACACGTAATTTATGATTTCTTTTCAGAAAAAAAATGTATATTGTTATAATATTCCGTGTTTTTTGTTTATATTTCGACGCAAGCAATGAAATAAGCAGAAAATTATCGAAAAATTCACTTTTTCGGTAAAAAGAAAATTTTTTTTCGTTAAATGGCATATATTTCTTTTTTTCTGAACTAAAAAAAAGATGGTCTTTCTTAGATTAGATGTTAATTATCCTAAAAACGCTGGAAAAGGGATAATTTAAGTAATTTTGAGAGAAAAAAATGAATTGCAATAAAATGTTAATATATTTCTTGCTTTTTTCCTTCATTTTCAATCAAAAAATGAAAATGAAAAGAAAAAACACTAAAAACTCCTCTTTCTAAAAGAAATATATATTTTTTTCCTTATAAAAAGAGATTTTCTTCAAATTGTTGTTAAAACCAATAAAAACGTTTAAATAGGGTAGTTTATGTAACTTTAAATAGAAAAACAATACGCTATAGCATATTGTTCATGTTTTTAATTAAAATATGGAAATTCATAGAAATTTAATTAAAATTTTACTTTTAGAGGTAAAAACATACTTTTTCTTATAAGGGATGATGGATTTGTCATAAAAATATTGTAAAACCTTAAAACCGTTAAAAAATGGATAATTCAAATCGCATATGTTATACTTGCAAAAAAGGGTTTTATATAAATTGCCGTTATTACACTTAAAAACTGAAAAAAACGTAATTTATGTAATTTTAGATAGAAAAACGATATTGTAACATAAAAAGTTATTGTCTACAAAATCTTTTTAAACGTCCAAAAACGTTAAAAATGGTTTTTTTGTATAGTTTCAGAGAAATAAAATGTATATAGTGTTTATTTTCCTTTTTTTAATGAAAACACTGAAATCAATAGAAAATGATAAAAAAAAAGTTACTTTTGGTGTTATATCTTTTTTTTCGTAAAAGAGATAGTTTTCCTTTAAAAAATGTAAATCTCCGAAAAACATTGAAAAAAGGATCATTTATACAGTTTTAGAGAAAAAAATATATTATCGTAAAAGAAGGATAAAAGCTTAAAAATCGGTAATTTGTGCAGTTTTAGAGAAAAAAATAATGTCGAGAAAGAGAGTGTATTTTTTTAAATTTATTTCACCTACAAATTAAAATAAGAATAAAACATAGAAAAAGTCAGTTTTTATGCAGAATTTTCTTCTTTTTTCAAATTGCATATATTACACTTTCAAATAAAAGGTTTTGTTTAAAATGCCGTTAATACTCCTTAAAAACGTTAAAAACAGGTCAATTATTAATTTTTTTCAGAAAAAAGTATATTGTCACAATACTCAGTGTTTTTTTGTTTATATTTTGACGAATACAATGAAAAAAGGAGAAAATCATCGAAAATTTCACTTTTTTGGTGAAAAGAAGTTTTTTTTTCGTGAAATGGAGTATACTCCTTTTTTCTGAACTAAAAAGAGATGGTCTTTCTTAGATAAGATGTTAATTCTTTTAAAAACGCTGGAAAAGGGATAATTTATGTAATTTTGAGAGAAAAAAATGAATTGCAGTAAAAAGTTAATATATTTTTTGCTTTTTCCTTCATTTTCAATCAAATCATGGAAATGAAAAGAAAAAAAACACTAAAAAATCCTTTTTCTAAAAGAAATATATAGTTTTTACTTTAAAATGGCTTGTATTACATTTTTTGTAACATGAAAAAGGGATTTTCTTCAAATTGTGTTTAAAACCAATAAAAAAGTTTAAATAGAGAAGATTATGTATCTTTAAACAGAAAAACCATAAGCTATACCATATTTTTCATGTTTTTAATTAAAACATAGAAAATTACTTAAAACTCACTTTTGGAGGTAAAAACATAGTTTTTTTTCTAAAAGATGATGGATTTGTCATTAAAATATTGTAAAACCCTTCAAAACGCTGGAAAATGGATAATTCAAATCGCATATGTTATACCTGTGTAATGAGCTGGTGTTAGCTTCCCCTTATTATTCACATTCATGTAAAGTTACCCACCACAGCTCCACCCTGGGCTCACCTTACAACAATCTCAAGACATACAAAAACCCCTTAACTGTACAAGTAAGCAAGTAGAAACTCCTGTTAGGGTCAAATAAACGCATTATACATCACAAAAGTTTAATCCTAGAATCTTATAACTAACACAGCAAAGAAATAATTACACACAATAATAATTCCTCCAAACTCAAAACATAAATTCTATTATCAACCCAGAACAAAAATAGTTTCCTACACTCACAATACCAGTCTCTGTACACACACACTCCCACACAAGTTACCACTGGCGTTCCCCTGCACTGCACTTAGCCTGGACTCTTGCTTGTCTCGGCATACACGCAAGCCGTTAGCCGGTCCTGACAACTCCACAGCTACAGGCCCTGGAAACCCCTGGTCCTCTCTTCTGCAGGCAGAATCACCGGGTAGCCCGCGTCCTCACCGTAATCATGGTGACAGAGACTCAATATGACGCCTCGTCCTGCACAGCCTTGTACCACCTAAAAACTCCTGCAAACACCCAAACCATCACTACCATCACCTCCTTAATATCCCACACATTGCTCCCTGACTTCAAACATAAATAATGTACAATACTGTGCTGCGTACCTGCTGAATTGTAGTCATGGAACCCGTAAACCAAAGCCCAAAAATTCTCCTTGTCTCTACACGCCAGAACCATAACAACAGACACCCTCCCACCAACATGTATAGGCTCGCTTCACGGACAGGCCAGCTGGCCAACGAGCCTCACGCAGGATCGCGGGCCAGCTTGAATCCCTCACACTTGTTTAAGGGGATTTTATGTAAATTATCGTTAATACTCTTAAAAATGAAAAAAACGTAATTTATAAAATTTTAGATAGAAAAAGTATATTGTAACATTAAAAAGTTGTTTTCTACAAAATGTGATTAAACGTCAAAAAAGGTTAAAAATGAGTACTTTGCACAGTTTCGGAGAAAGAAAATATATATAGAGTTTATTTTCCTGTTTTTAATCAAAACATTGAAATCAATAGAAAATTATTAAAAAGGGACTTTTGGTGTAATATAATATTTTTTTCGTAAAAGAAATAATTTTCCTTTAAAAGTTGTAAATCTCCGAAAAACATTGAAAAAAGGGTCATTATGCAGTTTTGGAGAAAAAAAAATATGTCATCATAAAACAAGGATAAAAGTATAAAAATAGATAATTTGTGCAATTTTAGAGAAAAAAAATATTGTCGAGAAAAATAAAGTATTTTTTTTTTTTTGGTTTTCTTTCACCAACAAATGAAAATAAGAAAAAACATTGAAAAAGTCACTTTTTAGGCAGAATTTTCTTTTTTATTCAAATTGCATATATTATACTTGTAAAAGGGGGTTTTGTTTAAAATGCCGTTAATACTCCTAAAAACGTTAAAGAAAACACGTAATTTATTATTTCTTTTCAGAAAAAAAATGTATATTGTCGTAATATTCAGTGTTTTTTGTTTATTTTTCGACGAAAACAATGAAATAAGCAGAAAATCATCGAAAAATTCACTTTTGCAGTGAAAAGAAAGTTTTTTTTCGTTAAATGGCATATATTTCTTTTTTTCTGAACTAAAAAAAACATGGTCTTTCTTAGAAAAGATGTTAATTATCCTAAAAACGCTGGAAAGGGGATAATTTATGCAATTTTGAGAGAAAAAAATGAATTGCAATAAAATGTTAATATATTTCTTGCTTTTTTCCTTCATTTTCAATCAAAAAATGGATATGAAAAGAAAAAACACTAAAAACTCCTTTTTCTAAAAGAAATGTATATTTTTTTCCTTGAAAAAAGGGATTTTCTTCAAATTGTTGTTAAAACCAATAAAAGCGTTTAAATAGGGTAGTTTATGTAACTTTAAATAGAAAAATAATACGCTATAGCATATTGTTCATGTATTTAATTAAAATATGGAAATTCATAGAAATTTAATTAAAAACTTACTTTTGGAGGTAAAAACATACTTTTCCTTATAAGGGATGATGGATTTGTCATAAAAATATTGTAAAACCGTTAAAAAATGGAAAATTCAAATCGCATATGTTATACTTATAAAAGGAGGTTTTATGTAAATTGCCGTTAATACACTTAAAACTGAAAAAAAAACGTAATTTATGTAATTTTAGATAGAAAAACTATATTGTAACATGAAAAAGTTATTGTCTACAAAATGTGTTTAAACGTCCAAAAACGTTAAAAATGGGTACTTTGTACAGTTTCAGAGAAATAAAATGTATATAGTGTTTATTTTCCTTTTTTTAATCAAAACACTAAAATCAACAGAAAATGATAAAAAAGTGACTTTTGGTGATAAACCTTTTTTTTTCGTAAAAGAGATGGTTTTCCTTTAAAAAATGTAAATCTCCGAAAAACATTGAAAAAAGTGTCATTTATACAGTTTTGGAGAAAAAAATATATTATCGTAAAAGAAGGATAAAAGCTTAAAAATCGATAATTTGTGCAGTTTTAGAGAAAAAAATAATGTCAAGAAAAAGTATGTATTTTTTTATTTTATTCCACCAACAAATGAAAACAAGAAAAAAACGTAGAAAATGTCACTTTTTATGCAGAATTTTCTTCTTTTTTCAAATTGCATATATTACACTTTCAAAGAAAAGGTTTTGTTTAAAATGCCGTTAATACTCCTTAAAAACGTTATAAAACAGGTCATTTATGATTTTTTTTTCAGAAAAAAGTATATTGTCACAAAAATCAGTGTTTTTTGTTTACATTTTGACGAAAACAATGAAATAAGGAGAAAATCATCGAAATGACTTTTCTTGTTAAATTTTTTTTTTCGTAAAAGAGATGGCTTTCCTTTAAAAAATGTAAATCTCCGAAAAACATTGAAAAAAGGGTCATTTATACAGTTTTGGAGAGAAAAATATATGATCGTAAAAGAAGGATAAAAGCTTAAAAATCGGTAATTTGTGCAAATTTAGAGAAAAAAAATAATGTTAAGAAAAAGAATGTATTTTTTATTTTAATCCACATACAAATGAAAATAAGAAAAAAACATAGAAAAATTAACTTTTTCGGCAGAAATTTCTTCTTTTTTCAAATTGCGTATATTACACTTTCAAAAAAAAGGTTTTGTTTGAAATGCCGTTAATACTCCATAAAAACGTTAAAAAACAGGTCATTTATGATTTTTTTTTTTAGAAAAAAAGTATATTGTCACAATAAGTGTTTTTTGTTTATATTTTGACGAAAACAATGAAATAAAGAGAAAATCATTAAAAAAATTCACTTTTTGGTGAAAAGAAGTTTTTTTTTCGTGAAATGGCATATACTCATTTTTTCTGAACTAAAAAGAGATGCTCTTTCTTATATAAGATGTTAATTCTTTTAAAAACGCTGGAAAATGGATAATTTGTGCAATTTTGAGAGAAAAAAATGAATTGCAGTAAAAAGTTAATATATTTCTTGCTTTTTCTTTCATTTTCAATCAAATCATGGAAATGAAAAGAAAAAACACTAGAAAGTCCTTTTTCTAAAAGGTATATATAGTTATTACTTTGAAATGGATTGTATTACATTTTTTGTAACATGAAAAAGGGATTTTCTTCAAATTCTGTTTTAAACCAGTAAAAAAGTTTAAATAGGGAAGATTATGTAACTTTAAACAGAAAAACAATACGCTATAGCATATTTTTCATGTTTTTCATTAAAACATAGAAAATTACGTAAAAACTCACTTTTGGAGGTAAAAACATACTTTTTTTTCTAAAAGATGATTGATTTGTCATAAAAATATTGTAAAACCATTTAAAACATTGGAAAATGGATAATTCAAACCGCATATGCTATACTTGTTTAAGGGGATTTTATGTAAATTATCGTTAATACTCTTAAAAATTAAAAAAATCGTAATTTATGAAATTTTAGATAGAAAAGGTATAATGTAACATGAAAAAGTTGTTTTCTACAAAATGTGATTAAACCTCAAAAAGGTTAAAAATGGGTACTTTGTACAGTTTCGGAGAAAGAAAATAGATATAGTGTATATTTTCCTGTTTTTAATCAAAACATTGAAATCAATAGAAAATTATTAAAAAGTGACTTTTGGTGTAATATATTTTTTTTCGTAAAAGAAAAGATTTTCCTTTAAAAGTTGTAAATCTCCGAAAAACATTGAAAAAAGGGTCATTTATGCAGTTTTGGAGAAAAAAAAAATGCTATCGTAAAATAAGGATAAAAGCATAAAAATAGGTAATTTGTGCAATTTTAGAGAAAAAAAATATTGTCGAGATAAAGAATGTATTTTTTTGGTTTTCTTCCACCAAAAATGAAAATATGAAAAAAACCTTGAAAAAGTCACTTTTTAGGCAGAATTTTCTTTTTATTCAAATTGCATATATTATACTTGTAAAAGGGGGTTTTGTTTAAAATGCCGTTAATACTCCTAAAAACGTTAAAAAACACGTAATTTGTGATTTCTTTTCAGAAAAAAATGTATATTGTCATAATATTCAGTGTTTTTTGTTTATTTTTCGACGAAAGCAATGAAATAAGCAGAAAATCATCGAAAAATTCACTTTTTCGGTGAAAAGAAAGTTTTTTTCCTTAAATGGCATATATTTCTTTTTTCTGAACTTAAAAAAAGATGGTCTTTAGTAAATAAGATGTTAATTCTCCTAAAAACGCTGGAAAGGGGATAATTTATGCAACTTTGAAAAAAAAAATGAATTGCAATAAAATGCTAATATATTTTTTGCTTTTTTCCTCCATTTTCAATCAAAAAATGGAAATGAAAAGAAAAAACACTAAAAACTTCTTTTTCTAAAAGAAATATATATTATTTTTTCCTTGAAAAAAAGGACTTTCTTCAAATTATTGTTAAAACCAATAAAAACGTTAAATAGGGTAGTTTATGTAACTTTAAATAGAAAAACAATACGCTATAGCATATTGTTCATGTCTTTAATTAAAATATGGAAATTCATAGAAATTTAAATAAAAACTTACTTTTGGAGGTAAAAACATACTTTTTCTTATAAGGGATGATGGATTTGTCATAAAAATATTGTAAAACCTTGAAAACCGTTAAAAAATGGATAATTCAAATCGCATATGTTATACTTGTAAAAGGTAGTTTTATGTAAATTGCCGTTAATACACTTAAAAACTGAAAAAAACGTAATTTATGTAATCTTAGATAGAAAAACTATATTGTATCATGTAGAAGTTATAGTCTACAAAATGTGTTTAAACGTCCAAAAACGTTAAAAATGGGTACTTTTTACAGTTTCAGAGAAATAAAATGGATATAGTGTTTATTTTCCTTTTTTGAATCAAAACACTAAAAATCAATAGAAAATGATAAAAAAGTGACTTTTGTTGTTAAATTTTTTTTTCGTAAAACAGATGGTTTTCCTTTAAAAAATGTAAATCTCCGAAAAAAACATTGAAAAAAGGGTCATTTATACAGTTTTGGAGAGAAAAATATATGATCGTAAAAGAAGGATAAAAGCTTAAAAATCGGTAATTTGTGCAATTTTAGAGAAAAAAAATAATGTTAAGA
>CM035220.1:23805691-23822021 GCA_020233015.1 Callinectes sapidus | reverse complement strand
GAAAGCAATGAAATAAGCAGAAAATCATCGAAAAATTCACTTTTTCGGTGAAAAGAAAGTTTTTTTCCTTAAATGGCATATATTTCTTTTTTCTGAACTTAAAAAAAGATGGTCTTTAGTAAATAAGATGTTAATTCTCCTAAAAACGCTGGAAAGGGGATAATTTATGCAACTTTGAAAAAAAAAATGAATTGCAATAAAATGCTAATATATTTTTTGCTTTTTTCCTCCATTTTCAATCAAAAAATGGAAATGAAAAGAAAAAACACTAAAAACTTCTTTTTCTAAAAGAAATATATATTATTTTTTCCTTGAAAAAAAGGACTTTCTTCAAATTATTGTTAAAACCAATAAAAACGTTAAATAGGGTAGTTTATGTAACTTTAAATAGAAAAACAATACGCTATAGCATATTGTTCATGTCTTTAATTAAAATATGGAAATTCATAGAAATTTAAATAAAAACTTACTTTTGGAGGTAAAAACATACTTTTTCTTATAAGGGATGATGGATTTGTCATAAAAATATTGTAAAACCTTGAAAACCGTTAAAAAATGGATAATTCAAATCGCATATGTTATACTTGTAAAAGGTAGTTTTATGTAAATTGCCGTTAATACACTTAAAAACTGAAAAAAACGTAATTTATGTAATCTTAGATAGAAAAACTATATTGTATCATGTAGAAGTTATAGTCTACAAAATGTGTTTAAACGTCCAAAAACGTTAAAAATGGGTACTTTTTACAGTTTCAGAGAAATAAAATGTATATAGTGTTTATTTTCCTTTTTTGAATCAAAACACTAAAAATCAATAGAAAATGATAAAAAAGTGACTTTTGTTGTTAATTTTTTTTTTCGTAAAAGAGATGGTTTTCCTTTTAAAAATGTAAATCTCCGAAAACATTGAAAAAAGGGTCATTTATACAGTTTTGGAGAGAAAAATATATGATCGTAAAAGAAGGATAAAAGCTTAAAAATCGGTAATTTGTGCAATTTTAGAGAAAAAAAATAATGTTAAGAAAAAGAATGTATTTTATTTTATTTTAATCCACATACAAATGAAAATAAGAAAAAAACATAGAAAAATTAACTTTTTCGGCAGAATTTTCTTTTTTCAAATTGCGTATATTACACTTTCAAAAAAAAGGTTTTGTTTGAAATGCCGTTAATACTCCATAAAAACGTTAAAAAACAGGTCATTTATGATTTTTTTTCAGAAAAAAAGTATATTGTGTCAATAAGTGTTTTTTGTTTATATTTTGACAAAAACAATGAAATAAAGAGAAAATCATTAAAAAAATTCACTTTTTGGTGAAAAGAAGTTTTTTTTTCGTGAAATGGCATATACTCCTTTTTTCTGAACTAAAAAGAGATGGTCTTTCTTATATAAGATGTTAATTCTTTTAAAAACGCTGGAAAATGGATAATTTGTGTAATTTTGAGAGAAAAAAATGAATTGCACTAAAAAGTTAATATATTTCTTGCTTTTTCTTTCATTTTCAATCAAATCATGGAAATGAAAAGAAAAAAACACTAGAATATCCTTTTTCTAAAAGATATATATAGTTATTACTTTGAAATGGATTGTATTACATTTTTTGTAACATTAAAAAGGGATTTTCTTCAAATTCTGTTTTAAACCAGTAAAAAAGTTTAAAAAGGGAAGATTATGTAACTTTAAACAGAAAAACAATACGCTATAGCATATTTTTCATGTTTTTCATTAAAACATAGAAAATTACGTAAAAACTCACTTTTGGAGGTAAAAACATACTATTTTTTCTAAAAGATGATTGATTTTTCATAAAAATATTGTAAAACCCTTCAAAACATTGGAAAATGGATAATTCAAATCGCATATGCTATACTTGTTTAAGGGGATTTTATGTAAATTATCGTTAATACTCTTAAAAATTAAAAAAAACATAATTCATGAAATTTTAGATAGAAAAAGTATAATGTAACATAAAAAAGTTGTTTTCTATAAAATGTGATTAAACCTCAAAAAGGTTAAAAATGGGTACTTTGTACAATTTCGGAGAAAGAAAATATATATAGTGTTTATTTTCCTGTTTTTAATCAAAACATTGAAATCAATAGAAAATTATTAAAAAGTGACTTTTGGTGTAATATCATATTTTTTTCGTAAAAGAAATGATTTTCCTTTAAAAGGTGTAAATCTCTGAAAAACATTGATAAAAGGGCCATTTATGCAGTTTTGGAGAAAAAAAAATATGTCATTGTAAAATAAGGATAAAAGTATAAAAATAAGTAATTTGTGCAATTTTCGAGAAAAAAAGATATTGTCGAGAAAAAGAATGTATTTTTTTGGTTTTCTTCCACCAACAAATGAAAATAAGAAAAAACATTGAAAAAGTCACTTTTTGGCAGAATTTTCTTTTTGATTCAAATTGCATATATTATACTTGTAAAAGGGGGTTTTGTTTAAAATGCCGTTAATACTCCTAAAAACGTTAAAAAAAAACACGTAATTTATTGTTTTTTTTCAAAAGAAAAAATATTTATTGTCATAATATTCAGTGTTTTTTGTTTATTTTTTCGACGAAAGAAATGAAATAAGCAGAAAATCATCGAAAAATTCACTTTTTCGGTGAAAAGAAGTTTTTTTTTTCGTTAAATGGCATATATTTCTTTTTTTCTGAACTAAAAAAAACATGGTCTTTCTTAGAAAAGATGTTAATTATCCTAAAAACGCTGGAAAGGGGATAATTTATGCAATTTTAAGAGAAAAAAATGAATTGCAATAAAATGTTAATATATTTCTTGCTTTTTTCCTTCATTTTCAATCAAAAAAAGGATATGAAAAGAAAAAACACTAAAAACTATTTTTTCTAAAAGAAATGTATATTTTTTTCCTTGAAAAAAGGGATTTTCTTCAAATTGTTGTTAAAACCAATAAAAGCGTTTAAATAGGGTAGTTTATGTAACTTTAAATAGAAAAAATAATACGCTATAGCATATTGTTCATGTATTTAATTAAAATATGGAAATTAATAGAAATTTAATTAAAAACTTACTTTTGGAGGTAAAAACATACTTTTCCTTATAAGGGATGATGGAATTGTCATAAAAATATTGTAAAACCGTAAAAAAATGGAAAATTCAAATCGCATATGTTATACATATAAAAGGAGGTTTTATGTAAATTGCCGTTAATACACTTAAAAACTGAAAAAAAAACGAAATTTATGTAATTTTAGATAGAAAAACTATATTGTAACATGAAAAAGTTATTGTCTACAAAATGTGTTTAAACGTCCAAAAACGTTAAAAATGGGTACTTTGTACAGTTTCAGAGAAATAAAATGTATATAGTGTTTATTTTCCTTTTTTTAATCAAAACACAAAAATCAATAGAAAATGATAAAAAAGTGACTTTTGGTGATAAACCTTTTTTTTTCGTAAAAGAGATGGTTTTCCTTTAAAAAATGTAAATCTCCGAAAAACATTGAAAAAAGTGTCATTTATACAGTTTTGGAGAAAAAAATATATTATCGTAAAAGAAGGATAAAAGCTTAAAAATCGATAATTTGTGCAGTTTTAGAGAAAAAAATAATGTCAAGAAAAGGTATGTATTTTTTTATTTTATTCCACCAACAAATGAAAACAAGAAAAAAACGTAGAAAATGTCACTTTTTATGCAGAATTTTCTTCTTTTTTCAAATTGCATATATTACACTTTCAAAGAAAACGTTTTGTTTAAAATGCCGTTAATACTCCTTAAAAACGTTAAAAAACAGGTCTTTTATGATTTTTTTTTTCAGAAAAAAAGTATATTGTCACAAAAATCAGTGCTTTTTGTTTACATTTTGACGAAAACAATGAAATAAGGAGAAAATCATCGAAAAAGTCACTTTTTTGGTGAAAAGAAGTTGTTTTTTTTCGTGAAATGACATATACTCCTTTTTTCTGAACTAAAAAGAGATGGTCTTTCTTAGATAAGATGTTAATTCTTTTAGAAACACTGGAAAAGGGATAATTTATGCAATTTTGAGAGAAAAAAATAAATTGCAGTTAAAAGTTAATATATTTCTTGCTTTTTCTTTCATTTTCAATCAAATCATGGAAATGAAAAGAAAAAAACACTAAAAAATCCTTTTTCTAAAAGAAATATATAGTTTTTACTTTGAAATGGCTGGTATTACATTTTTTGTAACATGAAAAAGAGATTTTCTTCAAATTGTGTTTAAAACCAATAAAAAAGTTTAAATAGGGAAGATTATGTAACTTAAAACAGAAAAACAATACGCTATAGCATATTTTTCATGTTTTAACTAAAACATAGAAAATTACGTAAAAACTCACTTTTGGAGGTAAAAACATACTTTTTTTCTAAAAGATGATGGATTTGTCATAAAAATATTGTAAAACCCTTCAAAACGTTGGAAAATGGATAAATCAAATCGTATATGTTATACTTGATTTAGGGGATTTTATGTAAATTATCGTTAATATTCTTAAAAACGAAGAAAACGAAATTTATGAAATTTTAGATAGAAAAAGTATATTGTAACATGAAAAAGTTGTTTTCTACAAAATGTGATTAAACCTCAAAAAGGTTAAAAATGGGTACTTTGTACAGTTTCGGAGAAAGAAAATATATATAGTGTTTATTTTCCTGTTTTTAATCAAAACATTGAAATCAACAGAAAATTATTAAAAAGTGACTTTTGGTGTAATATCATATTTTTTTCGTAAAAGAAAATATTTTCCTTTAAAAGTTGTAAATCTCTAAAAAAAACATTGATAAAAGGGCCATTTATGCAGTTTTGGAGAAAAAAAATATGTCATTGTAAAATAAGGATAAAAGTATAAAAATAGGTAATTTGTGCAATTTTAGAGAAAAAAAGATATTGTCGAGAAATTGAATGTATTTTTTTGGTTTTCTTCCACCAACAAATGAAAATAAGAAAAAACATTGAAAAAGTCACTTTTTAGGCAGAATTTTCTTTTTGATTCAAATTGCATATATTATACTTGTAAAAGGGGGTTTTGTTTAAAATACCGTTAATACTCCTAAAAACGTTAAAAAAAACACGTAATTTATTATTTCTTTTCAGAAAAAAAAATATTTATTGTCATAATATTCAGTGTTTTTTGTTTATTTTTTCGACGAAAGCAATGAAATAAGCAGAAAATAATCGAAAAATTCACCTTTTCGGTGAAAAGAAGTTTTTTTTTCGTTAAATGGCATATATTTCTTTTTTTCTGAACTAAAAAAAGATGGTCTTTCTTATATAAGATGTTAATTATCCTAAAAAAGCTGGAAAGAGGATAATTTATGCAATTTTGAGAAAAAAAAATGAATTGCAATAAAATGTTAATATATTTCTTACTTTTTTCTTTCATTTTCAATAAAAAAATGGAAATGAAAAGAAAAAACACTATAAATTCCTTTTTCTAAAAGAAATATATATTTTTTTTCCTTGAAAAAAGGGATTTTCTTCAAATTGTTGTTAAAATCAATAAAAACGTTTAAATAGGGTAGTTTATGTAACTTTAAATAGAAAAACAATACGCTATAGCATATTGTTCATGTTTTTAATTAAAATATGGAAATTCATAGAAATTTAATTAAAAATTTACTTTTGGAGGTAAAAACATACTTTTTCTTATAAGGGATGATGGATTTGTCATAAAAATATTGTAAAACCCTGAATACCGTTAAAAAATGGATAATTCAAATCGCATATGTTATACTTGTAAAAGGGGGTTTTATGTAAATTGCCGTTAATACACTTAAAAACTGGAAAAAACGTAATTTATGTAATTTTAGATAAAAAAAAACTATATTGTAACATGAAGAAGTTATTGTCTACAAAATGAGTTTAAACGTCCAAAAACGTTAAAAATGGGTATTTTGTACAGTTTCAGAGAAATAAAATGTATATAGTGTTTATTTTCCTTTTTTTAATCAACACACTAAAAATCAATAGAAAATCATTAAAAAAAAGTGACTTTTGGTGTTAAATCTTTTTTTTTCGTAAAACAGATGGTTTTCCTTTAAAAAATATAAATCACCGAAAAACATTGAAAAAAGGGTCATTTATACAGTTTTGGAGAAAAAAAATATATTATCGTAAAAGAAGGATAAAAGCTTAAAAATCGGTAATTTGTGCAATTTTAGAGAAAAAAATAATGTCGAGAAAAAGAATGCATTTTTTAAATTTTATTCCAACAAATGAAAATAAGAATAAAACATAGAAAAAGTCATTTTTATGGAGAATTTTCTTCTTTTTTCAAGTTGCATATATTTCACTTTCAAAAAAAAGTTTTTTTTAAATGCAGTTAATACTCCTTAAAAACGTTAAAAAACAGGTCATTTATGATTTTTTTTCAGAAAAAAAGTATATTGTCAAATTACTCAGTGTTTTTTGTTTATATTTTGACAAAAACAATGAAATAAGGAGAAAATCATCGAAAAATTCACTTTTTTGGTGAAAAGAAGTTTTCTTTTTCGTGAAATGGCATATACTCCTTTTTTCTAAACTAAAAAGAGATGGTCTTTCTTAGATAAGATGTTAATTCTTTTAAAAACGCAGAAAAATGGATAATTTGTGCAATTTTAAGAGAAAAAAATGAATTGCAGTAAAAAGTTAATATATTTCTTGCTTTTTCTTTCGTTTTCAATCAAATCATGGAAATGAAAAGAAAAAAAATACTAGAAAATCCTTTTTCTAAAAGATATATATAGTTTTTACTTTGAAATGGCTTGTATAACATTTTTTGTAACATGAAGAAGGGATTTTCTTCAAATTCTGTTTAAAACCAATAAAAAAGTTTAAATAGGGAAGATTATGTAACTTTAAACAGAAACACAATACGCTATAACATATTTTTTATGTTTTAATTAAAACATAGAAAATTACGTAAAAACTCACTTTTGGAGGTAAAAACATACTTTTTTTCTAAAAGATAATGGATTTGTCATAAAAATATTGTAAAACTCTTCAAAACGTTGGAAAATGGATAATTCAAATCGCATATGCTATACTTGTTTACGGGGATTTTATGTAAATTATCGTTAATACCCTTAAAAATGGAAAAAACGTAATTTATGAAATTTTAGATAGAAAAAGTATAATGTAACATGAAAAAGTTGTTTTCTACAAAATGTAATTAAACCTCAAAAAGGTTAAAAATGGGTACTTTGTACAGTTTCGGAGAAAAAAATAGATATAGTGTATATTTTCCTGTTTTTAATAAAAACATTGAAATCAATAGAAAATGATTAAAAAGTGACTTTTGGTGCAATATCATTTTTTTTTTGTAAAAGAAATGATATTTTTTGAAAAGTTGTAAATCTCCGAAAAACTTTGAAAAAGGGGTCATTTCTTCAGTTTTCGAGAAAAAAAAATGTCACCGTAAAATAAGGATAAAAGTATAAAAATAGGTAATTTGTGCAATTTTAGAGAAAAAAGAATTGTCGAGAAAAAGAATGTATTTTTTTGGTTTTCATCCACCAACAAATGAAAATAAGATAACACATTGAAAAAGTCACTTTTTAAGCAGAATTTTATTTTTTATTCAAATTGCATATATTATACTTTAAAACGGGGGCTTTTGTTTAAATGGCCGTTAATACTCTTAAAAACGTTGAAAAAACACGTAATTTATTATTTCTTTTCAGAAAAAAAAAATGTATATTGTCATAATATTCAGTGTTTTTTGTTTATTTTTCGACGAAAGCAATGAAATAAGCAGAAAATCATCGAAAAATCACTTTTGCGGTGAAAAGAAAGTTTTTTTCGTTAAATGGCATATATTTCTTTTTTTCTGAACAAAAAAAAAAGATGGTCTTTCTTAGATAAGATGTTAATTATACTAAAAACGCTGGAAAGTTGATAATTTATGTAATTTTGAGAGAAAAAAATGAATTGCAATAAAATGTTAATATATTTCTTGCCTTTTTCCTTCATTTTCAATCAAAAAATGGAAATGTAAAAGAAAAAAACACTAAAAACTCCTTTCTCTAAAAGAAATATATTTTTTTTCCTTAAAAAAAGGGATTTTCTTCAAATTGTTGTTAAAACCAATAGAAACGTTTAAATAGGGTAGTTTATGTAACTTTAAATAGAAAAACAATACGCTATAGCATATTGTTCATGTTTTTAATTAAAATATGGAAATTCATAGAAATTTAATTAAAAACTTACTTTTGGAGGTAAAAACATCTTTTTCTTATAAGGGATGATGGATTTGTCATAAAAATATTGTAAAACCCTTAAAACCGTTAAAAAATGGAAAATTCATTTTGCATATGTTATACTTGTAAAAGGGAGTTTTATGTAAATTGCCGTTAATACACTTAAAAACTGAAAAAAAAAACGTAATTTATGTAGTTTTAGATAGAAAAACTATATTGTAACAAAAAAGTTTTTGTCTACAAAATGTTTTTAAACTTCCAAAAACGTTAAAAATGGGTACTTTGTACAGTTTCAGAGAAATAAAATGTATAGAGTGTTTATTTTCCTTTTTTTAATCAAAACACTGAAATCAATAGAAAATGATAAAAAAGTGACTTTTGGTGTTAAATCTTTTTTTTTCGTAAAAGACATGGTTTTCCTTTAAAAAATGTAAATTTCCGAAAAACATTGAAAAAAGGGTCATTTATACAGTTTTGGAGAAAAAAATATATTATTGTAAAAGAAGGATAAAAGCTTAAAAATAGGTTATTTGTGCAATTTTACAGAAAAAAATAATGTCGAGAAAAAGAATGCATTTTTTTTTTATTCCAACAAATGAAAATAAGAATAAAACATAGAAAAAGTCACTTTTTATGGAGAATTTTCTTCTTTTTTTCAAATTGCATATATTACACTTTCAAAAAAAAGGTTTTGTTTAAAATGCCGTTAATACTCCTTAAAAACGTTAAAAAACAGGTCATTTATGATTTTTTTTTTTTCAGAAAAAAAGTATATTGTCACATTACTCAGTGTTTTTTGTTATATTTTGACGAAAACAATGAAATAAGGAGAAAATCATCGAAAAAGTCACTTTTTTGGTGAAAAGAAGTTTTCTTTTTCGTGAAATGGCATAAACTCCTTTTTTCTGAACTAAAAAGAGATGGTCTTTCTTAGATAAGATGTTAATTCTTTTAAAAACGCTGGAAAAGGGATAATTTATGCAATTTTGAGAGAAAAAAATGAATTGCAGTAAAAGGTTAATATATTTCTTGCTTTTTCTTTCATTTTCAATCAAATCATGGAAATGAAAAGAAAAAAACACTAAAAAATCCTTTTTCTAAAAGTTTTTACTTTGAAATGGTTTGTATTTCATTTTTTATAACATGTAAAAGGGGTTTTCTTCAAATTATGTTTAAAACCAATAAAAAAGTTTAAATAGGGAAGATTATGTAACTTTAAACAGAAAAAGAATACGCTATAGCAAATTTTTCATGTTTTTAATTAAAACATCGAAAATTACGTAAAAACTCACTATTGGAGGTAGAAACATACTTTTTTTCTAAAAGAAGATGGATTTGTCATAAAAATATTGTAAAACCCTTCAAAACGTTGGAAAATGGATAATTCAAATCGCATATGTAATACTTGTTTAAGGGGATTTTATGTAAGTTATCGTTAACACTCTTAAAAATGAAAAAAAATAATAATTTATGAAATTTTAGATAGAAAAGGTATATTGTAACATGAAAAAGTTGTTTACTACAAAATCTGATTAAACGTCAAAAAGGTTAAAAATGGGTACTTTGTACAGTTTCGGAGAAAGAAAATATATATAGTGTTTATTATCCTGTTTTTAATCAAAGCATTGAAATCAATAGAAAATTATTAAAAAGTGACTTTTGGTGTAATATCATATTTTTTTCGAAAAAGAAATTATTTTCCTTTAAAAGTTGTAAATCTCCGAAAAACATTGAAAAAAGGGTCATTTATGCAGTTTTGGAGAAAAAAAATATGTCATCGTAAAATACGGATAAAAGTATAAAAATAGGTAATTTGTGCAATTTTAGAGAAAAAAAATATTGTCGAGAAAAAGAATGTATTTTTTTTTTTGTTTTTTTTCCACCAAAAAATTAAAATAAGAAAAAACATTGAAAAAGTCATTTTTTAAGCAGAATTTTCTTTTTTATTCAAATTGCATATATTATACTTGTAAAAGAGGGTTTTGTTTAAAATGCCGTTAATACTCCTTAAAACGTTAAAAAACACGTAATTCATGATTTCTTTTCAGAAAAAAAATGTATATTGTCATAATATTCAGTGTTTTTTGTTTATTTTTCGACGAAAGCAATGAAATAAGCAGAAAATCATCGAAAAATTCACTTTTTCGGTGAAAAGAACGTTTTTTTTTTTTGTTAAATGGCATATATTTCTTTTATTCTGAACTAAAAAAAAGATGGTCTTTCTTAGATAAGATGGTAATTATCCTAAAAACACTGGAAAGGGGATAATTTATGCAATTTTGAGGGAAAAAAATGAATTCCAATAAAATGTTAATATATTTCTTGCTTTTTTTCCTGCATTTTCAATCAAAAAATGGAAATGAAAAGAAAAAAATTAAAAACTTCTTTTTCTAAAAGAAATATATATTTTTTTGCCTTGAAAAAAAGGATTTTCTTCAAATAGTTATTAAAACCAATAAAAACGTTTAAATAGGGTAGTTAATGTAACTTTAAATAGAAAAACAATACGCTATAGCATATTGTTCATGTTTTTAATTAAGATATGGAAATTCATAGAAATTTAGTTCAAAACTTACTTTTGGAGGTAAAAACATACTTTTTCTTATAAGGGATGATGGATTTGTCATAAAAATATTGTAAAACCCTTAAAACCGTTAAAAAAAAGGATAATTCAAATCGCATATGTTATACTTGTAAAAGGGGATTTTATGTAAATTTCCGTTAATACACAAAAAAACTGAAAAAAAAAACGTAATTTATGTAATTTTAGATAGAAAAACTATATTGTAACATGAAGAAGTTATTGTCTACAAAATGTGTTTAAACGTCCAAAAACGTTAAAAATGGGTACTTTGTACACTTTCAGAGAAATAAAATATATATAGTGTTTATTTTCCTTTTTTTAATCAAAACACTGAAATCAATAGAAAATTATAAGAAAGTGACTTTTGGTGTTAAATTTTTTTTTTTTCGTAAAAGAGATGGTTTTCCTTTAAAAAATGTAAATCTCCGAAAAACATTGAAAAAAGTGTCATTTATACAGTTTTGGAGAAAAAAATATATTATCGTAAAAGAAGGATAAAAGCTTAAAAATCGATAATTTGTGCAATTTTAGAGAAAAAGATAATGTCGACAAAAAGAATGTATTTTTTTTATTTTATTCCACCAACAAATGAAAATAAGAATAAAACATAGAAAAAGTCCCTGTTTATGCAGAATTTTATTCTTTTTTTCAAATTGCATATATTAAACTTTCAAAAAAAAGGTTTTTTTTAAATGCCGTTAATACTCCTTAAAAACGTTAAAAAAACAGGTCATTTATGAATTTTTTTCAGAAAAAAAGTATATTGTCAAATTACTCAGTGTTTTTTGTTTATATTTTGACGAAAACAATGAAATAAGGAGAAAATCATCGAAAAATTCACTTTTATGGTGAAAAGAAGTTTTTTTTTGTGAAATGGCATATACTCTTTTTATCTGAACTAAAAAGAGATGGTCCTTCTTAGATAAGATGTTAATTCTTTTAAAAACGCTGGAAAAGGGATATTTTATCCAATTTTGAGAGAAAAAAATGAATTGCAGTAAAAAGTTAATATATTTCTTGCTTTTTCTTTCATTTTCATTCAAATCATGGAAATAAAAAGAAAAAAACACTAAAAATTTCTTTTTCTAAAAGAAATATATAGTTTTTACTTTGAAATGGCTTGTATTACATTTTTTGTAACATGAAAAAGGGATTTTCTTCAAATTGTGTTTAAAACCAATAAAAAACTTTAAATAGGGAAGATTATGTAACTTTAAACAGAAAAACAATACGCTATAGCATATTTTTCGTTTTTTTTAATTAAAACATAGAAAATTTCGTAAAAACTCACTTTTGGAGGTAAAAACATACTTTTTTTTCTAAAAGATAATGCATTTGTCGTAAAAATATTGTAAAACACTTCAAAACGTTGGAAAATAGATAATTCAAATCGCATATGTTATACTTGTTTAAGGGGATTTTATTTAAATTATCGTTAATACTCTTAAAAATGAAAAAAAAACGTAATTTATGAAATTTTAGATAGAAAAAGTATATTCTAACATGAAAAAGTTGTTTTCTACAAAATGTGATTAAACGTCAAAAAGGTTAAAAATGAGTACTTTGTACAGTTTCGGAGAAAGAAAATATATATAGTGTTTATTTTCCTGTTTTTAATCAAAACATTGAAATCAATAGAAAATTATTAAAAAATGACATTTGGTGTAATATATTTTTTTTCGTAAAAGAAATTATTTTCCTTTGAAAGTTGTAAATCTCCAAAAAAACATTGAAAAAAGGGTCATTTATGCAGTTTTGGAGAAAAAAAAATGTCATCGTAAAATTTGGATAAAAGTATAAAAACAGGTAATTTGTGCAATTTTAGAGAAAAAAATATATTGTCGAGAAAAAGAATATATTTTTTTAATTTTCATCCACCAACAAATGAAAATGAGAAAAAACATTGAAAAAGTCACTTTTTAGGGAGAATTTTATTTTTTATTCAAATTGCATATATTATACTTTTAAAAGGGAGGTTTTGTTTAAAATGCCGTTAATACTCCTAAAAACGTTAAAAAACACGTAATTTATGATTTCTTTAAAAAAAAAATGTATTTTGTCATAATATTCAGTGTTTTTTGTTTATTTTTCGACGCAAGCAATGAAATAAGCCGAAAATCATCGAAAAATTCACTTTTTCGGTAAAAAGAAAGTTTTTTTTCGTTAAATGGCATATATTTCTTTTTTTCTGAACTAAAAGAAAAAGATGGTCTTTCTTAGATAAGATGTTAATTATCCTAAAAACGCTGGAAAGGGGATAATTTATGTAATTTTGAGAGAAAAAAATGAATTGCAATAAAATGTTAATATATTTCTTGCTTTTTTTCTTCATTTTCAATCAAAAATGAAAATGAAAAGAAAAAACACTAAAAACTTCTCTTTCTAAAAGAAATATATATTTTTTTCCTTGAAAAAAGGGATTTTCTTCAAATTGTTGTTAAAACCAATAGAAACGTTTAAATAGGGTAGTTTATGTATCTTTAAATAGAAAAACAATACGCTATAGCATATCGTTCATGTTTTTAATTAAAATATGGAAATTCATAGAAATTTAATTAAAAACTTACTTTTGGAGGTAAAAACATACTTTTTCTTATAAAGGATGATGGATTTGTTATAAAAATATTGTAAAACCCTTAAAACCGTTAACAAATGGATAACTCAAATTGCATATGTTATACTTGTAAAAGGGGGTTTTATATAAATTGCCGTTATTACACTTAAAAACTGAAAAAAACGTAATTTATGTAATTTTAGATAGAAAAACTATATTAAAAGATAAAAAAGTTACTGTCTACAAAATGTTTTTTAAACGTCCAAAAACGTTAAAAATGGGTACTTTCTACAGTTTCAGAGAAATAAAATGTATATAGTGTTTTTTTTTTCCTTTTTTTAATCAAAACACTGAAATCAATAGAAAATGATAAAAAAGTGACTTTTGGTGTTATATCTTTTTTTTCGTAAAAGAGATGGTTTTCCTTTAAAAAATGTAAATCTCCGAAAAACATTGAAAAAAGGATCATTTATACAGTTTTAGAGAAAAAAATATATTATCGTAAAAGAAGGATAAAAGCTTAAAAATCGGTAATTTGTGCAATTTTAGAGAAAAAAATAATGTCGAGAAAAAGATTGTATTTTTTTTTATTCCACCAACAAATTAAAATAAGAATAAAACATAGAAAAAGTCACTTTTTAATTAGAATTTTCTTCTTTTTTCAAATTGCATATATTACACTTTCAAATAAAAGGTTTTGTTTAAAATGCCGTTAATACTCCTTAAAAACGTTAAAAAACAGGTCAATTATTAATTTTTTTCAGAAAAAAGTATATTGTCACAATACTCAGTGTTTTTTTGTTTATATTTTGACGAATACAATGAAAAAACGAGAAAATCATCGAAAATTTCACTTTTTTGGTGAAAAGAAGTTTTTTTTTCGTGAAATGGAGTATACTCCTTTTTTCTGAACTAAAAAGAGATGGTCTTTCTTAGATAAGATGTTAATTCTTTTAAAAACGCTGGAAAAGGGATAATTTATGTAATTTTGAGAGAAAAAAATGAATTGCAGTAAAAAGTTAATATATTTTTTGCTTTTTCCTTCATTTTCAATCAAATCATGGAAATGAAAAGAAAAAAAACACTAAAAAATCCTTTTTCTAAAAGAAATATATAGTTTTTACTTTAAAATGGCTTGTATTACATTTTTTGTAACATGAAAAAGGGATTTTCTTCAAATTGTGTTTAAAACCAATAAAAAAGTTTAAATAGAGAAGATTATGTATCTTTAAACAGAAAAACCATAAGCTATACCATATTTTTCATGTTTTTAATTAAAACATAGAAAATTACTTAAAACTCACTTTTGGAGGTAAAAACATAGTTTTTTTTCTAAAAGATGATGGATTTGTCATTAAAATATTGTAAAACCCTTCAAAACGCTGGAAAATGGATAATTCAAATCGCATATGTTATACCTGTGTAATGAGCTGGTGTTAGCTTCCCCTTATTATTCACATTCATGTAAAGTTACCCACCACAGCTCCACCCTGGGCTCACCTTACAACCAGCTCAAGACATACAAAAACCCCTTAACTGTACAAGTAAGCAAGTAGAAACTCCTGTTAGGGTCAAATAAACGCATTATACATCACAAAAGTTTAATCCTAGAATCTTATAACTAACACAGCCAAGACATAATTACACACAATAATAATACCTCCAAACTCAAAACATAAATTCTATTATCAACCCAGAACAAAAATAGTTTCCTGCACTCACAATACCAGTCTCTGTACCCACACACTCCCACACAAGTTACCACTGGCGTTCCCCTGCACTGCACTTAGCCTGGACTCTTGCTTGTCTCCGCATACACGCAAGCCGTTAGCCGGTCCTGACCACTCCACAGCTACAGGCCCTGGAAACCCCTGGTCCTCTCTTCTGCAGGCAGAATCACCGGGTAGCCCTCGTCCTCACCGTAATCATGGTGACAGAGACTCAATATGACGTCTCGTCCTGCACAGCCTTATACCACCTAAAAACTCCTGCAAACACCCAAGCCATCACTACCATCACCTCCTTAATATCACACACATTGCTCCCTGACTTCAAACATAAATAATGTACAATACTGTGCTGCGTACCTGCTGAATTGTAGTCATGGAACCCGTAAACCAAAGCCCAAAAATTCTCCTTGTCTCTACACGCCAGAACCATAACAACAGACACCCTCCCACCAACATGTATAGGCTCGCTTCACGGACAGGCCAGCTAGCCAACGAGCCTCACGCAGGATCGCGGGCCAGCTTGAATCCCTCACACTTGTTTAAGGGGATTTTATGTAAATTATCGTTAATACTCTTATAAAATGAAAAAAACGTAATTTATAAAATTTTAGATAGAAAAAGTATATTGTAACATTAAAAAGTTGTTTTCTACAAAATGTGATTAAACGTCAAAAAAGGTTAAAAATGAGTACTTTGCACAGTTTCGGAGAAAGAAAATATATATAGTGTTTATTTTCCTGTTTTTAATCAAAACATTGAAATCAATAGAAAATTATTAAAAAGAGACTTTTGGTGTAATATAATATTTTTTTCGTAAAAGAAATAATTTTCCTTTAAAAGTTGTAAATCTCCGAAAAACATTGAAAAAAGGGTCATTATGCAGTTTTGGAGAAAAAAAATATGTCATCATAAAACAAGGATAAAAGTATAAAAATAGATAATTTGTGCAATTTTAGAGAAAAAAAATATTGTCGAGAAAAATAAAGTATTTTTTTTTTTTTGGTTTTCTTTCACCAACAAATGAAAATAAGAAAAAACATTGAAAAAGTCACTTTTTAGGCAGAATTTTCTTTTTTATTCAAATTGCATATATTATACTTGTAAAAGGGGGTTTTGTTTAAAATGCCGTTAATACTCCTAAAAACGTTGAAAAACACGTCATTTAATATTTTTTTCAGAAAGAAAGTATATTGTGGCAATATTCAGTGTTTTTTGTTTATTGTTTGATGAAAACAATGAATAAGCAGAAAATCATTAAAAAAATAACTTTTTTGGTGAAAAGAAACTTTTTT
>CM035220.1:23772332-23787142 GCA_020233015.1 Callinectes sapidus | reverse complement strand
GCTTGTATTACATTTTTTGTAACATGAAAAAGGGATTCTCTTCAAATTGTGTTTAAAACCAATAAAAAAGTTTCAATAGGGAAGATTATGTATCTTTAAACAGAAAAACCATAAGCTATACCATATTTTTCATGTTTTTAATTAAAACATAGAAAATTATGTAAAAACTCACTATTGGAGGTAAAAACATACTTTATTTTCTAAAAGATAATCGATTTGTCATAAAAATATTGTAAAACCCTTCAAAACGTTGGAAAAGGGATAATTCAAATCGCATATGTTATACTTGTTTAAGGGGATTTTATGTAAATTATCGTTAATACTCTTAAAAATGAAAAAAAAAAAACGTAATTTATGAAATTTTAGATAGAAAAAGTATATTGTAATATGAAAAAGTTTTCTACAAAATGTGATTAAACGTTAAAAAAGGTTAAAAATGGGTACTTTGTACAGTTTCGGAGAAAGAAAATATATATAGTGTTTATTTTCCTGTTTTTAATCAAAACATTGAAATCAATAGAAAATTACTAAAAAGTTACTTTTGGTGTAATATACTTTTTTTCGTAAAAGAAATGATTTTCCTTTAAAAGTTGTAAATCTCTGAAAAACATTGAAAAAAGGGTCATTTATTGAGTTTTGGAGAAAAAAAATGTCATCGTAAAATAAGAATCAAAGTATAAAAATTGGTAAATTGTGCAATTTTAGAGAAAAAAAATATTGTCGAGAAAAAGAATGTAATTTTTTTTTTTGGTTTTCTTCCACTAAGAAATGAAAATAAGAAAAAACATTGAAAAAGTCACTTTTTAGGCAAAAATTTCTTTTTTATTCAAATTGCATATATTATACTTGTAAAATGGGGTTTTGTTTAAAATGCCTGTAATACTCCTAAAAACGTTAAAAAACACGTAATTTATTTTTTTTTCCAGAAAAAAATGTATATTGTCATAATATTCAGTGTTTTTTGTTTATTTTTCGACGAAAGCAATGAAATAAGCAGAAAATCATCGAAAATTCACTTTTTCGGTGAAAAGAAAGTTTTTTTTCGTTAAATGGCATCTATTTCTTTTTTTCTGAACTAAAAAAAAGATGGTCTTTCTCAGATAAGTTCCTAAAAACGCAGGAAAGGGGAAAATTTATGCAATTTTTAGAAAAAAAAAGAATTGCAATAAAATATTCATATATTTCTTGCTTTTTTCCTTCATTTTAAATCAAAAAATGGAAATGAAAAGAAAAAAAACACTAAAAACTCCTTTTTCTAAAAGAAATATTTTTTTTCCTTGAAAAATGTAATTTTCTTGAAATTGTGTTTAAAACCAATAAAAACGTTTAAATAGGGTACTTTATGTAACTTTAAATAGAAAAGCAATACGCTATAGCATATTGTTCATGTTTTTAATTAAAATATGGAAATTCATAGAAATTTAATTAATTAGAGGTAAAAACATATTTTTTCTTGTAACGGATGATGGATTTGTCATAAAAATATTGTAAAACCTTTAAAACCGTTAAAAAATGAATAATTCAAATCGCATATGTTATACTTGTAAAAGGGGGTTTTATGTAAATTACCGTTAATACTCTTAAAAACTGAAAAAAAATGTAATTTATGTAATTTTAGATAGAAAAACTATATTGTTACATGAAAAAGTTATTGTCTACAAAATGTGTTTAAACATCCAAAAACGTTAAAATTGGGTACTTTGTACAATATCAGAGAAATAAAATGCATAGTGTTTATTTTACTTTTTTTTAATCAAAACACTGAAATCAATAGAAAATGATAAAAAAGTGACTTTTGGTGTTAAATTTTTTTTTCGTAAAAGAGATGGTTTTCCTTTAAAGAATGTAAATCTCCGAAAAACATTTAAAAAAGCGTCATTTATACAGTTTTGGAGAAAAAGATATATTATCGTAAAAGAAGGATAAAAGCTTTAAAATCGGTAATTTGTGCAATTTTAGAGAAAAAAATAATGTACAGATAAAGAAGTATTTTTTTTATTTTATTCCACCAAAAAACGAAAATAAGAAAAAACATAGAAAAAGTCACTTTTTATCCAGAATTTTCTTCTTTTTTCAACTTGCATATATTACACTTTCAAAAAAAAGGTTTTGTTTAAAATGCCGTTAATACTCCTTAAAAACAGGTCATTTATGAATTTTTTTTAGAAAAAAATTATATTGTCCCAATAACCAGTGTTTTTTGTTTATATTTTGACGAAAACAATGAAATAAGAAGAAAATCATCGAAAAATTCACTTTTTTGGTGAAAATAATTTTTTTTTTCGCGAAATGGCATAAACTCTTTTTTTCTGAACTAAAAAGAGATGATCTTTCTTAGATAAGATGTTAATTCTTTTAAAAACGCTGGAAAAGGGATAATTTATGCAATTTTGAGAGAAAAAAATGAATTGCAATAAAAAGTTAATATATTTCTTGCTTTTTCCTTCATTTTCAATCAAATCATGGAAATGAAAAGAAAAAAAACACTAAAAATCCTTTTTCTAAAAGAAATATATAGTTTTAACTTTGAAATGGCTTGTATTACATTTTTTGTAACATGAGAAAAAGATTTTCTTCAAATTGTGTTTATAATCAATAAAAAAATTTAAATATGGAAGATTATGTAACTTTAAACAGAAAAACCATAAGCTATACCATATTTTTCATGTTTTTAATTAAAACATAGAAAATTACGTAAAAACTCACTTTTGGAGTTAAAAACATACTTTTTTTCTAAAAGATGATGGATTTGTCATTAAAATATTGTAAAACCCTTCAAAACGTTGGAAAATGCATAATTCAAATCGCATATGTTATATTTGCTTAAGGGGATTTTATGTAAATTATCGTTAATACTCTTAAAAATGAAAAAAAAAAAAAAAACGTATTTTATGAAATTTAAGATAGAAAAAGTATATTGTAACATGAAAAAGTTGTTTTCTACAAAATGTGATTAAACGTCAAAAAAGGTTAAAAATGGGTACTTTGGACAGTTTTGGAGAAAGAAAATATATATAATGCTTATTTTCATGTTTTTAATCAAAACATTGAAATCAATAGAAAATTTTTAAAAAGTGACTTTTGGTGTAATATCATATTTTTTTTTCGTAAAAGAAATGATTTTCCTTTAAAAGTTGTAAATCTCCGAAAAACATTGAAAAAAGGGTCATTATCCAGTTTTGGAGAAAAAATATATGTCATCATAAAATAAGGATAAAAGTATAAAAATAGGTAATTTGTGCAATTTTAGAGAAAAAACATATTGTCGAGAAAAAAATGTATTTTTTTGGTTTTCTGTCACCAACAAATGAAAATAAGAAATAACATTGAAAAAGTCGCTTTTTAGGCAGAATTTTCTTTTTTATTCAAATTGCATATATTATACTTGTAAAAGGGGGTTTTGTTTAAAATGCCGTTAATACTCCTGAAAACGTTAAAAAGCACGTAATTTATTATTTCTTTTCAGAAAGAAAATGTATAATGTCATAATATTCAGTGTTTTTTGTTTATTTTTCGACGAAAGCAATGAAATAAGCAGAAAATCATCGGAAAATTCACTTTTTCGGTAAAAAGAAAGTTTTTTTCGTTAAATGGCATATATTTCTTTTTTTCTGAACTAAAAAAAGATGGTCTTTCTTAGATAAGATGTTAATTATCCTAAAAACAGTGGAAAGGGGATAATTTATGCAATTTTGAGAAAAAAAATGAATTGCAATAAAATGTTAATATATTTCTTGCTTTTTTCCTCCATTTTCCATCAAAAAATGGAAATGAAAAGAAAAAACACTAAAAACTCCTTTTTCTAAAAGAAATATATATATTTTTTCCTTGAAAAAAGGGATTTTCTTCAAATTGTTGTTAAAACCAATAAAAACGTTTAAATAGGGTAGTTTATGTAACTTTAAATAGAAAAACAATACACTATAGCATATTGTTCATGTCTTTCATTAAAATATGGAAATTCATAGAAATTTAATTAAAAACTTACTTTTGGATGTAAAAACATACCTTTTCTTATCAGAGATGATGTCATAAAATGATTTTGATTGATTGGTTGAAATGATTGATTGATTTGATTGATTGATAAAATGGTGATTTGTCATAAAAATATTGTAAAACCCTTAAAACCGTTAAAAAATTGATAATTCAAATCGCATATGTTATACTTATAAAAGAGGGTTTAATGTAAATTGCAGTTAATACACTTAAAAACTTTAAAAAACCGTAATTTATGTTATTTTAGATAGAAAAACTATTTTGTAACATGAAGAAGTTATTGTCTACAAAATGTGTTTAAACGTCCAAAAACGTTAAAAATGGGTACTTTGTAGAGTTTCAGAGAAATAAAATGTATATAGTGTTTAATTTCCTTTTTTTTAATCAAAACACTGAAATCATAAGAAAATAATAAAAAAGTGACTTTTGGTGTTAGTTTTTTTTTTTTTTTCGTAAAAGAGATGGTTTTCCTTTAAAAAATGTAAATCTCCGAAAAACATTGAAAAAAGGATCATTTATACAGTTTTAGAGAAGAAAAAATATTATCGTAGAAGAAGGATAAATGCTTAAAAACCGGTAATTTGTGCAATTTTAGAGAAAAAAATAATGTCGAGAAAAATAATGTATTTTTTTTATTTTATTCCACCAACAAATGAAAATAAGAAAAAAACATAGAAAAAGTCACTTTTTATGCAGAATTTTCTTCTTTTTTTCAAATTGCATATATTACACTTTCAAAAAAAGATTTTGTTTAAAATGCCGTTAATACTCCTTAAAAACGTTAAAAAACAGGTAATTTATGATTTTTTTTTCCAGAAATAAAGTATATTGTCACAATACTCAGTGTTTTTTGTTTATATTTTGACGAAAACAATCATCGAAAAATTCACTTTTTTGTGAAAAGAAGTTTTTTTTTCGTGAAATGGCATATACTCCTTTTTTCTGAACTAAAAAGAGATGGTCTTTCTTAGATAAGATGTTAATTCTTTTAAAAACGCAGGAAAAGGGATAATTTGTGCAATTTTGAGAGAAAAAAATGAATTGCAGTAAAAAGTTAATATATTTCTAGCTTTTTCTTTCATTTTCAATCAAATCATGGAAATGAAAAGAAAAAAAACACTAGAAAATCCTTTTTCTAAAAGATATATATAGTTTTTACTTTAAATTGGCTTGTATTACATTTTTTGTAACATGGAAAAGGCATTTTCTTCAAATTCTGTTTAAAACCAATAAAAAAGTTCAAATAGAGAAGATTATGTACCTTTAAACAGAAAAACCATAAGCTATACCATATTTTTCATGTTTTTATTAAAACATAGAAAATTACGTAAAAACTCACTTTTGGAGGTAAAAAACATACTTTTTTTTCTAAAAGATGATGGATTTGTCATAAATATATTGTAAAACCCTTCAAAACGTTGGAAAATGGATAATTCAAATAGCATATGCTATACTTGTTTAAGGGGATTTTATGTAAATTATCGTTAATACTCTTAAAAATGAAAAAAAAACGTAATATATGAAATTTTAGATAGAAAAAGTATAATGTAACACGAAAAATTTGTTTTTTACAAAATGTGATTAAACCTCAAAAAGGTTAAAAATGGGTACTTTGTACAGTTTCGGAGAAAGAAAATATATATAGTGTTTATTTTCCTGTTTTTAATCAAAACATTGAAATCAATAGAAAAATATTAAAAAGTGACTTTTGGTGTAATATCATATTTTTTTTTCGTAAAAGAAATGATTTTCCTTTAAAAGTTGTAAATCTCTGAAAAACATTGATAAAAGGGCCATTTATGCAGTTTTGGAGAAAAAAAATATGTCATTGAAAAATAAGGATAAAAGTATGAAAATAGGTAATTTGTGCAATTTTAGAGAAAAAAAGATATTGTCGAGAAAAAGAATGTATTTTTTTGGTTTTCTCCCACCAACAAATGAAAATAAGAAAAAACATTGAAAAAGTCACTTTTTAGGCAGAATTTTCTTTTTTATTCAAATTGCATATATTATACTTGTAAAAGGGGATTTTGTTTAAAATGCCGTTAATACTCCTATAAACGTTAAAAAAAAAACACGTAATTTATTATTTATTTTCAGAAAAAAAAAATATTTATTGTCATAATATTCAGTGTTTTTTGTTTATTTTTTCGACGAAAGCAATGAAATAAGCAGAAAATCATCGAAAAATTCACTTTTTCGGAGAAAAGAAAGTTTTTTTTTTGTTAAATGGCATATAGTTCATGTTTTTCATGAAACTAAAAACAAGATGGTCTTTCTTAGATAATATTGTTAATTTATCCTAAAAACGCTGGAAGGGGATAATTTATGCAATTTTGAGAAAAAAAAATGAATTGCAATAAAATGTTAATATATTTCTTACTTTTTTCCTTCATTCTCAATCAAAAAATGGAAATGAAAAGAAAAAACACTAAAAACTTCTTTTTCTAAAAGAAATATATATTTTTTTCCTTGAAAAAAGGGATTTTCTTCAAATTGTTGTTAAAATCAATCAAAACGTTTAAATAGGGTAGTTTATGTAAATTTAAATAGAAAAGCAATACACTATAACATATTGTTCATATTTTTAATTAAAATATGGAAATTCATAAAAATTTAATTAAAAACTTACTTTTGGAGGTAAAAACATACTTTTTCTTATAAGGGATGATGGATTTGTCATAAAAATATTTTGAAACCCTGAAAACCGTTAAAAAATGGATAATTCAAATCGCATATGTTATACTTGTAAAAGGGGGTTTTATGTAAATTGCCGTTAATACACTTAAAAACTGGAAAAAACGTAATTTATGTAATTTTAGATAAAAAAAACTATATTGTAACGAAGAAGTTATTGTCTACAAAATGTGTTTAAACGTCCAAAAACGTAAAAAATGGGTAATTTGTACAGTTTCAGAGAAATAAAATGTATATAGTGTATATTTTACTTTTTTTAATCAACACACTAAAAATCAATAGAAAATGATAAAAAAGTGACTTTTGGTGTTAAATTTTTTTTTTTCGTAAAACAGATGGTTTTCCTTTAAAAAATATAAATCTCCGAAAAACATTGAAAAAAGGGTCATTTATACAGTTTTGGAGAAAAAAATATATTATCGTAAAAGAAGGATAAAAGCTTAAAAATAGGTAATTTGTGCATTTTTAGAGAAAAAAATAATATCGAGAAAAAGAATTTATTTTTTTTATTTTTTTCCACTAACAAATGAAAATAAGAAAAAACATAGAAAAAGTCACTTTTTATGCAGAATTTTCTTCTTTTTTCAAATTGCATATATTACACTTTCAAAAAAAAGTTTTGTTTAAAATGCCGTTAATACTCCTTAAAAACGTTAAAAAACAGTTCATTTATGATTTCTTTTTCAGAAAAAAAGTATATTGTCACAATACTCAGTGTTTTTTGTTTATATTTTGACGAAAACAATGAAATAAGGAGAAAATCATCGAAAAATTCACTTTTTGGTGAAAATAAGTTTTTTTTTCGTAAAATGGCATATTCTCCTTTTTTCTGAACTAAAAAGAGATTGTCTTTCTTAGATAAAATGTTAATTCTTTTAAAAACGCAGGAAAAGGGATAATTTGTGCAATTTTGAGAGAAAAAAATGAATTGCAGTAAAAAGTTAATATATTTCTTGCTTTTTCTTTCGTTTTCAATCAAATCATGGAAATGAAAAAAAAAACACTAGAAAATCCTTTTTCTAAAAGATATATATAGTTTTTACTTTGAAATGGCTTGTATAATATTTTTTGTAACATGAAGAAGGGATTTTCTTCAAATTCTGTTTAAAACCAATAAAAAAGTTGAAATAGGGAAGATTATGTAACTTTAAACAGAAAAACAATACGCTATAGCATATTTTTCATGTTTTAATTAAAACATAGAAAATTACGTAAAAACTCACTTTTGGTGGTAAAAACACTTTTTTTTCTAAAAGATGATGGATTTTTCATAAAAATATTGTAAAACCCTTCAAAACGTTGGAAAATGGATAATTCAAATCGCATATGCTATACTTGTTTAAGGGGATTTTATGTAAATTATCGTTAATACCCTTAAAATGTAAAAAACGTAATTTATGAAATTTTAGATAGAAAAAGTATAATGTAATATGAAAAAGTTGTTTTCTACAAAATGTGATTAAACCTCAAAAAGGTTAAAAATGGGTACTTTGTATAGTTTCGGAGAAAGAAAATAGATATAGTGTATATTTTCCTGTTTTTAATCAAAACATTGAAATCAATAGAAAATTATTAAAAAGTGACTTTTGGTGTAATATGTTTTTTTTCGTAAAAGAAATTATTTTCCTTTATAAGTTGTAAATCTCCGAAAAACATTGAAAAAAAGGGTCATTTATGCAGTTTTGGAGAAAAAAAATATGTCATCGTAAAATAAGGATAAAAGTATAAAAATAGGTAATTTGTGCAATTTTAGAGAAAAAAGATATTGTCGAGAAAAAAATGTATTTTTTTGGTTTTCTTCCACCAACAAATTGAAAATAAGAAAAAACATTGAAAAAGTCACTTTTTAGGCAAAATTTTCTTTTTTATTCAAATTGCATATACTACACATGTAAAAGGGGGTTTTGTTTAAAATGCCGTTAATACTCCCAAAAACGTTAAAAAACACGTAATTTGAGATTTCTTTTCAGAAAAAATGTATATTGTTATAATATTCAGTGGTTTTTTTTTATTTTTCGACGAAAGCAATGAAATAAGTAGAAAATCATCGAAAAATTCACTTTTTCGGTTAAAAGAAAGTTTTTTTTTCGTTAAATGGCATATATTTCTTTTTTCTGAACTTAAAAAAAGATGGTCTTTAATAGATAATATGTTAATTATCCTAAAAACGCTGGAAAGGGGATAATTTATGCAATTTTGAGAAAAAAATGAATTGCAATAAAATGTTAATATATTTCTTGCTTTTTTCCTCTATTTTCAATCAAAAAATGGAAATGAAAAGAAAAAACACTAAAAACTCCTTTTTCTAAAAGAAATATTTTTTTTTCCTTGAAAAAAAAGGATTTTCTTCAAATTATTGTTAAAACCAATAAATACGTTTAAATAGGGTAGTTTATGTAACTTTAAATAGAAAAACAATACGCTATAGCATATTGTTCATGTCTTTAATTAAAATATGGAAATTCATAGAAATTTAATTAAAAACTTACTTTTGGAGGTAAAAACATACTTTTTCTAATAAGGGATGATGGATTTGTCTTAAAAAATATTGTAAAACCCTTAAAACCGTTAAAAAATGGATAATTCAAATCGCATATGTTATACTTGTAAAAGGGGGTTTTATGTAAATTACCGTTAATACACTTAAAAACTTTAAAAAAAGTAATTTATGTAATTTTAAATAGAAAAACTATATTGTAACATGAAGAAGTTATTGTGTACAAAATGTGTTTAAACGTTCAAAAACGTTAAAAATGGGTACTTTGTAGAGTTTCAGAGAAATAAAATGTATATAATGTTTATTTTCCTTTTTTTAATCAAAACACTAAAATCAATAGAAAATGATAAAAAAGTGACTTTTGGTGTTAAATCTTTTTTTTTTCGTAAAATAGATGGTTTCCCTTAAAAAATGTAAATCTCCGAAAAACATTGAAAAAAACGTCATTTATACAGTTTTGAAGAAAAAAATATATTATCGTAAAAGAAGGATAAAAGCTTAAAATTCGGTAATTTGTGTAATTTTAGAGAAAAAAAATAATGTCAAGAAAAAGAATGTATTTTTTTTAATTTATTCTACCAACAAATAAAAATAAGAAAATAATATAGAAAAAGTCACTTTTTATGCAGAATTTTCTTTTTTTTTCAAATTGCATACATTACACTTTCAAAAAAAAGGTTTTGTTTAAAATATAGTTAATACTCCTTAAAAACGTTAAAAAACAGGTCATTTATGATTTTTTTCAGAAAAAAAAGTATATTGTCACAATACTCAGTGTTTTTTGTTTATTTTTTGACGAAAACAATCATCGAAAAATTCATTTTTTTGTGAAAAGAGTTTTTTTTCGTGAAATGGCATATACTCCTTTTTTCTGAATTAAAAAGAGATGGTCTTTCTTAGAAAAGATGTTAATTCTTTTAAAAACGCAGGAAAAGGGATAATTTGTGCAATTTTGAGAGAAAAAAATGTATTGCAGTAAAAAGTTAATATATTTCTTGCTTTTTCTTTCATTTTCAATCAAATCATGGAAATGAAAAGAAAAAAACACTAAAAAATCCTTTTTCTAAAAGAAATATATAGTTTTTACTTTGAAATGGCTTGTATTACATTTTTTGTAACATGAAAAAGGGATTTTATTCAAATTGTGTTTAAAACCAATAAAAAAGTTTAAATAGGGAAGATTATGTAACTTTAAACAGAAAAACAATACGCTATAGCATATTTTTCATGTTTGAATTAAAACATAGAAAATTACGTAAAAAGTAACTTTTGGAGGTAAAAACATACTTTTTTTTCTAAAAGATGATGGATTTGTCATAAAAATATTGTAAAGCCCTTCAAACGTTTGAAAATGGATAAATCAAATCGGATATGCTATACTTGTTTAAGGGGATTTTGTGTAAATTATCGTTAATACTCTTAAAAATGAAAAAAACGTAATTTATGAAATTTTAGATTGAAAAAGTATTATGTAACATAAAAAAAGTTGTTTTCTACAAAATGTGATTAAACCTCAAAAAGGTTAAAAATGGGTACTTTGTACAGTTTCGGAGAAAGAAAATAGATATAGTGTTTATTTTCCTGGTTTTAATCAAAACATTGAAATCAATAGAAAATTATTAAAAAGTGACTTTTGGTGTAATATCATATTTTTTTTCGTAAAAGAAATGAATTTCCTTTAAAAGTTGTAAATCTCCGAAAAACATTGAAAAAAGGGTCATTTATGCAGTTTTGGAGAAAAAAAAATGTCATCGTAAAATAAGGATAAAAGTATAAAAATAGGTAATTCGTGCAATTTTAGAGAAAAAAAATATTGTCGAGAAAAAGAATGTATTTTTTTGGTTTTCTTCCACCAACAAATGAAAATAAGAAAAAATATTGAAAAAGTCACTTTTTGGGCTGAATTTTCTTTTTATTCAAATTGCATATATTATACATGTAAAAGGGGGTTTTCTTTTAAAATGCCGTTAATACTCCTAATAACGTTAAAAAACACGTAATTTATGATTTTTTTTCAGAAAAAAAAATGTATATTGTCATAATAATCAGTGTTTTTTGTTTATTTTTCGACGAAAGCAATGAAATAAGCAGAAAATCATCAAAAATTCACTTTTTCGGTGAAAAGAAAGTTTTTTTCGTTAAATGGCATATATTTATTTTTTTCTGAACTAAAAAAAATATGGTCTTTCTTAGATAAGATGTTAATTATGCTAAAAACCCTGGAAAAGGGATAATTTATGCAATTTTTTAGAAAAAAAAATGAATTGCAATAAAATGTTAATATATTTCTTGCTTTTTTCATCCATTTTCAATCAAAAAATGGAAATGAAACTCCTTTTTCCAAAAGAAATATATATTTTTTTTCCTTGAAAAAAACGGATTTTCTTCAAATTGTTGTTAAAACCAATAAAAACGTTTAAATAGGGTATTTTATGTAACTTTAAAGAGAAAAACAATACGCTATAGCATATTGTTCATGTTTTTTAATTAAAATATGGAAATTCATAGAAATTTAATTAAAAACTTACTTTTGGAGGTAAAAACATACTTTTTCTTATAAGGGATGATGGATTTGTCATAAAAAATATTGTAAAACCCTTAAAACCATTAAAAAATGGATAATTAAAATCGCATATGTTATACTTGTAAAAGGGGGTTTTATGTAAATTGCCGTTAATACACTTAAAAACTGAAAAAACGTAATTTATGTAATTTTAGATAGAAAAACTATATTTTAATATGAAGAAGTTTTTGTCTACAAAATGTGTTTAAACGTCCAAAAACGTTAAAAATGGGTACTTTGTACAGTTTCAGAGAAATAAAATGTATATAGTGTTTATTTTCCTTTTTTTAATCAAAACACTGAAATCAAAAGAAAATTTAAAAAAAAGTGACTTTTTTTGATAAATCTTTTTTTTTCATAAAAGAAATGGTTTTCCTTTAAAAAATATAAATCTCCGAAAAACATTGAAAAAAGGGTCATTTATACAGTTTTGAGAAAAAAAAATATTATCATAAAAGAAGGATAAAAGCTTAAAAGCCGGTAATTTGTGGAATTTTAGAGAAAAAAAATGTCGAGAAAAAGAATGTATTTTTTTTAATTTTATTCCACCAACAAATGAAAATAAGAAAAAAACATAGAAAAAGTCACTTTTTATGCAGAATTTTCTTCTTTTTTCAAATTGCATATATTACACTTTCAAAAAAAATGTTTTGTTTAAAATGCCGTTAATAGTACTTAAAAACGTTAAAAAACAGGTCATTTATTATTTTTTTTCACAAAAAAAAAGTATATTGTCACAATACTCAGTGTTTTTTGTTTATATTTTGACGAAAACAATGAAATAAAAAGAAAATCATCGAAAAATTCACTTTCTTGGTGAAAAGAAGTTTTTTTTCTTCGTGAAATGGCATATACTCCTTTTTTCTGAACTAAAAAGAGATGGTCTTTCTTAGATAAGATGTTAATTCTTTTAAAAACGCTGGAAAAGGGATAATTTATGCAATTTTGAGAGAAAAAAATGAATTGCAGTTAAAAGTTAATATATTTCTTGCTTTTTCTTTCATTTTAAATCAAATCAAGGAAATGAAAAGAAAAAAACACTAAAAAATCTTTTTTCCAAAAGAAATATATAGTTTTTACTTTGAAATGGTTTGTATTACATTTTTTGTAACAAAAAAGGGATTTTCTTCAAATTCTGTTTAAAACCAATAAAAAAGTTTAAATAGGGAAGATAATGTAACTTTAAGCAGAAAAACCATAAGCTATACCATATTTTTCATGTTTTTAATTAAAACATAGAAAATTACGTAAAAACTCACTTTTAGAGGTAAAAACATACTTTTTTTTCTAAAAGATGATGGATTTGTCATTAAAATATTGTAAAACCCTTCAAAACGTTGGAAAATGGATAATTCAAAACGCATATGTTATACTTGTTTAAAAGGATTTTATGTAAATTATCGTTAATACTCTTAAAAATGAAAAAAAACGTATTTTATGAAATTTTAGATAGAAAACGTATATTGAAACATGAAAAATTTGTTTTCTACAAAAATGTGATTAAACGTCAAAAAAGTTTAAAAATGGGTACTTTGCACAGTTTCAGAGAAAGAAAATAGATATAGTGTTTATTTTCCTGTTTTTAATCAAAACATTGAAATCAACAGAAAATTATTAAATAGCCACTTTTGGTATAATATCATATTTTTTTCGTAAATGAAATGATTTTCCTTTAAAAGTTGTAAATCTCTGAAAAACATTGATAAAAGGGTCATTTATGCAGTTTTGGAGAAAAAAAATGTCATTGTAAAATAAGGATAAAAGTAAAAAAAATAGGTAATTTGTGCAATTTTAGAGAAAAAAAATATTGTCGAGAAAAAGAATGTATTTTTTTGGTTCTCTTCCACCAACAAATGAAAATAAGAAAAAACATTGAAAAAGTTACTTTTTAGGGAGAATTTTCTTTTTTATTCAAATTGCATATATTATACTTGTAAAAGGGGGTTTTGTTTAAAATGCCGTTAATACTAATAAAAACGTTAAAAAACACGTAATTTATGATTTCTTTTCAGAAAAAAAATGTATATTGTCATAATATTCATTGTTTTTTTGTTTATTTTTCGAAAAAAGCAATGAAATAAGCAGAAAATCATAGAAAAATTCACTTTTTCGGAAAAGAAAGTTTTTTTTCGTTAAATGGCATATATTTCTTTTTTTCTGAACTAAAAAAAAGATGGTGTTTCTTAGATAAGATGTTATTTATCCTAAAAACGCTAGAAAGGGGATAATTTATGCAATTTTGAGAGAAAAAAATGAATTGCAATTAAATGTTAATATATTTCTTGCTTTTTTCCTTCATTTTCAATAAAAAAATTGAAGTGAAAAGGAAAAACACTAAAAACTCCTTTTTCTAAAAGAAATATATTTTTTTCCTTGAAAAAATGGATTTTCTTCAAATTGTTGTTAAAACCAATGAAAACGTTTAAATAGGGTAGTTTATGTAACTTTAAATGGAAAAACAATACGCTATAGCATATTGTTCATGTTTTTAATTAAAATATGGAAATTCATAGAAATTTAATTAAAAACTTACTTTTGGAGGTAAAAACATAATTTTTCTTATAACGGATGATGGATTTGTCATAAAAATATTGTAAAACCCTGAAAACCGTTAAAAATGGATAATTCAAATCGCATATGTTATACTTGTAAAAGGGGGATTTATGTAAATTGCCGTTAATACACTTAAAAACTAAAAAAAAAAACGTAATTTATGTAATTTTAGAGAGAAAAACTATATTGTAACATGAAAAAGTTATTGTCAACAAAATGTGTTTAAACGTCCAAAAACGTTAAAAATGGGTACTTTCTACAGTTTCAGAGAAATAAAATGTATATAGTGTTTATATTATTTTTTTTAATCAAAACACTGAAATCAATAGAAAATGATAAAAAAAGTGACTTTTGGTGATAAACTTTTTTTTTTCGTGTAGGAGATGGTTTTCCTTTTAAAAAGTTAAATCTCCGAAAATATTGAAAAAAAGGTTATTTATACATTTTTGGAGAAAAAAAAATATTATCGTATAAGAAGGATAAAAGCTTAAAAATCGGTAATTT
>CM035220.1:23746867-23761521 GCA_020233015.1 Callinectes sapidus | reverse complement strand
TGTCATAAAAATATTGTAAAACCCATAAAACTGTTAAAAAATGGATAATTCAAATCGCATATGTTATACTTGTAAAAGGGGGTTTTATGTAAATTGCCGTTAATACACTTAAAATTGAAAAAAAACGTAATTTATGTAATTTTAGATAGAAAAACTATATTGTAACATGAAAAAGTTATTGTTTACAAAATGTGTTTAGACGTCCAAAAACGTTAAAAATGGGTACTTTGTACAGTTTCAGAGAAATATAATGTATAGAGTATTAATTTTCTTTTTTTAATCAAAACACTGAAATCAATAGAAAATAATAAAAAAATGACTTTTGGTGATAAATCTTTTTTTTTTCGTAAAAGAGATGGTTTTCCTTTAAAAAATGTAAATCTCCGAAAAACATTAAAAAAAGGGTCATTTATACAGTTTTGGAGAAAAAATATATTAACGTAAAAGAAGGATAAGAGCTTAAAAATCGGTAATTTGTGCAATTTTAGAGAAAAAAAAATGTCGAGAAAAAGAATGATTTTTTTTTATTTTTCTCCACCAACAAATGAAAATAATAAAAAAAAACATAGAAAAAGTCACTTTTTATGCAGAATTTTCTTCTTTTTTTCAAATTGCATATATTACACTTTCAAAAACAAGGTTTTGTTTAAAACACCGTTAATACTCCTTAAAACCGTTAAAAAACAGGTCATTTATGATTTTTTTTCACAAAAAAAGTATATTGTCACAATACTCAGTTTTTTCTTGTTTATATTTTGACGAAAAAATGAAATAAGGAGAAAATCATCGAAAATTTCACTTTTTTGGTAAAAAGAAGTTTTTTTTTCGTGAAATGGCATATACTCCTTTTTTCTGAACTAAAAAGAGATGGTCTTTCTTAGATAAGATGTTAATTCTTTTAAAAAGGCAGGAAAAGGGATAATTTGTGCAATTTTGAGAGAAAAAAATGAATTGCAGTAAAAAGTTAATATATTTCTTGTTTTTTCTTTCATTTTCAATCAAATCATGGAAATGAAAAGAAAAAAAATACAAGAAAATCCTTTTTCTAAAAGGTATATATAGTTTTTACTTTGAAATGGCTTGTATTACATTTTCTATAACATGAAAAAGGGATTTTCTTCAAATTGTATTTAAAACCAATAAAAAAGTTTAAATAGGGAAGATTATGCAACTTTAAACAGAAAAACAATACGCTATAGCATATTTTTCATGTTTTTAATTAAAACATAGAAAATTACGTTAAAACTAACTTTTTGAGGTAAAAACATAATTTTTTTTTTAAAGATGATGGATTTTTCATAAAAATATTGTAAAATCCTTCAAAACGTTGGAAAATGGATCATTCAAATCGCATATGTTATACTTGTTTAAGGGGATTTTATGTAAATTATCGTTAATATTCTTAAAAATGAAAAAAACGTCATTTATGAAATTTTAGATAGAAAAAGTATATTGAAACATGAAAAAGTTGTTTTCTACAAAATGTGATTAAACCTCAAAAAGGTTAAAAATGGGTACTTTGTACAGTTTCGGAGAAAAATATTATATATAGTGTTTATTTTCCTTTTTTTAATCAAAACACTGAAATCAATAGAAAATGATAAAAAAGTGACTTTTGGTGTTAAATCTTTTTTTTCGTAAAAGAGATGGTTTTCCTTTAAAGAATGTAAATCTCCGAAAAACATTGAAAAAAGGGTCATTTATACAGTTTTGGAGAAAAAAATATATTATCGTAAAAGAAGGATAAAAGCTTAAAAATCGGTAATTTGTGCAATTTTAGAGAAAAAATAATGTCGAGAAAAAGAATGTATTTTTATTTTGTTCCACCAACAAATGAAAATAAGAAAAAAACATAGAAAAAGTCACTTTTTATGCAAAATTTTCTTCTTTTTTCAAATTGCATATATTACACTTTCAAAAAAAAGTTTTGTTTAAAATGCCGTTAATACTTCTTAAAAACGTTAAAAAACAGGTCATATATGAATATTTTCAGAAAAAAGTATATTGTCACAATACTCAGTGTTTTTTGTTTATATTTTGACGAAAACAATTAAATAAGGAGAAAATCATCGAAAAATTCACTTTTTTGGTGAAAAGAAGTTGTTTTTTTCGTGAAATGGCATATATTCCTTTTTTCTGAACTAAAAAGAGATGGTCTTTCTTAGATAAGATGTAAATTCTTTTCAAAACGCTGGAAAAGGGATAATTTATGAAATTTTGAGGGAAAAAATGAATTGCAGTAAAAAGTTAATATATTTCTTGCTTTTTTTTTCATTTTCAATCAAATCATGGAAATGAAAAGAAAAAAAACACTAAAAAATTATTTTTCTAAAAGACATATATAATTTTTACTTTGAAATGGCTTGTATTACATTTTTTGTAACATGAAAAAGGGATTTTCTTCAAATTGTGTTTAAAACCAATAAAACAGTTTAAATAGGGAAGATTATGTAACTTTAAACAGAAAAACAATACGCTCTAGCATATTTTATGTTTTTAATTAAAACATAGAAAATTACGTAAAAATTCACTTTTGGAGGTAAAAACATACTTCTTTTTCTAAAAGATGATGGATTTGTCATAAAAGTATTGTAAAACCCTTCAAAACGTTGGAAAATGGATAATTCAAATCGCATATGTTATACTTGTTTAAGTGGATTTTATGTAAATTATCGTTATATTCTTAAAAATGAAAAAAACGTAATTTATGAAATTATAGATAGAAAAAGTATATTGTAACATGAAAAAGTTGTTTTCTACAAAATGTGATTAAACGTCAAAAAGGTTAAAAATGGGTACTTTGTACAGTTTCGGAGAAAGAAAATATATATAGTGTTTATTTTCCTGTTTTTTAATCAAAACATTAAAAATCAATAGAAAATTATTAAAAAGTTACTTTTGGTGTAATATCATATTTTTTTCGTAAAAGAAATGATTTTCCTTTAAAAGTTGTAAATCCGAAAAACATTGAAAAAAGGGTCATTTACGCAGTTTTGGAGAAAAAAATATGTCATCGTAAAATAAGGATAAAAGTATAAAAATAGGTAATTTGTGCAATTTTTGAGAAAAAAAAATATTGTCGAGAAAAAGAATTTTTTTTTTTTGGTTTTCTTCTACAAACAAAGGAAAATAAGAAAAAACATTGAAAAAGTCACTTTTTAGGCAGAATTTTCTTTTTTATTCAAATTGCATATATTATACTTGTAAAAGCGGGTTTTGTTTAAAAAGCCGTTAATACTCCTAAAAACGTTAAAAAACACGTAATTTATGATTTCTTTTCAGAAAAAAAATGTATATTGTCATAATATTCAGAGTTTTTTGTTTATTTTTCGACGAAAGCAATGAAATAAGCAGAAAATCATCGAAAAATTTTCTTTTTCGGTGAAAAGAAAGTTTTTTATCGTTAAATGGCATATATTTCTTTTATTTCTGAACTAAAAAAAAGATGGTCTTTCTTAGATAAGATGTTAATTATCCTAAAAACACTGTAAAGGGGATAATTTATGCAATTTTGAGAGAAAAAAATGAATTGCAATAAAATGTTAATATATTTCTAGCTTTTTTCTTTCATTTTCAATCAAAAAACGGAAATGAAAAGAAAAAAACACTAAAAACTCCTTTTTCTAAAAGAAATATATATTTTTTTCCTTGAAAAAAGGGATTTTCTTCAAATTGTTGTTAAAACTAATAAAAACGTTTATATAGGGTAGTTTATGTAGCTTTAAATAGAAAAACAATACGCTATAGCATATTGTTCATGTTTTTATTTAAAATATGGAAGTTCATAGAATTTTAATTAAAAACTTACTTTTGGAGGTAAAAACATACTTTTTCTTATAAGGGATGATGGATTTGTCATAAAAATATTGTAAAACCCTTAAAACCGTTAAAAATGGATAATTAAAATCGCATATGTTATACTTGTAAAAGGGGTTTTATGTAAATTGCCGTTAATACACTTAAAAAGTGAAAAAAACGTAATTTATGTAATTTTAGATAGAAAAACTATATTGTAACATGAAAAAAGTATTGTCTATAAAATGTGTTTAAACGTCCAAAAATGTTAAAAATGGGTACTTTGTACAGTTTCAGAGAAATAAAATGTATATAGTGTTTATTTTCCTTTTCTTAATCAAAACACTGAAATCAATAGAAAATGATAAAAAAAGTTATTTTTGGTGTTAAATCTTTTTTTTTCGTAAAAGAGATGGTATTCCTTTAAAAAATGGAAATCTCCGAAAAACATTGAAAAAAGGGTCATTTATACAGTTTTGGAGAAAAAAATATATTATCGTAAAAGAAGGATTAAAGCTTAAAAATCGGTTATTTGTGCAATTTTAGAGAAAAAAAATAATGTCGAGAATAAGAATGTATATTTTTTATTTTATTCCACCAGCAAATGAAAATAAGAAAAAAAACATAGAAAAAGTCACTTTTTATGCAGAATTTTCTTCTTTTTTCAAATTGCATATATTACACCTTCAAAAGAAAGGTTTTGTTTAAAATGCCGTTAATACTCCTTAAAAACGTTAAAAAACAGGTCATTTATGAATTTTTTCAGAAAAAAAGTATATTGTCACAATGCTCAGTGTTTTTTGTTTATATTTTGACGAAAACAATGAAATAAGGAGATAATCATCGAAAAATTCACTTTTTGGGTGAAAAGAAGTTTTTTTTTTCGTAAAATGGCATATACTCCTTTTTTCTGAACTAAAAAGAGATGGTCTTTCTTAGATAAGATGTTAATTCTTTTAAAAACGCTGGAAAAGGGATAATTCATGCAATTTTGAGAGAAAAAAATGAATTGCAATAAAAAGTTAATATATTTCTTTCTTTTTCTTTCCTTTTCAATCAAATCATAGAAATAAAAAGAAAAAACCCTAAAAAATCCTTTTTCCAAAGAAATATATAGTTTTTATTTTGAAATGGCTGGTATTACATTTTTTGTAACATGAAAAAGGGATTTTCTTCAAATTGTGTTTAAAACCAATAAAAAAGTTTAAATAGGGAAGGTTATGTAACTTTAAACAGAAAAACAATACGCTATAGCATATTTTTCATGTTTTTAATTAAAACATAGAAAATTACGTAAAAACTCACTTTTTAGAGGTAAAAACATTCCTTTTTTTCTAAAAGATGATGGATTTGTCATGAAAATATTGTAAAATCCTTCAAAACGTTGGAAAATGGATAATTCAAATCGCATATGTTATACTTGTTTAAGGGGATTTTATGTAAATTATCGTTAATACTCTTAAAAATGAAAAAAAAAACGTAACTTATGAAATTTTAGATAGAAAAAGTATATTGTAACATGAAAAAGTTGTTTTCTACAAAATGTGATTAAACTTCAAAAAGGTTAAAAATGGGTACTTTGTACAGTTTCGGAGAAAGAAAATATATATAGTGTTTATTTTCCTGTTTTTAATCAAAACATTGAAATCAATAGAAAATTATTAAAAAGTGACTTTTGGTGTAATATCATATTTTTTTTCGTAAAAGAAATGATTTTCCTTTAAAAGTTGTATATCCGAAAAAACATTGAAAAAAGGGTCATTTACGCAGTTTTGAAGAAAAAAAATATGTCATCGTAAAATAAGGATGAAAGTGTAAAAATAGGTAATTTGTGCAATTTTAGAGAAAAAAAATATTGTCGAGAAAAAGAATGTATTTTTTTTGGTTTTCTTCCACCAACAAATGAAAATAAGAAAAAACATTGAAAAAGTCACTTTTTAGGCAGAATTTGCTTTTTTATTCAAATTGCATATATTATACTTGTAAAAAGGGGTTTTGTTTAAAAAGCCGTTAATACTCCTAAAAACGTTAAAAAACACGTAATATATGATTTTTTTTTCAGAAAAAAAATGTATATTGTCATAATATTCAGTGTTTTTTCTTTATTTTTCGACGAAAGCAATGAAATAAGCAGAAAATCATCGAAAAATTCACTTTTTCGGTTAAAAGAAAGTTTTTTTTCGTTAAATGGCATATATTTCTTTTATTTCTGAACTAAAAAAAAGATGGTCTTTCTTAGATAAGATGTTAATTATCCTAAAAACGCTGTAAAGGGGATAATTTATGCAATTTTGAGAGAAAAAAATGAATTGCAATAAAATGTTAATATATTTCTTGCTTTTTTCTTTCATTTTCAATCAAAAAATGGAAATGAAAAGAAAAAACACTAAAAACTCCTTTTTCTAAAAGAAATATATATTTTTTTCCTTGAAAAAAGGGATTTTCTTCAAATTGTTGTTAAAACCAATAAAAACGTTTATATAGGGTAGTTTATGTAGCTTTAAATAGAAAAACAATACGCTATAGAATATTGTTCATGTTTTTAAGTAAAATATGGAAATTCATAGAATTTTAATTAAAAACTTAATTTTAGAGGTAAAAACATACTTTTTCTTATAAGGGATGATAGATTTGTCATAAAAATATTGTAAAACCCTTAAAACCGTTAAAAATGGATAATTCAAATCGTATATGTTATACCTGTAAAAAGGGGTTTTATGTAAATTGCCGTTAATACACTTAAAAACTGAAAAAAACGTAATTTATGTAATTTTAGATAGAAAAAGTATATTGTAACATGAAAAAGTTATTGTCTACAAAATGTGTTTAAACGTCCAAAAACGTTAAAAATGGGTACTTTGTACAGTTTCAGAGAATTAAAATGTATATAGTGTTTATTTTCCTTTTTTAAATCAAAACACTGAAATTAATAGAGAAAGAAAATATATATAGTGTTTATTTTCCTGTTTTTAATCAAAACATTGAAATCATTAGAAAATTATTAAAAAGTGACTTTTGGTGTAATATCATATTTTTTTTCGTAAAAGAAATGATTTTCCTTTAAAAGTTGTAAATCTCGGAAAAACATTGAAAAAAGGGTCATTTATGCAGTTTTGGAGAAAAAAAATATGTCATCGTAAAATAAGGATAAAAGTATAAAAATAAGTAATTTGTGCAATTTTAGAGAAAGAAAATATTGTCGAGAAAAGGAATGTATTTTTCTGGTTTTCTTCCACCAACAAAGGAAAATAAGAAAAAACATTGAAAAAGTAACTTTTTAGGCAGAATTTTCTTTTTTATTCAAATTGCATATATTATACATGTAAAAGAGGGTTTTGTTTAAAATTCCGTTATCATCCTAGAAACGTTAAAAAAACATCTAATTTATGATTTGTTTTCATAAAAAAAATGTATATTGTCATAATATTCAGTGTTTTTTATTTATTTTTGGACGAAAGCAATGAAATAAGCAGAAAATCATCGAAAAATTCATTTTTTTGGTAAAAAGAAAGTTTTTTTTTCCTTAAATGGCATATATTTTTTTTTTCTGAACTAAAAAAAAAGGTGGTCTTTCTTAGATAAGATGTTAATTATCCAAAAAACGCTGGAAAGGGGATAATTTATGCAATTTTGAGAGAAAAAAATGAATTGCAATAAAATGTTAATATATTTCTTGCTTTTATCATGCATTTTCAATCAAAAAATGGAAATGAAAAGAAAAAATACTAAAAACTCCTTTTTCTAAAAGAAATATTTTTTTTCCTTGAAAAAAAGGTTATTCTTCAAATTTTTGTTAAAACCAATAAAAACGTTTAAATAGCGTAGTTTATGTAACTTTAAATAGAAAAACAATACGCTATAGCATATTGTTCATGTTTTTAATTAAAATATGGAAATTCATAGAAATTTATTTAAAAACTTACTTTTGGAGGTAAAAACATTCTTTTTCTTATAAGGCATGATGGATTTGTCATAAAAATATTGTAAAACACTTAAAACCGTTAAAGAATGGATAATTCAAATCGCAAATGTTATACTTGTAAAAGGGGGTTTTATGTAAATTGCCGTTAATACACTTAAAAACTGAAAAAAAAACGTAATTTATGTAATTTTAGATAGAAAAACTATATTGTAACATGAAAAAGTTACTGTCTACAAAATGTGTTTAAAAGTCAAAAAACGTTAAAAATGTGTACTTTGTACAGTTTCAGAGAAATAAAATGTATAAAGTGTTTATTTTCCTTTTTTTAATCAAATCAGTGAAATCAATAGAAAATGATAAAAAAGTGACTTTTGGTGTTAAATCTTTGTTTTTTCGTAAAAGAGATGGTTTTCCTTTAAAAAATGTAAATCTCCGAAAAACATTGAAAAACGGGTCATTTATACAGTTTTGGAGAAAAAAAAACTATTATCGTAAAAGAAGGATAAAAGCTTAAAAATCGGTAATTTGTGCAATTTTAGAGAAAAAAATAATGTCGAGAAAAAGAATGTTTTTTTTTTATTCTATTACACCAACAAATGAAAATAAGAAAAAAACATAGAAAAAGTAACTTTTTATGCAGATTTTTTTTTTTTTTAAATACATATATTACACATTTAAAAAAAAGGTTTTGTTTAAAATGCCGTTAATACTCCTTAAAAACGTTAAAAAACAGGTCATTTATGATTTTTTTTTCAGAAAAAAAGTATATTGTCACAATACTCAGTGTTTTTTGTTTATATTTTGACGAAAACAATGAAATAAGGAGAAAACCATCGAAAAATTCACTTTTTTTGTGAAAAGAAGTTTTTTTTGTGAAATAGCATATACTCCTTTTTTCTGAACTAAAAAGAGATAGTCTTTCTTAGATAAGATGTTAATTCTTTTAAAAACGCTGGAAAAGGGCTAATTTATGCAATTTTGAGAGAAAAAATGAATGGTAGTAAAAAGCTAATATATTTCTTGCTTTTTCTTTCATTTTCTATCAAATCATGGAAATGAAAAGAAAAAAACACTAAAAAATCATTTTTCTAAAAAAAATATATAGTTTTTACTTTGAAATGGCTTGTATTACATTTTTTGTAACATGAAAAAAGGATTTTCTTCAAATTGTGTTTAAAACCAATAAAAAAGTTTAAATAGGGAAGATTATGTAACTTTAAACAGAAAAACAATACGCTATAGCATATTTTTAAAGTTTTTAATTAAAACATAGAAAATTACGTAAAAACTCACTTTTGGAGGTAAAAACATACTTTTTTTTCTAAAAGATAATGGATATGTCGTAGAAATATTGTAAAACCCTTAAAAACGTTGGAAAATAGATAATTCAAATCGCATATGATATACTTGTTTAAGGGGATTTTATGTAAATTATCGTTAATACTCTTAAAAATGAAAAAAAACGTAATTTATGAAATTTTAGATAAAAAAAAGTATATTGTAACATGAAAAAGTTGTTTTCTACAAAATGTCGTTACACGTCAAAAAGGTTAAAAATGGATACTTTGTACAGTTTCGGAGAAAGAAAATATATATTGTGTTTATTTTCCTGTTTTTAATCAAAACATTGAAATCAATAGAAAATTATTAAAAAGTGACTTTTGGTGTAATATCATATTTTTTTTTCTTAAAAGAAATGATTTTCCTTTAAAAGTTGTAAATCTCCGAAAAACATAGAAAAAAGGGTCATTTATGCAGTTTTGTAGAAAAAAAAAATGTCATCGTAAAATAAGGATAAAAGTATAAAAATAGGTAATTTGTGCAATTTCAGAGAAAAAAAATATTGTCGAGAAAAAGAATGTATGTTTTTGGTTGTCTTCCATCAACAAATGAAAATAAGAAAAAACATTGAAAAAGTCACTTTTTAGGCAGAATTTTCTTTTTTATTCAAATTGCAAATATTATACTTGTAAATGGGGGTTTTGTTTAAAATGCCGTTAATACTCCTAAAAACGTTAAAATACACGTAATTTATGATTTCTTTTCAGAAAAAAAATGTATATTGTCATAATATTCAGTGTTTTTGTTTATTTTTCGACGAAAGCAATGAAATAAGCAGAAAATCATCGAAAAATTCACTTTTTCGGTGAAAAGAAAATTTTTTTTCGTTAAATGACATATATTTCTTTTTTTCTGAACTAAAAAAAAAAAGATGGTCTTTCTTAGATAAGATGTTAATTATCCTAAAAACGCTGGAAAGGGGATAATTTATGTAATTTTGAGAGAAAAAAATGAATTGCAATAAAATGTTAATATATTTCTTGCTTTTTTCCTTCATTTTTAATCAAAAAATGGAAATGAAAAGAAAAAAAACACTAAAAACTCCTTTTTCTAAAAGAAATATATATTTTTTTCCTTGAAAAAAGGAATTTTCTTCAAATTGTTGTTAAAACCAATAAAAACGTTAAAATAGGGTAGTTTATATAACTTTAAATAGAAAAACAATACGCTATAGCATATTGTTCATGTTTTAATTAAAATATGGAAATTCATGGAAATTTAATTAAAAACTTACTTTTGGAGCTAAAAACATACTTTTTTCTTATAAGGGATGAAGGATTTGTCATAAAAATACTGTAAAACCCTTAAAACCGTTAAAAAATGGATAATTCAAATCGCATATGTTATACTTGTAAAAGGGGGTTTTATGTAAATTGCCGTTAATACACTTAAAAACTGAAAAAAACATAATTTATGTAATTTTAGATAGAAAAACTATATTGTAACATGAAAAAGTTATTGTCTACAAAATGTTTTTAATCGTCCAAAAACGTTAAAAATGGGTACTTTGTACAGTTTCAGAGAAATAAAATGTATATAGTGTTTATTTTCCTTTTTTTAATCAAAACACTGAAATCAATAGAAAATGATAAAAAAGTGACTTTTGGTGATAAATCTTTTTTTTTCGTAAAAGAGATGGTTTTCCTTTAAAAAATGTAAATCTCCGAAAAACATTGAAAAAAGGGTCATTTATACAGTTTTGGAGAAAAAAATATATTGTCGTAAAAGAAGGATAAAAGCTTAAAAATCGGTAATTTGTGCAGTTTTAGAGAAAAAAATAATGTCGAGAAAAAGAATGTATTTTTTTATTTTATTCCACCAACAAATGAAAATAAGAATAAAACATAGAAAAAGTCACTTTTTATGCAGAATTTTCTTCTTTTTTAAATTGCATATATTACACTTTCAAAAAAAAAGGTTTTGCTTAAAATTCCGTTAATACTCCTTAAAAACGTTAAAAAACAGATCATTTATGACATTTTTTTCAGAAAAAAATTATATTGTCACATTACTCAGTGTTTTTTGTTTATATTTTGACGAAAACAATGAAATAAGGAGAAAATCAACGAAAAATTCACTTTTTTGGTGAAAATAAGTTTTTTTTTCGTGAGATGTCATATACTCCTTTTTTCTGAACTAAAAAGAGATGGTCTGTCTTAGATAAGATGTTAATTCTTTTAAAAACACTGGAAAAGGGATAATTTATGCAATTTTAAGAGAAAAAAATGAATTGCAGTAAAAAGTTAATATATTTCTTGCTTTTTCTTTCATTTTCAATCAAATCATGGAAATGAAAAGAAAAAAAACATTAAAAAATCCTTTTTCTAAAAGTTTTTACTTTGAAATGGCTTGTATTTCATTTTTTGTAACATGAAAAAGGGATTTTCTTCAACTTGTGTTTAAAACCAATAAAAAAGTTTAAATAGGGAAGATTATGTAACTTTAAACAGAAAAACAATACGCTATAGCATATTTTTCATGTTTTTAATTAAAACATAGAAAATTACGTAAAAACTCACTTTTGGAGGTAAAATCATACTTTTTTTTTCTAAAAAATGATGGATTTGTCATAAAAATATTGTAAAACCCTTCAAAACGTTGGAAAATGGATAATTCAAATCGCATATGTTATATTTGTTTAAGGGGATTTTATGTAAATTATCGTTAATACTCTTAAAAATGAAAAAAACGTATTTTATGAAGTTTTAGATAGAAAAATATATTGTAACATGAAAAAGTTGTTTTCTACAAAATGTGATTAAACCTCAAAAAGGTTAAAAATGGGTACTTTGTACAGTTTCGGAGAAAGAAAATATATATAGTTTTTATTTTCCTGTTTTTAATCAAAACATTGAAATCAATAGCAAATTACTAAAAAGTGACTTTTGGTGTAATATCATATTTTTTTTCGTAAAAGAAATGATTTTCCTTTAAAAGTTGTATATCTCCGAAAAACATTGAAAAAGAATCATTTATGCAGTTTTGGATAAAAAAAATATGTCATCGTAAAAGAAGGATAAAAGTATAAAAATAGGTAATTTGTGATATTTGAGAGAAAAATAAATATTGTCGAGAAAAAGAATGTATTTTTTTGGTTTTCTTCCACCAACAAATTAAAATAAGAAAAAACATTGAAAAAGTCACTTTTTAGGCAGAATTTTCTTTTTTATTCAAATTGCATATATTATACTTTTAAACAAAACCCCCTTTTACAAGTCTTGTAAAAGGGGGTTTTGTTTAAAATGCCGTTAATACTCCTAAAAACGCTAAAAAAAAACACGTAATTTATGATTTCTTTTGAGAAAAAAAAATGTATATTCAGTGTTTTTTGTTTATTTTTTGACGAAACCAATGAAATAAGCAGAAAATCATCGAAAAATTCACTTTTTCGGTGAAAAGAAAGTTTTTTTCGTTAAATGGCATATATTTCATTTTTTCTGAACTAAAAAAAAAGATGGTCTCTCTTAGATAAGATGTTAATTATCCTAAAAACGCTGGAAAGGGGATAATTTATGCAATTTTGAGAGAAAAAAATGAATTGCAATAAAATGTTAATATATTTCTTGCTTTTTTCCTCCATTTTCAATCAAAAAATGGAAATGAAAAGAAAAAAAAACTAAAAACTCCTTTTTCTAAAAGAAATATATATTTATTGTCTACAAAATGTTTTTAAACGTCCAAAAACGTTAAAAATGGGTACTTTGTACAGTTTCAGAGAAATAAAATGTATATAGTGTTTATTTTCCTTTTTTTAATCAAAACACTGAAATCAATAGAAAATGATAAATAAGTGACTTTTGGTGATAAATCTTTTTTTTTTTCTTAAAGAGATGGTTTTCCTTTAAAAAATGTAAATCTCCGAAAAACATTGAAAAAAGGGTCATTTATTCAGTTTTGGAGAAAAAAATATATCATCGTAAAAGAAGGATAAAAGCTTAAAAATCGGTAATTTGTGCAATTTTAGAGAAAAAAATAATGTCAAGAAAAAGATTGTATTTTTTTAATTTTATTCCACCAACAAATGAAAATAAGAATAAAACATAGAAAAAGTCACTTTTTATGCAGAATTTTCTTTTTTTTTCAAATTGCATATATTACACTTTCAAAAGAAAGGTTTTGTTTAAAATGCCGTTAATACTCCTTAAAAACGTTAAAAAACAGGTCATTTATGAATTTTTTTCAGAAAAAAAGTATATTGTCACAATACTCAGTGTTTTTTGTTTATATTTTGACGAAAACAATGAAATAAGGAGAAAATCATCGAAAAATTCACTTTTTTGGTGAAAAGAAGTTTTTTTTTCGTGAAATGGCAAATACTCCTTTTTTCTGAACTAAAAAGAGATGGTCTTTCTTAGATAAGATGCTAATTCTTTTAAATACGCAGGAAAAGGGATAATTTGTGCAATTTTGAGAGAAAAAAATGAATTGCAGTAAAAAGTTAATATATTTCTTGCTTTTTCTTTCATTTTCAATCAAATCATGGAAATGAAAAGAAAAAAATACTAGAAAATCCTTTTTCTAAAAGATATATATAGTTTTTACTTTGAAATGGCTTGTATTACATTTTTTATAACATGAAAAAGGGATTTTCTTCAAATTGTGTTTAAAACCAATAAAAAAGTTTAAATAGGGAAGATTATGCAACTTTAAACAGAAAAACAATGCGCTATAGCATATTTTTCATATTTTTCATTAAAACATAGAAAATTACGTAAAAACTCACTTTTGGAGGTAAAAACATACTTTTTTTTCTAAAAGATTATGGATTTGTCATAAAAATATTGTAAAACCCTTCAAAACGTTGGAAAATGGATAATTCAAATCGCATATTTTATACTTGTTTAAGGGGATTTTATTTAAATTATCGTTAATATTCTTAAAAATGAAAAAAACGTCATTTGTGAAATTTTAGATAGAAAAAGTATATTGAAACATGAAAAAGTTGTTTTCTACAAAATGTGATTAAACCTCAAAAAGGTTAAAAATGGGTACTTTGTACAGTTTCGGAGAAAGAAAATACATATAGTGTTTATTTTCCTGTTTTTAATGAAAACATTGAAATCAATAGAAAATTATTAAAAAGTGACTGTTGGTGTAATATCATATTTTTTTTCGTTTCGATTTTCCTTGAAAAGTTGTAAATCTCCGAAAAAACATTGAAAAAAGGGTCATTTATGCAGTTTTGGAGAAAAAAAATATGTCATCGTAAAATAAGGATAAAAGAATAAAAATAGGTAATTTGTGCAATTTTAGAGAAAAAAATTATTGTCGAGAAAAAGAATTTTTTGGTTTTCTTCCACCAATAAATGAAAATAAGAAAAACATTGATAAAGTCACTTTTTAGGCAGAATTTTCTTTTTTATTCAAATTGCATATATTATACTTGTAAAAGGGGGTTTTGTTTAAAATGCCGTTAATACTCCTAAAAACGTTAAAAACACGTTATTTATGATTTCTTTTTAGAAAAAAAAAGAATATTGTCACAATATTCAGTGTTTTTTGTTTATTTTTCGACGAAAGCAATGAAATAAGCAGAAAATCATCGAAAAGTTAACTTTTTCGGTGAAAAGAAAGTTTTTTCGGTAAATAGCATATA
>CM035220.1:23658067-23691287 GCA_020233015.1 Callinectes sapidus | reverse complement strand
AAAAACGTTAAAAAAACACGTATTTTATGATTTCTTTTCAGAAAAAAATGTATATTGTCACAATATTTAGTGTTTTTTGTTTATTTTTCGACGAAAGCAATGAAATAAACAGAAAATCATCGAAAAATTCACTTTTTCGGTGAAAAGAAAGTTCTTTTCGTTAAATGGCATATATTTCTTTTTTTCTGAACTAAAAAAAAGATGGTCTCTTTAAGATAAGATGGTAATTATCCTAAAAACGCTGAAAAGGGGATAATTTATGCAATTTTCAGAGAAAAAAATGAATTGCAATAAAATGTTAATAAATTTCTTGCTTTTTTCCTTCATTTTCAATCAAAAAATGGAAATGAAAAGAAAAACACTAAAAACTCTTTTTTCTAAAAGAAATACATATTTGTTTTCCTTAAAAAAAGGGATTTTCTTCAAATTGTTGTTAAAACCATTAAAAAGGTTAAAATAGGGTAGTTTATGTAACTTTAAATAGAAAAACAATACGCTATAGCATATTGTTCATGTTTTTAATTAAAACATGGAAATTCATAGAAAATTAATTAAAAACTTACTTTCGGAGGTAAAAACATACTTTTTCTTAAAAAAGATGATGGATTTGACATAAAAATATTGTAAAACCCTTAAAACCGTTAAAAAATGGATAATTTAAATCGCATATGTTATACTTTTAAAATTCGGAGGTAAAAACATACTTTTTCTTAAAAAGGATGATGGATTTGACATAAAAATATTGTAAAACCCTTAAAACCGTAAAAAAATGGATAATTCAAATCACATATGTTATACTTGTAAAAGGGGGTTTTGTGTAAATTGCCGTTAATATTCTTAAAAATTGAAAAAAACGTAATTTATGTAATTTTAGATAGAAAAACTATATTGTAACATGAAAAAGTTATTGTCTATAAAATGTTTTTAAACGTCCTAAAACGTTAAAAATGAAAAAAACGTAATCTATGAAATTTTAGATAGAAAAAGTATATTATAACATGAAAAAGTTGTTTTCCACAAAATGTGTTTAAACGTCGAAAAAGGTTAAAAATGGGTACTTTGTACAGTTTCGGAGAAAGAAAATGTATATATTGCTTATTTTCCTGTTTTTAATCAAAACATTGAAATCAATAGAAAACTATTAAAAAGTGACTTTTGGTGTAATATCATATTTTTTTTCGTAAAAGAAATGATTTTCCTTTAAAAGTTGTAAATCTCCGAAAAACATTGAAAAAAGGGTCATTTATGCAGTTTTGGAGAAAAAATATGTTATCGTAAAGCCCTGTCCACACCAGGAAACATTGTTTGGAAACAATGTTTCCAAACAGTTTGCGAACAGTTTGCAAACAGTTTTCGATAACATGTTTGCAAACAGTTTGAAACTGTTTGCAAACAGTTTGGAAACTGTTTCCATACAGTTTGCAAGCTGTTTGGAAACAGTTTGCAAACAGTTTCCAAACAATGTTTCCTGTCCAGACCTCAGTTGTCGTCATGCCTGTAGTTAGTGTGGAGGTTGCTGCAGCAGCCTCTGTATATTACTTGGCACTGTTGATTAACTCAAGAAGGGCAAGAGAAAGAGAAAGACAGCTGTGCGTTGTGGAGTTAGCAGTCCTATAATATATTATTATAATTATAATTATTATTATTATTATTATAGATGGAGCAGGTTTTAATTTTCTTCGTATGCCCACTACTGATTCATCGTCACATACACACACACACACACACACACACACACACACACACACACACACACACACACACACACACACACACACACACACACACACACACATCAAACACACTGTGTTTCCCATTCTGGATGGGAAACAGATACATGTGAAATATTGTTTGGAAACAGTTTGCAAACAGCTTGCAAACAGTTTCCAAACAGTTTGCAAACTGTTTGGAAACAATGTTAGCAAACTGTTTGCAAACTGTTTGCGAACAGTTTGCAAACTGTTTGCAAACTGTTTGCAAACTGTTCGCAAACTGTTTGCAAACATTGTTTCCAAACAATGTTTCATGGTGTGGACAGGCCTTAAAATAAGGATAAATGCAAAAAAATAGGTAATTTGTGCAATTTTAGAGAAAAAAAAATATTGTCGAGAAAAAGAATGTATTTTTTTGGTTTTCTTCCACCAAGAAATGAAAATAAGAAAAAACATTGAAAAAGTCATTTTTTAGGCAGAATTTTCTTTTGTATTCAAATTGCATATATTATACATGTAAAAGAGGGTTTTGTTTAAAAAGCCCTTAATACTCCTAAAAACGTTAAAAAACAGGTAATATATGATTTCTTTTCAGAAAAAAATGCATATTGTCACAATATTCAGTGTTTTTTGTTTATTTTTCGACGAAAGCAATGAAATAAGCAGAAAATCATAGAAAAATTCACTTTTTCGGTGAAAAGAAAGTTCTTTTCGTTAAATGGCACATATTTTTTTTTCTAAACTAAAAAAAAAGATGGTCTTTCTTAGATAAGATGTTAATTATCTAAAAACGCTGGAAAGGGGATAATTTATGCAATTTTGAGAGAAAAAAATGAATTGCAGTAAAAAGTTAATATATTCCTTGCTCTTTCTTTCATTTTCAATTAAATCATGGAAATGAAAAGAAAAAAAAACACAAAAAATCCATTTTCTAAAAGAAATACATATTTGTTTTCCTTGAAAAAAGGGATTTTCTTCAAATTGTTATTAAAACCACTAAAAAGGTTTAAATAGGCTAGTTTATGTACCTTTAAATAGAAAAACAATACGCTATACCATATTGTTCATGTTTTTAATTAAAACATGGAAATTCATAGAAAATTAATTAAAATCTTACTTTTGAAGGTCAAAACATACTTTTTCTTATAAGGGATGATAGATTTGTCATAAAAATATTGTAAAACCTTTAAAACCGTTAAAAAATGGATAATTCAAATCGCATGCGTTATACTTGTAAATTGCCGTTAATATCTTAAAAACTGAAAAAAACGTAATTTATGTAACTTTAGATAGAAAAACAATATTGTAACATGAAAAAGTTATTGTCTACAAAATGTTTTTAAACGTCCTAAAACGTTAAAAATGGGTACTTTGTAGAGTTTCAGAGGAATAAAATGTATATAGTTTTTATTTTCCTTTTTTTAATAAAAACACTGAAATCAATAGAAAATGATAAAAAAGTGACTTGTGGTGTAAAATCATTTTTTTTTTTTTCGTAAAAGAGATGGTTTTTCTTTAAAAAATGTGAATCTCCGAAAACAATTGGAAAAAGGGTCATTTATGCAGTTTTGGAGAAACAAATATATTATCGTAAAAGAAGGATAAAAGCTTAAAAATAGGTAATTTGTGCAATTTTAGAGAAAAAAATAATGTCGAGAAAAAGAATGTATTTTTTTGGTTTTATTCCACCAACAAATGAAAATAAGAAAAAAACATAGAAAAAGTCACTTTTTATGCCGAATTTTCTTCCTTTTCAAATTGTATATATTACACTTGCAAAAAAAAGGTTTTGTTTAAAATGCCGTTAATACTCCTTAAAAACGTTAAAAAACAGGTCATTCATGATTTTTTCAGAAAAAAAGTATATTGTCACAATACTCAGTGTTTTTTGTTTATTTTTTGAAGAAAAACAATGAAATAGGGAGAAAATCATCGAAAAATTTCCTTTTTTGGTAAAAAGAAGTTTTTTTTTTTCGTCAAATGGCATATACTCCTTTTTTTTGAACTAATAAAAGATGGTCTTTCTTAGATAAGATGTTAATTCTTTTAAAAACGCTAGAAAAGCGATAATTTATGCAATTTTGAGAGAAAAAAAATGAATTGCAGTGAAACGTTAATATATTTATTTCTTTTTCTTTAATTTTTAATCAAATCATGGAAATGAAAAGAAAAAAAAAACACAAAAAAATTCTTTTTCTAAAAGAAATATATTGTTTTTACCTTCAAATGGCTTGTATTACATTTTTTGTAACATAAAAAAGGGATTTTCTTCAAATTGTGTTTAAACCAATAAAAAAGTTTTAATAGGGAAGATTATGTAACTTTAAACAGAAAAACAATACGATATAGCATATTTTTCATGTTTTTAATTAAAACATAGAAATTCATAAAAAAATTACGTAAAAACTAACTTTTAGAGGTAAAAACATACTTTTTTTTCTAGAAGATGATGGATTTGTCATAAAAATATTGTAAAACCCTCCAAACGTTGGAAAGTGGATAATTCAAATCTCATATGTTATACTTGTTTAAGGGGATTTTATGTAAATTATCGTTAATACTCTTAAAAATGAAAAAAACGTAATTTATGAAATTTTAGATAGAAAAAGTATATTGTAACATGAAAAAGTTTTATTCTACAAAATGTATTTAAATGTCCAAAAAGGTTAAAAATGGGTACTTTGTACAGTTTCGGAGAAAGAAAATGTATATAGTGTTTATTTTCCTGTTTTTAATCAAAACATTGAGATCAATAGAAAATTCTTAAAAAGTGACTTTTGGTGTAATATATTTTTTTCGTAAAAGAAATGATTTTCCTTTAAAAATTGTAAATCTCCGAAAAACATTGAAAAAAGGGTCATTTATGCAGTTTTGGAGAAAAAAAAGGTTATCGTAAAATAAGGATAAAAGCATAAAAATAGGTAATTTGTGCAATTTTAGAGAAAAAAAATATTGTCGAAAAAAAGAATGTATTTTTTTGGTTTTCTTCCATCAACAATTGAAAATAAGAAAAAAAACATTGTAAAAATCACTTTTTAGGCAGAATTTTTTTTTTATTCAAATTGCATATATTATACTTGTAAAAGGGGTTTTTGTTTAAAATGCCGTTAATACTCCTAAACACGTTAAGAAACACGTAATTTATGATTTCTTTTCAGAAAAAAATGTATATTGTCATAATATTCAGTGCTTTTTGTTTATTTTTCGACGAAAGCAATGAAATTAGCAGAAAACAATCGAAAAATTCACTTTTTCGGTGAAAAGAAAGTTCTTTTCGTTAAATGGCATATATTTCTTTTTTTCTGAACTAAAAAAAAAGTCTTTCTTAGATAAGATGTTAATTATCGTAAAAACGCTGGAAAGGGGATAATTTAGGCAATTTTGATAGATAAAAATGAATTGCAATAAAATGTTAATATATTTCTTGCTTTTTTCCTTCATTTTCAATCAAAAAATGGAAATGAAAAGAAAAAAAACACTAAAAACTCCTTATTCTAAAGGAAATATATTTTTCTTCCTTGGAAAAAGGATTTTCTTTAAATTGTTGTTAAAACCAATAAAAAAGTTTAAACAGGGTAGTTTATGTAACTTTAAATAGAAAAACAGTACGCTATAGCATATTGTTCATGTTTTTAATTTAAACATGAAAATTCATAGAAAATTTATTAAAAACTTTGTTTTTAAGGTAAAAACATACTTTTCTTATAAGGGATGATGGATTTGTCATAAAAATATTGTAAAACCGTTAAAAAATGGATAATTCAAATCGCATATGTTATACTTGTAAAAGGGGATTTTATGTAAATTGCCGTTAATACTCTTAAAAACTGAAAAAAACGTAATTTATGTAATTTTAGATAGAAAAACTATATTGTAACATGAAAAAGTTGTTTTCTACAAAATGTGTTTAAACGTCCAAAAAACATTAAAAATGGGCACTTTGTACAGTTTCAGAGAAAAAAATGTATATAGTGTTTATTTTCCTTTTTTTAATCAAAACACTGAAATCAAAAGAAAATGATAAAAAAAGTGACTTTTGGTGTTAAATCTTTTTTTTTCGTAAAAGAGATGGTTTTCCTTTAAAAAAATGTAAATCTCCGAAAAACATTGAAAAAAGGTTCATTTATGCAGTTTTGGAGATAAAAATATATTATCGTAAAAGATGGATAAAAGCTTAAAAATAGGTAATTTGTGCAATTTTAGAGAAAAAAAATTGTCGAGAAAAAGAAGGTATCTTTTTTGTTTTATTCCACCAACAAATGAAAATAAGAAAAAAACATAGAAAAAGTTACTTTTTATGCAGAATTTCCTTCTTTTTTCAAATTGCATATTACACTTTCAAAAAAAGGTTTTGTTTAAAATGCCGTTAATACTCCTTAATAACGTTAAAAAACAGGTCATTTATGAATTTTTTTCAGAAAAAAGGATATTGTCACAATACTCAGTGTTTTTTTGTTTATTTCTTGACGAAAACAATGAAATAATAAAATCATCGAAAAATTCACTTTTTTGGTGAAAAGAAGTTTTTTTTCGTGAAATGGCATATACTCCTTTTTTCTGAACTAAAACAAGATGATCTTTCTTTGTTAAGATGTTAATTCTTTTAAAAAACCCTGGAAAAGGGATAATTTATGCAATTTTGGGAGAAAAAAAAGAATTGCAGTTAAAAGTTAATATATTTCTTGCTTTTTCTTTCATTTTCAATCAAATTATGGAAATGAAAAGAAAAAAAACACTAAAAAATCCTTTTTCTAAAAGAAATATATAGTTTTTACCTTGAAATGGCTTGTATTACATTTTTGTAACATAATAAAGGGATTTTCTTCAAATTGTGTTTAAAACCAATAAAAAGTTTAAGTATGGAAGATTATGTAACTTTAAACAGAAAAACAATACGGTATAGCATATTTTTCATGTTTTTAATTAAAACATAGGAATTCATAGAAAATTACGTAAAAACTCACTTTTGGAGGTAAAAACATACTTTTTTTTCTAAAAGATGATGGATTTGTCATAAAAATATTGTAAAACCCTTCAAAACGTTGGAAAATGGATAATTCAAATCGCATATGTTATACTTGTGTAAGGGGATTTTATGTAAATTATCGTTAATACTCTTAAAAATTAAAGAAAAAACGTAATTTATGAAATTTTAGATAGAAAAAGTATATTGTAACATGAAAAAGTTGTCTTCTACAAAATGTGTTTAAACGTAAAAAAACGTTAAAAATGGGTACTTTGTACAGTTTCAGAGAAATAAAATGTATATAGTGTTTATTTTCCTTATATTAATCAAAACACTGAAATCAAAAGAAAATGATAAAAAAGTGAATTTTGGTGTTAAATGATTTTTTTTCGTAAAAGAGATGGTTTTCCTTTAAAAAATGTAAATCTCCGAACAACATTGAAAAAAGGGTAATTTATGCTGTTTTGGAGAAAATAATATATTATCGTAAAAGAAGGATAAAAGCTTAAAAGTAGGTAATTTGGGCAATTTTGGAGAAAAAAATAATGTCGAGAAGAAGAATGTTTTTTTTTTGGTTTTATTCCACCAACAAATGAAAATAAGAAAAAAACAAAAAAAGTAACTTTTTATGCAGAATTTTCTTCTTTTTTCAAATTGCATATTACACTTTCAAAAAAACGTTTTGTTTAAAATGCTGCTAATACTCCTTAAAAACATTAAAAAACAGGTCAATTATTAATTTTTTCAGAAAAAAGTATATTGTAACAATACTCAGTGTTTTTTGTGTATTTTTTGACGAAAACAATGAAATAAGGAGAAAATCATCGAAAAAATCACTTTTTTGGTAAAAAGAAGTTTTTTTTTCGTGAAATGGCATATACTCCTTTTTTCTGAACTAAAAAAAAGATGGTCTTTCTTAGATAAGATGTTAATTCTTTTAAAAACGCTGGAAAAGGGATAATTTATGCAATTTTGAGAGAAAAAAATGAATTGCTGTTAAAAGTTAATATATTTCTTGCTCTTTCTTTCATTTTCAATCAAATCAAGGAAATGAAAAGAAAAAAACACTAAAAAATCCTTTTTCTAAAAGAAATATATAGTTTTTACCTTGAAATGGCTTGTACTATATTTTTTGTAACATGAAAAAGGGATTTTCTTCAAATTGTGTTTAAAATCAATAAAAAAGATTGTGTAGGGAAGATTATGTAACTTTAAACAGAAAAACAAAACGTTATAGCATATTTTTCATGTTTTTAATTAAAACATAGAAATTCATAGAAAATTACGTAAAAACTTACTTTTGGAGGTAAAAACATACTTTTTTTCTAAAAGATGATGGATTTGTCATAAAAATATTGTAAAACCCTTCAAAACGTTGGAAAATGGATATTTCAAATCGCATATGTTATATTAGTTTAAGGGGATTTTATTTAAATTATCGTCAATACTCTTTAAAAAGAAAAAAACGTAATTTTTGAAATTTTAGATAGAAAAAGTATATTATAACATGAAAAAGTTGTTTTCTACAAAATGTGTTTAAACGTCCAAAAAGGTTAAAAATGGGTACTTTGTTTAGTTTCGGAGAAAGAAAATGTATATAGTGTTTATTTTCCTGTTTTTAACCAAAACATTGAAATCAATAGAAAATGATTAAAAAGTGACTTTTGGTGTAATATCGTATTTTTTTTCGTAAAAGAAATGATTTTCCTTTAAAAGTTGTAAATCACCGAAAATCATTGAAAAATGGGTCATTTATGCAGTTTTGGAGAAAAAAAATTTGCTATCGTAAAATAAGGATAAAAGCATAAAAATATGTAATTTGTGCAATTTTAGAGAAAAAAATATTGTCGAGAAAAAGAATGTATTTTTTTGGTTTTCTTCCACCAACAAATGAAAATAAGAAAAAAACATTGAAAAAGTCACTTTTTAGGCAGAATTTTCTTTTGTATTCAAATTGCATATATTATACTTGTAAAAGAGGGTTTTGTTTAAAAAGCCGTTAATACTCCTAAAAACGTTAAAAAAACACGTAATTTATTATTTCTTTTCAGAAAAAAATGCATATTGTCACAATATTCAGTGTTTTTTGTTTATTTTTCGACGAAAGCAATGAAATAAGCAGAAAATCATAGAAAAATTCACTTTTTCGGTGAAAAGAAAGTTCTTTTCGTTAAATGGCACATATTTTTTTTTCTAAACTAAAAAAAAAGATGGTCTTTCTTAGATAAGATGTTAATTATCTAAAAACGCTGGAAAGGGGATAATTTATGCAATTTTGAGAGAAAAAAATGAATTGCAGTAAAAAGTTAATATATTCCTTGCTCTTTCTTTCATTTTCAATTAAATCATGGAAATGAAAAGAAAAAAAAACACAAAAAATCCATTTTCTAAAAGAAATACATATTTGTTTTCCTTGAAAAAAGGGATTTTCTTCAAATTGTTATTAAAACCACTAAAAAGGTTTAAATAGGCTAGTTTATGTACCTTTAAATAGAAAAACAATACGCTATACCATATTGTTCATGTTTTTAATTAAAACATGGAAATTCATAGAAAATTAATTAAAATCTTACTTTTGAAGGTCAAAACATACTTTTTCTTATAAGGGATGATAGATTTGTCATAAAAATATTGTAAAACCTTTAAAACCGTTAAAAAATGGATAATTCAAATCGCATGCGTTATACTTGTAAATTGCCGTTAATATCTTAAAAACTGAAAAAAACGTAATTTATGTAACTTTAGATAGAAAAACCATATTGTAACATGAAAAAGTTATTGTCTACAAAATGTTTTTAAACGTCCTAAAACGTTAAAAATGGGTACTTTGTATAGTTTCAGAGGAATAAAATGTATATAGTTTTTATTTTCCTTTTTTTAATAAAAACACTGAAATCAATAGAAAATGATAAAAAAGAGACTTGTGGTGTAAAATCATTTTTTTTTTTCGTAAAAGAGATGGTTTTTCTTTAAAAAATGTGAATCTCCGAAAACAATTGGAAAAAGGGTCATTTATGCAGTTTTGGAGAAACAAATATATTATCGTAAAAGAAGGATAAAAGCTTAAAAATAGGTAATTTGTGCAATTTTAGAGAAAAAAATAATGTCGAGAAAAAGAATGTATTTTTTTGGTTTTATTCCACCAACAAATGAAAATAAGAAAAAAACATAGAAAAAGTCACTTTTTATGCCGAATTTTCTTCCTTTTCAAATTGTATATATTACACTTGCAAAAAAAAGGTTTTGTTTAAAATGCCGTTAATACTCCTTAAAAACGTTAAAAAACAGGTCATTCATGATTTTTTCAGAAAAAAAGTATATTGTCACAATACTCAGTGTTTTTTGTTTATTTTTTGAAGAAAAACAATGAAATAGGGAGAAAATCATCGAAAAATTTCCTTTTTTGGTAAAAAGAAGTTTTTTTTTTTCGTCAAATGGCATATACTCCTTTTTTTTGAACTAATAAAAGATGGTCTTTCTTAGATAAGATGTTAATTCTTTTAAAAACGCTAGAAAAGCGATAATTTATGCAATTTTGAGAGAAAAAAAATGAATTGCAGTGAAACGTTAATATATTTATTTCTTTTTCTTTAATTTTTAATCAAATCATGGAAATGAAAAGAAAAAAAAAACACAAAAAAATTCTTTTTCTAAAAGAAATATATTGTTTTTACCTTCAAATGGCTTGTATTACATTTTTTGTAACATAAAAAAGGGATTTTCTTCAAATTGTGTTTAAACCAATAAAAAAGTTTTAATAGGGAAGATTATGTAACTTTAAACAGAAAAACAATACGATATAGCATATTTTTCATGTTTTTAATTAAAACATAGAAATTCATAAAAAAATTACGTAAAAACTAACTTTTAGAGGTAAAAACATACTTTTTTTTCTAGAAGATGATGGATTTGTCATAAAAATATTGTAAAACCCTCCAAACGTTGGAAAGTGGATAATTCAAATCTCATATGTTATACTTGTTTAAGGGGATTTTATGTAAATTATCGTTAATACTCTTAAAAATGAAAAAAACGTAATTTATGAAATTTTAGATAGAAAAAGTATATTGTAACATGAAAAAGTTTTATTCTACAAAATGTATTTAAATGTCCAAAAAGGTTAAAAATGGGTACTTTGTACAGTTTCGGAGAAAGAAAATGTATATAGTGTTTATTTTCCTGTTTTTAATCAAAACATTGAAATCAATAGAAAATTCTTAAAAAGTGACTTTTGGTGTAATATATTTTTTTCGTAAAAGAAATGATTTTCCTTTAAAAATTGTAAATCTCCGAAAAACATTGAAAAAAGGGTCATTTATGCAGTTTTGGAGAAAAAAAAGGTTATCGTAAAATAAGGATAAAAGCATAAAAATAGGTAATTTGTGCAATTTTAGAGAAAAAAAATATTGTCGAAAAAAAGAATGTATTTTTTTGGTTTTCTTCCATCAACAATTGAAAATAAGAAAAAAAACATTGTAAAAATCACTTTTTAGGCAGAATTTTTTTTTTATTCAAATTGCATATATTATACTTGTAAAAGGGGTTTTTGTTTAAAATGCCGTTAATACTCCTAAACACGTTAAGAAACACGTAATTTATGATTTCTTTTCAGAAAAAAATGTATATTGTCATAATATTCAGTGCTTTTTGTTTATTTTTCGACGAAAGCAATGAAATTAGCAGAAAACAATCGAAAAATTCACTTTTTCGGTGAAAAGAAAGTTCTTTTCGTTAAATGGCATATATTTCTTTTTTTCTGAACTAAAAAAAAAAAAGGTCTTTCTTAGATAAGATGTTAATTATCGTAAAAACGCTGGAAAGGGGATAATTTAGGCAATTTTGATAGATAAAAATGAATTGCAATAAAATGTTAATATATTTCTTGCTTTTTTCCTTCATTTTCAATCAAAAAATGGAAATGAAAAGAAAAAAAACACTAAAAACTCCTTATTCTAAAGGAAATATATTTTTCTTCCTTGGAAAAGGGATTTTCTTTAAATTGTTGTTAAAACCAATAAAAAAGTTTAAACAGGGTAGTTTATGTAACTTTAAATAGAAAAACAGTACGCTATAGCATATTGTTCATGTTTTTAATTTAAACATGAAAACTCATAGAAAATTTATTAAAAACTTTGTTTTTAAGGTAAAAACATACTTTTCTTATAAGGGATGATGGATTTATCATAAAAATATTGTAAAACCGTTAAAAAATGGATAATTCAAATCGCATATGTTATACTTGTAAAAGGGGATTTTATGTAAATTGCCGTTAATACTCTTAAAAACTGAATAAAACGTAATTTATGTAATTTTAGATAGAAAAACTATATTGTAACATGAAAAAGTTGTTTTCTACAAAATGTGTTTAAACGTCCATAAAACATTAAAAATGGGCACTTTGTACAGTTTTAGAGAAAAAAATGTATATAGTGTTTATTTTCCTTTTTTTAATCAAAACACTGAAATCAAAAGAAAATGATAAAAAAAGTGACTTTTGGTGTTAAATCTTTTTTTTTTCGTAAAAGAGATGGTTTTCCTTTAAAAAATGTAAATCTCCGAAAAACATTGAAAAAAGGTTCATTTATGCAGTTTTGGAGATAAAAATATATTATCGTAAAAGATGGATAAAAGCTTAAAAATAAGTAATTTGTGCAATTTTAGAGAAAAAAAATTGTCGAGAAAAAGAAGGTATCTTTTTTGTTTTATTCCACCAACAAATGAAAATAAGAAAAAAACATAGAAAAAGTTACTTTTTATGCAGAATTTCCTTCTTTTTTCAAATTGCATATTACACTTTCAAAAAAAGGTTTTGTTTAAAATGCCGTTAATACTCCTTAAAAACGTTAAAAAACAGGTCATTTATGAATTTTTTTCAGAAAAAAGGATATTGTCACAATACTCAGTGTTTTTTTGTTTATTTCTTGACGAAAACAATGAAATAAGAAAATCATCGAAAAATTCACTTTTTTGGTGAAAAGAAGTTTTTTTTCGTGAAATGGCATATACTCTTTTTTTCTGAACTAAAAAAAGATTGTCTTTCTTAGATAAGATGTTAATTCTTTTAAAAACTCTGGAAAAGGGATAATTTATGCAATTTTGGGAGAAAAAAATGAATTGCAGTAAAAAGTTAATATATTTCTTGCTTTTTCTTTCATTTTCAACCAAATTATGGAAATGAAGAGAAAAAAACACTAAAAAATCCTTTTTCTAAAAGAAATATATAGTTTAGTTCTTTTCGTTAAATGGCATATATTTTTTTTTTTCTGAACTAAAAAAAAAAAAAGGTCTTTCTTAGATAAGATGTTAATTATCGCAAAAACGCTGGAAAGGGGATAATTTATGCAATTTTGATAGAAAAAAAATGAATTGCAATAAAATGTTAATATATTTCTTGCTTTTTTCCTTCATTTTCAATAAAAAAATGGAAATGAAAAGAAAAAAAACACTAAAGACCCCTTTTTCTAAATGAAATATATATTTTTTTTCCAAGAAAAAAGGGATTTTCTTCAAATTGTTGTTAAAACCACTAAAAAGGTTTAAATAGGGTAGTGTCATTTAACAAACGTACACACCGTAAGTGAGGGTCAGGTAGCAGGTGAACAGCAGGTGATGTGTTCAAAGGAAACGACCATGGCCATTTAACAAAGGTCTAATTATGAGTACCACAACAGCAACAATAACACAACACAAGAACACAACACTTAGCACGACAGAAACACACCCACACCCACACACACTCACACATTCACGCACACACACGGTCGCAGCCCTAACACACTGAAGCGAGGAGCGAGCGAGCGGCAGGGCGAGGTGGAAGAGCAAGCCTCTACCCAGCCGCGCTCCGAGCTTATATACCCGTGAAGGCACCTCCTGGTGACCACCACCAACCTCTACTTAACTACTAGTTCACGTGGCGCGATGAGCAACAGCCAAACATCCAATCATACAAGTAGTTATACAAACAATAAATGTGCGACCACGTGACACCTCCCCCCAAAGAAAAACTTTTGTACCAGGGAAAAAAGTTAACATGTATACAAAATATCAAAGGCGCACAAGCCCCCCATAAAAATTATCAGCACAAAATACAATATATGACGGCTGAACAACAAAAGAAAAAGATAACAAATGAAATGCGAGATAACACAAATGAAATGTTATACAAAAGAGAATCTAAACCTAGTTACACTCTAGATAATGCATCCGCAATAGTATTGTCCTTGCCACGGATGTGTTGCACTTTTATGTTATATGGTTGCAAAGCTAGAGCCCATCTCAGCACCCTGGCGTTTTTAAACTTTACCTTTTCAATAAACACAAGGGGGTTGTGATCTGTGAACACCGTGATGGGATAAGCACTACCAGACAAAAATACTTCAAAATTTTCTATTGCCATCACAATACCAAGCGCCTCCTTTTCGACAGTGGCATAAGATTTTTGATAACTCTTAAACTTTTGTGAAAAATAACATGTGGGATGTAACACTTCACAATATTCTTGTAAGAGCACTGCCCCCACCCCTGCATCACTCGCATCGACCCGAATGACGAAAGGGCGATGAGGATCTGGAGTTCGGAGCACAGGAGCACTAGCCAGCAGTGCTTTAAGCCCCTCAAACGCCCGCTGACAGGCATCCGTCCAACAGAATTCCCTCTTGCAGCTAAGTTGATCCGTAAGGGGAACAGCGACCTGGGCAAAGTTCCTGCAGAAACGCCGATAGTAGCCCACCATGCCCAGGAACCTCATGAGGGACTTGCGGTCTGCAGGAGTTGGATACTGCAGAATGGCATCCACTTTAGCAGCAACAGGTGCCAGCTGGCCCTGCCCGACCACATGTCCCAGATACACGACGTGGGCGTGTCCAAACTCACTCTTGGCGAGGTTCACGGTGAGTTTGGCCTCCTCCAAAACTCTGAAGAGCTTCCGCAGTCTCTCGAGATGCTCCTCCCAGGTGTCACTCCATACCACCAGGTCGTCGAGGTACACACGAACTCCGGGCAACTCTGCAATCAGATGGTTCATTAGTCTCTGGAAAGTCCCCGGCGCATTTCGCATACCGAACGGGAGTACCACAAACTCCCAGAGACCAAATGGAGTGACGAATGCAGAGATCGGCTTCGCACGCTCTGTCAGGGGGACTTGGTAGTATCCCTGGAGAAGATCCAGCTTCGAGACGTAGCGGGCTGTCCCAAGGTTGTCAATGATGTCGTCCATCCTGGGAAGTGGATAAGAATCAGGCAGGGTTACAGCATTTACCTTCCTGTAGTCCACACAAAGGCGGTAACTGCCTCCAGCCTTGGGGACTAATACCACAGGTGAGGCCCAGGGGCTAATGCTGGGACGGATCAAACCTTGGTCCTTTAACCTCTGTACTTCTGACTGCAGGAATCTCCTCTTCTCGGCACTGAGTCTGTAGGGAGCTTGCCGGATCGGAGGGGCTCCTTGGACATCCACATCATGGGGCAGCAGTGTACAGAGCCGAGGGGTGTCACCAAAGAGTCCTGGATACTCCTGTAGAAGATCTTCAATATCTCCTGTTTGGGCAGGGGGCAGATGCTCTAATTTACTCACAATATTTGCCAAAATTTCCTGATTTGACAACTTAGTACCTACAAATGGTGTCTGGTCACTTTCCTCTGATTTCTCTAATGATTTACTCCCAGTTAGAATCACTTTCTCGACTCCCCCTTGTGATTGGTCACGAGAATAATACAACTTCAGTAAATTGACATGAACACATCGTTTTTTCTTTCTTCTCTCTGGTGTAGCAATTACATAATTAAGGTCTCCAACCCGTTCCAAAACATCATATGGCCCAGAGTACCGAGACTGAAGAGGCTGCTTGGGGATTGGTAGTAGAGCTAAAACTTTATCACCAACCTGAAAGGTACGGGTCTGTGCTTTGCGAAACTTATCATAATTGTTTTTCATCCGTACCTGTGCATGACTGAGATTAGAATGGGCAACCTCTAATGCACGCTTTAGGTTTGAGTGGAACCGAGTTACATAAGCAGCAACGGGTACAGTGTTATCATTATCATCTAACCAACATTCTTTTAGGACTTTGAGAGGGCCACGGACCTGGTGTCCATAAATGAGTTGAAACGGGGTGAAGCCAAGACTCTCATTTGTGCTATCTCTAATTGAAAACAGTAAAAGGTCAATAGCCTCATCCCAATCCTGACCAGTTTCCATACAATACGTGCGTAACATAGTTTTCATGGTAGAGTGAAAACGTTCCAGGGCTCCCTGGCTCTGGGGATGGAAAGCGGTTGACAAACACTGACGGATTCCCAGGGTCCGCATCACTTGCTGAAAAAACTTTGAAGTGAAATTAGACCCTTGGTCGGACTGCACAATAGTAGGTAACCCAACCTGCGTGAAAAACTTGATCAGAGCCCTGACAACATTTTTTGTAGTAATACTACGGAGAGGGATTGCCTCAGGGTAGCGGGTGGCAACATCCATGATTGTCAATAGATACTGATTCCCGCGTTTACTCTTAGGCAGAGGGCCTACACAATCAATAATCACTTTACTAAAAGGCTCCTCCATGACAGGAATGGGTTGTAAGGGTGCAGGTTTAACATCAGTGCCTGGTTTACCACTAATTTGACAAACATGACATGTACGACAATAGTTACTTACGTCTTTCATCAACCTTGGCCAGTAGAAATGAGACAAAATTTTGTGGTAGGTCTTACGCACTCCCAGGTGTCCACTCACCCCATCATGCGCCAGTTTCATTATCTCTGTGCGTAAACTCTTCGGGACGACAATTTGATGAACCGTCTCCCATGTTTGACTAGCAGGAACGTTAGGTGGTCTGAATTTACGCATTAATACTCCTGACTTAAGATAAAAACACTGTGGGACCTTATCTATATCATCGTCTTCAAGGCATTGTGCTAGAAATAACTTGCATGCAGGATCAGTAGTCTGTTCCGAAGCTAGTCTCTCCCTTGTGATGGGTGTACTAGAAAAATCAATCTGGGTAGTACTAAACTTACCAGATGCGTCATCAAACAAGTGTGAAACCTCACCCACAAAATCCGAAGCACGTGACTCAGTTTCATACTCTGGCGGGTCTTCTGTCCCTTCAGCAGGGGTTTGACCATCTAGCACCTTCTGACTCATACTTCTAGTAACAGCACAGGTTGGGAAGAGACTGGGATGCTTCATCTCTAGATCAAAAGTGTCGTTAATCATAATAGGCTTCTCTGAAACGATGGGGTTAGCAGTAACCTGGGAACCACCTAAATCATGGCCAATTAACACAGAAATATTTTTAACAGGGAGGTGATCAACCACGGCTAGTGTTACTAGCCCTGTGACAAACGCCGACTGGAGATGAACTGAGCAAAGGGGATATCTAGCTTCTCCTGGTAGACCAGACACTAGCACTGTCTCACCCGTGTAACAATCAAAACTGGGAACAGCTTCTTTTAAAATACACGACAAATCAGATCCAGTATCACGCAAAACAATAACAGGCGTGGAAAATGTACTAGATTCTCTCTCAGATACTACACCTTTCGAACAGAATGGTTTGAATGAGCAGGCACATCAACAGAGTCACATGAATGTTCACAGGGCCCCGAAACAAGCAAATCACCAACCTGTGGGTCACCTACCTCCAATGGTTGGGTGAGTGCACTGGTGTGAAGAACTGCGCTGCCCTGAGTGGCGCTGTGCTTACTGGCCAACTTCTTACAATCTCTTAAGGTGTGACCAGGCTTCTTACAATACCTACAGAAAACAGATTTCTTCTCGTCCTGGTTTGTCACGCCACGCACCCCTCCACCAGCGCACTCACCAAGCTTGGAGAAGGGTCCCTGGGATACCGTCAGTGTCTTGTTCACAGGCGGTCTGTTCTGTGAACTGCTGGGTGGCTTAGGTTGTTGAGCAATTAACCTGTTCTTAGAAGATAGATCATTAGTAGTCAAAAAGAAATGGTCGGCTGCTTCACCGACCTTAGAGAGAGTACGTAACCCTTTCTCCTCTATATGTGACCTTACTTTATCTGGTAAGCAAGATTTAACTTCCTCCAATAAAAATAGTTCCAGCAAGTCTTCTACAGTTGGGCTAGTCAACTCACTTTCCACCCATTTATTACAAAGTTGTTGTTTACGGCGTATAAATTCTACATAAGTTTGTTCCTCAGCCTTACGACAACGGCGGAACTGTTGCCGATATGCTTCTGGAACTTTCTTGTAAGCATGTAGTACAGTTTTCTTTACAAAGTCATAATCACCAATTTGAGTGACATCTAGTGCATTAAACACCTCCTGTGCTCTACCAGTAAAGGAATTGTTGATCAGTAACACCCACTTATCCTTGGGCCAAGCATGGAGCCCAGCTGACTTCTCAAAATGTGTGAAAAACCCTTCTGGATCTTCCTCATCAAACTTAGGGACAAATTTCAATGCTACTTCAGTCTTGAACGTACAGGCAGTAGAGGAAGGATTATGTGTGAGTCTAAGTTTGTCATTGTCAGCTTTCAACTTCTCAACTTCAAGCCGTTTCTCCTCTAACTCTATTTGTCTCAAAGCAATTAAATGATTGGGATGCTCCAACAGGTCCACCTCTTCCTCAGTGAAGATTTCCTCCTTCACAAAATAAGCAAGTACCGACTGCTTTACCTCGTCCTTCCTTAAACTAGGACTACACTGAAGTTTATAGTGTGTGGCCAGCGCTACCCACTCAGCCTTGGTTAACTTAAAAAGAGCAGTCACAGTAGGCTTAGTAATAAAGTCATTTAACACGAACATGATTGCTACAAAAATAGGCAATAACAAAAAAAAACAAGCCAAACAGCACAATCACTAAATACAATATATCAAATGACCCAGTGAGACAACCTTCCAAAACATACGTGAATTAAACATCACTGTACCAGAAAACGTAGGTAATACAACCACAACAAAACGAGAGTTTACAACCTAAGGTTGCAAACAGCACCACTGGTACGAAACTGTGTGCACGAATCCGAGACAACAAAACACGTCAGGTAGCACCACGACACGCTACCACGGACAAATGCAAACCACAAAAAACACATAACCTGTATAACCCAAAACAACAACGGAACTAGCCAGTTAATTTAACTAAATCCGTTAACGAGTTAATTGGGAGAAAATTAGGTATGCAGTTAACCACTGAAGCACAAAAACAAAACTGCCAGGGAGAACACCTGTTTCAAGACACAAAAGAAACAACTGTTGCTGAAGGCTGAATTGCAATGCACAAGTACTAGTCGAACACAGTAGCTAATTATACAGGCAGGTAAAGACAGTACTCACTCATATCCCGGTCAGGCCCCCATTTTGTCACGTCCAACGTACACACCGTAAGTGAGGGGCAGGTAGCAGGTGAACAGCAGGTGATGTGTTCAAAGGAAACGACCATGGCCATTTAACAAAGGTCTAATTATGAGTACCACAACAGCAACAATAACACAACACAAGAACACAACATTTAGCACGACAGAAACACACCCACACCCACACACACTCACACATTCACGCACACACACGGTCGCAGCCCTAACACACTGAAGCGAGGAGCGAGCGAGCGGCAGGGCGAGGTGGAAGAGCAAGCATCTACCCCGCCGCGCTCCGCGCTTATATACCCGTGAAGGCACCTCCTGGTGACCACCACCAACCTCTACTTAACTACTAGTTCACGTGGCGCGATGAGCAACAGCCAAACATCCAATCATACAAGTAGTTATACAAACATATAAATGTGCGACCACGTGACATTGTTTTAACAACATTTTGAAGAAAATCTCTTTTTCATGTTACATAAAATATAATACAAGCCATTTCAATGAAAAAATATATATTTCTTTAAGAAAAAGGATTTTTCAGTGTTTTTTCCTTTCATTTCCATGTTTTGAATGAAAAAGATGGAAAACGCAAGAAATATATTAACTTTTCATGGCTATTCATTTTTTTTTCTCAAAATTGCATAAATTATCCCGTTTCCAGCGTTTCTTGGAGAATTAACATCTTTTCTAAGAAAGACCATCTTTATTTTAGTTCAGAAAAAAGGAATATATGCAATTTCACGAAAAAAGTTTCTTGTCACCGAAAAAATTAATATTTTGATGATTTTCTGCTTATTTCATTGTTTTCATCAAGCAATAAACAAAAAACACTGAACATTGCCACAATATACTTTTTTTCTGAAAAAAATAATAAATGACGATTTTTTCAACGTTTTTAGCAGTATTAACGGCATTTTAAACAAAACCCCCTTTTACAAGTATAATATATGCAATTTGAATAAAGAAGAAAATTCGCCTAAAAAGTTACTTTTTCAAGGTTTTTTTTCATATTTTCATTTGTTGGTGGAAGAAAACCAAAAAAATACATTCTTTATCTCGACAATATTTTTTTTCTCTAAAATTGCACAAATTACCTATTTTTATGCTTAATCCTTATTTTACCACAATATATTTATTTTTCTCTAAAACCGCATAAATGACATTTTTTTCAATGTTTTTCGGAGATTTACTACTTTTAAAGGAAAACCATCTCTTTTACGAAAAAAAATATGATTTTACACCAAAAGTCACTTTTTTAATAATTTTCTATCGATTTCAATGTTTTGATTAAAAACTAGAAAATAAACAGTATATACACTTTCTTTTTCTGAAACTGTACAAAGTATCCATTTGTAACCTTTTTGGACGTTTAAACACATTTTGTAGGAAACAAATTTTTCATGTTACAATATACTTTGTCTATATAAAAGTGCATAAATTACGTTTTTTTCAGTTTTTTAAGAGTATTAACGGCATTTTACATATAATCCTTTTTTACAAGTATAACATATGCGATTTGAATTATCAATTTTTCAACGTTTTTAAAGGTTTTACAATATTTTTATGTCAAATTCATCTTCCCTTAGAAAATAAAAGTATGTTTTTACATTCAAAAGTAAGCTTTTCAGTAATTTTCTTTGAATTTCCATGTTTTAATTAAAAATATGAACAATACACTATAGCGTATTGTTTTTCTCTTTAAACTTACATAAACTACTCTATTTAAACATTTTTATTTGTTTTAACAACATTTTGAAGAACATCTCTTTTTCATGTTACAAAAAATGTAATACAAGCCATTTCAATGAAAAAATATATATTTCTTTAAGAAAAAGGATTTTTCAGTATTTTTTCCTTTCATTTCCACGTTTTGAATGAAAATGAATGAAAAAGCAAGAAATATATTAACCTTTTCATGGCAATTCATTTTTTTCTCTCAAAATTGCATAAATTATCCCGTTTCAAGCGTTTCTTGGAGAATTAACATCTTATCTAAGAAAGACCATCTTTAATTTAGTTCAGAAAAAAGGAATATATGCAATTTCACGAAAAAAGTTTCTTTTCACCGAAAAAGTTAATTTTTTGATGATGTTCTGCTTATTTCATTGTTTTCATCAAAGAATAAACAAAAAACACTGAATATTGCCACAATATACTTTTTTTCTGAAAAAAAATTAATAAATGACTCGAGAAAAGAATGTATTTTTTTGGTTTTCTTACACGAACAAATGAAAATAAGAAAATAACATTGAAACAGTAAGTTTTTAGGAAGATTTTTCTAATTTATTAAAATTGCATATATTATACTTGTAAAAGGGGGTTTTGTTTAAAATGGCGTTAATACTCCTAAAAACGTTGAAAAACACGTCATTGATGATTTTTTTCAGAAAAAGAATATTGTCGCATACATATACAGTGTTTTTTGTTTATTTTTTCCTGAAGACAATGAAATAAGCAGAAAATCAACGAAACATTCACTTTTTCGGTGAAAAGGAACTTTTTTCGTGAAATGGCATATATTCTTTTCTTCTGAACTAAATAAAAGAATGTTTTTCTAAGATAAGATATGAATTCTCCTAAAAACACTGGAAAGGGGACAATTTATTCAATGTTGAGAGAAAAAAAATGAATTGCAATAAAAAGTTAATATATTTCTTGCTTTTTCCATCATTTTCACTCAAAACATTTATATGAAAAGAAAAAACACTGAAAAATCATTTTTCTAAAAGAAATATATTTTTTTTCCTTGAAATGGCTTGTATTACATTCAATGTAACATGAAAAAGGGATTTTCTTCAAAGTGAAATTCAAAGAAAATTACTGAAAAACGCACTTTTGGAGGTAAAAACAAAATTCTTTATCTCAGGTAAAATGGATTCGTCGTAAAAATATTGTAAAACCCTTTAAAACGTTGAAAAATTGATCATTCAAATCGCATATGTTATACTTGTAAAAGGGGGTTTTGTGTAAAATGCCGTTAATACTCTTCAAAACTGAAGAAAACATAGTTTATGAAATTTTAGATCAAAAAATGTATATGGTAACATGAAAAGGTTATTATCTATAAAATATTTTTTAACGTCCAAAAAGGTTAAAAATGCGTACTTTGTACAGTTTCAGAGAAAAAAAATGTATATAGTGTTTATTTTCTTCTTTTTAATCAAAACATTGAAATCAATAGAAAAATATTAAAAAAATTACTTTTGGTGTAAAATCATATATTTTTTTTCCTTAAGAGATGGTTTTCTTTGAAAAGTTGTAAATATCTGAAAAACATTGAAAAAAACGTCATTTATGCAGTTTTAGAGAAAAAATATATATAATCATAAAACAAGGATAAAAGCATAAAAATGGGTAATTTCTGCAATTAAAAAAAAAAATAGTATTGCCGAGAAATAAGAATATATTTTTTTGGTTTTCCTCCACCAATAAATAAAAATAAGAAAAAAAAACATTGAAAAAGTCACTTTTTAAGTAGAATTTTCTTATTTATTCAAATTGCTTATATTATACTTGTAAAAAGGGGTTTTATTTAAAATGGCGTTAATACTCCTAAAAACGTTGAAAAACCCATCTTTTTAAATTTTTTTTCAAAAAAAGTATATGGTCGCAACATTCGGTGTTTTTTGTTTATTTTTTCATGGAAACAATGAAATAAGCAGAAAATCATCGAAAAATTCGTTTTTTCGGTGAAAATGAACTTTTTTTCGTGAAATGGCATATATTCCTTTTTTCTTAATTAAATAAAAGATGGTCTTTCTATGATAATATGTTAATTTTCCTAAAAACGCTGGAAAAGGGATAATTAATGCAATTTTGAGAGAAAAAATGAATTGCAATAAAAAGTTGATATATTTCTTGCTTTTTTCTTCATTTTCAATCCAAACATGGAAATGAAAAGAAAAAAACACAGAAATCCTTTTTCTAAAAAAATATATTTTTTTTTCCTTGAAATGGCTTGTATTACTTTTAATGTAACATTAAAAAGGGATTTTCTTCAAAATGTTGTTTAAACCAATAAGAAGGTTTAAATAGGGTAGTTTGTGTATTTTTAAAGAGAAAAACAATACGTTATAGCGTATTGTTCATGGTTTTAATTAAAACATGGAAATTCAATGAAAATTACTGAAAATTCACTTCTGGAGGTAAAAACATTTTTTTTTTTTTTATTAAGGGAAGATGGATTTGTCATGAAAATATTATAAAACCCTTAAAAACGTTGAAAAATGGATAATTCAAATCGCATATGTTGAATTTGTAAAAAGGCGTTTTGTGTAAAATGCCGTTAATACTATCAAAAACTGAAAAAAAGCCTAATTTATGAATTTTTATATATAAAAAAAAACGTATATTGTAATACGAAAAAGTTGTTTTCTACAAAATATTCTTTAACGTCCAAAAAGGTTGAAAATGGGTACTTGGTACAATTTGAGAGAAAGAAAATGTATATAGTGTTTTTTTTTTTTTTATCAAAACATTTAAATCAATAGAAAATTATTAAAAAATGACTTTTGGTGTAAATTATATTTTTTCGTAAAAGAGATGGTTTTCTTTGAAAAGTTGTAAATCTCTGAAAAACATTGAAACAAGAGTCATTTATGCAGTTTTAGAGAAAAAATATATATTATCGTAAAACAAGGATAAAAGCATAAAAATGGAAAATTTGTGCAATTTTAGAGAAAAAAGTATTGTTGAGAAAAAGAATGTATTTTTTTGGTTTTTTTCCACCAAGAAATAAAAATAAGAAAAAAACATTGAAAAAGTCAATTTTTTAGGTAGAATTTTCTTCTTTATTCAAATTGCATATATTATACTTGTAAAAAGGGGTTTTATTTAAAATGGCGTTTATACTCCTAAAAACGTTGAAAAACCCGTCTTTTTTTCAGAAAAAGTATATGGTCGCAACATTCAGTGTTTTTTGTTTATTTTATCATGGAAACAGTGAAATAAGCAGAAAATCATCGAAAAATTCACTTTTCGGTGAAAATGAACTTTTTTTCGTGAAATGGCATATATTGTTTTTTTTTCTGAATTAAATAAAAGATGGTCTTTCTGTGATAATATGTTAATTCTCCTAAAAACGCTGGAAAAGGGATAATTTATGCAATTTTGAGAGAAAAAAAATGAATTGCTATAAAAAGTTGATATATTTCTTGCTTTTTCCTTCATTTTCAATCAAAACATGTAAAAGAAAAGAAAAAACACAGAAATCCTTTTTCTAAAAAAATATATATATTTTTTTTCCTTGAAATGGCTTTTATTACTTTTAATGTAACATTAAAAAGGGATTTTCTTCAAAATGTTGTTAAAACCAAAAAAAAGGTTTAAATAGGGTAGTTTATATAACTTTAAAGAGAAAAACAATACGCTCTAGCGTATTGTTCATGTTTTTATTTAAAACATGGAAATTCAAATAAAATTACAGAAAAACTCACTTTTGGAGGTAAAAACATGCTTTTTTTATTCTACGGGAAGATGGATTTATCATAAAAAATATTGTAAAACCCTTAAAAACGTTGAAAAATGGATAATTCAAATCGCATAAGTTATACTTGTACAAGGAGGTTTTGTGTAAAATGCCGTTAATACTCTTAAAAACTGAAAAAATATAATTTTCGAAATTAAAAAAAAAAAAATATATTGTAACATGAAAAAGTTGTTTTCTACAAATTATTTTTAAACGTCCTAAAAGGTTAAAAATGGGTACTTTGTACAGTTTCAGAAAAAGAAAATGTATATAGTGTTTATTTTCTTGTTTTTAATCAAAACATTGATATCAATAGAAAATTACTTTAAAAAATTACTTTTGATGTAAAATCATATTTTTTTCGTAAAAGAGATGGTTTTCCTTGAAAAGTTGTAAATCTCCGAAAAAACATTGAAAAAAGGGTCATTTATGCAGTTTTAGAGAAAAAAAATAAAAAAAATAAGGATAAAAGCATAAATGTAGGTAATTTTTGCAATTTTAGAGAAAAAACAAATTTTCGAGAAAAAAAATGTATATTTTTGTTTTTTTTCCACCAAAAAATTAAAATAAGAAAAAAACATTGAAAAAGTCACTTTTTAGGCAGAATTTTCTTGTTTATTCAAATTGCATATATTATACTTGTAAAAGGGGGTTTTGTTTAAAATGTCGTTAATACTCCTAAAAACATTCAAAAGCACGTCATTTATGATTTTTTTCAGAAAAAGTATATTGCCGCAATATTCAGTGTTTTTTTTTTTTATGAAAACATTGAAATAAGCACCGAAGAAGTAAATTTTTCGATGATTTTCTGCTTCTTTAATTGTTTTCATAAGAAATAAACAAAAAACAATGAATATTGCGACAATACATATACTTTTTTCCTCAAAAATTTCATAAATGACGTGCTATTCAACGTTTTTAGGAGTATTAACGGCATTTTACACAAAACCCCCTTTTATAAGTATAATATATGCAATTTCTATAAAGACAAAATTTCTGCCTAAAAAGTTACTTTTTCAATGTTTTTATCTTATTTTTGTTTCTTGTTGGAAGAAAACTAAAATATACATTCTTTTTTCGAATAATATTTCTTTTCTTTAAAATTGTACAAACTACCCATTTTTATGTTTTTATCCTTATATTACGAAAATATTTTTTTTTCTCTAAAACTGCATAAATGACTTTCTTCAATGTTTTTCAGAAATTTAGCAAAAAAGTATGTTTTTACATCAAAGTGAGTTTTCCAGTAATTTTCTTTTAATTTTCATGTTTTAATTAAAAACAAGACCAATGCACTATGTATTTTTTTCTCCTTAAAGTTACGTAAACTACCCTATTTAAACCTTTTTATCGGTTTTAACAACATTTTGAAGAAAATCCCTTTTTCATGTTACATAAAATGTAATACAAGCCATTTCAATGAAAAAATATATATATTTCATTTAGAGAAAGGATTTTTCAGTGTTTTTTTTTCTTTATATTACCATGTTTTGATTGAAAATGACGGAAAAAGCAAGAAATATATTAACTTTTTATTGCAATTCACTTTTTTTCTCTCAAAATGGCATAAATTATCCCCTTTTCAGCGTGTTTAAGAGAATTAACATCCCATCTAAGAAACCCTATCTTTTTTTAGTTCAGAAGAAAGAAATATATGCCATTACACGAAAAAAGTTCCTTTTCACCGAAAAAGTAGATTTTTCGATGATTTTCTGCTTATTTCATTGTTTTCATAAAAAATAAAGAAAAAACAATGAATATTGCGACAATGTATTTTTTCTCAAAAATTTCATAAATGACGTGTTTTTCAACGTTTTTAGGAGTATTAACGGCATTTTAAACAAAACCCCCTTTTACAAGTATAATATATGCAATTTGAATAAAGAAGAAAATACTGCCTAAAAAGTGACTTTTTCATGTTTTTTTCATATTTTCATTGTTTGGTGGAAGAAAACCAAAAAATACATTCTTTATCTCGACAATATTTTTTTTCTCTAAAATTGCACAAATTACCTATTTTTATGCTTTTATCCTTATTTTACGACAATATATTTATTTTTCTCTAAAACCGCATAAATGACCCTTTTTTCAATGTTTTTCGGAGATTTACTACTCTTAAAGGAAAACCATCTCTTTTACGAAAAAAATATATGATTTTACACCAAAAGTCACTTTTTTACTAATTTTCTATTGATTTCAATGTTTTGATTAAAAACAAGAAAATAAACACTATATACATTTTCTTTCTCTGAAACTGTACAAAGTATCCATTTTTAACCTTTTTGGACGTTTAAACACATTTTGTAGAAAACAACTTTTTCATGTTACAATATACTTTTTCTATGTAAAATTCTATAAATTACGTTTTTTTTCAGTTTTTAAGAGTATTAACGCATTTTACATAAAACCCTTTTTACAAGTATAACATATGCGATTTGAATTATCAATTTTTCAACGTTTTTAAGGGTTTTACAATATTTTTATGTCAAATCCATCTTCCCTTAGAAAATAAACGTATGTTTTTACATCCAAAAGTGAGTTTTTCAGTAATTTTCTTTGAATTTCCATGTTTTAATTAAAAGTATGAACAATACATTATAGCGTATTGTTTTTCTCTTTAAAGTTATATAAACTACCCTATTTAAACCTTTTTATTATGTTTTATATACAACTTATATAAAAAACAACAATAAAAAAGCGATTCTATATATATATTCTTTTTTTTAATTGTTCGTGTTGTTATAATATTTTGTACATGGGCGTGTACATAAATTATCATTCTCTCTCTCTCTCTCTCTCTCTCTCTCTCTCTCTCTCTCTCTCTCTCTCTCTCTCTCTCTCTCTCTCTCTCTCTCTCTCTCTCTCTCTCTCTCTCTCTCTCTCTCTCTCTCTCTCTCTATCTCTCTCTTCCACGGAATCTCAAAAAAAAGCTAATAATTCTTTCAAGTAATACAATAACACCTGTAGGAGGCATGATTTACGTGAGGCATAATGAGAACACCTTAATTGAACACCTGCGCATAATTAACTCGGCCTTTTATTAATCTGTATAGCCTTTACCTGCGAAGTATTTGAACCATTTTGTAGTTTTTTGTATTAAGAATATTAGTCTTTTCTATAGCTACCCGTTCATCTGCCGTAGTAAGATGAGGTTTTGATGTCAAGGAACGAGTATTTCATTTAGCTAGCTACAGGAAATTAGTGAATAGCGTGTCTTTTGGTTCTCTCTTTTTTGTAATGGACGATAATAATGCATTGTGTACGATACAAGCATTCTCAGCAGTCTTTTTAAATGTCAGTATCCCGCTATTTTTTTTTTATCTCTTTTGTTTTACCAACTGTTAGATGTCGCCATGTAGCTTCTCATCAGCCACTTACTTATATACAGTATATACATGGGAATTTTTTCAAGTACGTGCTTAGACTAACAGTATACCAACTTATATAAACATACAAGGAGGAATTTTTCCCATAAAACTCCATACTCCATTTTATTCAAGTATTGTACGTAGATGTGTAGTGTGTACTCTACGTAGCCATGTAGCCATATAATATGTAGAAGCTAGGTAGGCAGTTAAAAGCCAGCCATTCATTGATCCTTAAGACTACGTAGACATATATACGCTAAACCACACTGGAAGAATGTACTGCAGGAGAGAAATGGAGAAAAAAAAGATTGAAGAATGGGAGAAGAGTGAGGTATTAGACTGCTATTCATTGACCTTTAAGACTTGACATGTAAAATCTAAACCAGGCTGGAAGAATGTACTGTAAGGGAAAAAAGGAGGAGGAAAACTGTGAAGAATGGGAGAAGAATGAGATATTTTTTAATGATGATGGAGTAACTAACATGGAGGAGGAGACCTGAGTGTCGTGTGATAAGGTTACGAAGTTTTAGAGAGAGAGGCAATGTAAATCAACACTGCTCCTCTTCTTTTGCCAAGTCAGTGTTCCCATGAAGCCTTTGCACCCACCACTCCCACAATCATCCAAAACTTAGAATATAACCAACAAAATTCTCCAGGGGAACCATAAACAGTACAGGAAGGAACACTAATGGAATACACGAGTCGGTCCTCCCAAGTTCAAAAGAAAACGGAAAACTACAAACTAACTAGAACCGTCCGTCTCCTATGCTTGGCCAGGCAGGGGCGTGAATTGAAGAGAAAGAGTGTGTGTGTGTGTCTCTGCCCAGTGTGTGAGGAGGAGGACTGGTGTGGTGCGGTGAGGCAGTCTGTGGTGATGGTGTTGTGGTGTGGTGTTCCTTAGGGCAGGCAGTCTGTGGTGATACAAGGGTGTTCCTCAGTTATTTTGTAAGTTGATGCCATCCGTTACGTTAATGCCTTCCTCTCTCTCTCTCTCTCTCTCTCTCTCTCTCTCTCTCTCTCTCTCTCTCTCTCTCTCTCTCTCTCTCTCTCTCTCTCTCTCTCTCTCTCTCTCTCTCTCTCTCTCTCTCCTTCTCTGGTGTGAATTACCTTATTCCATCAATGAGATCCAGGGTAAATGTGTACATACAATTAATTCTCCGAGCAAAGCTGTGAATCATTTTTCATTACGACTATTTTACGTGCACTGTGACTCGCGGCGATGTGTTGTTGCGTTGTCCCATGAAGCAAGCGTGTGGAGGGAGTGTATCTTTGTGCCATACTCGCGTCGGGCGCCTCCCACCACAACGTCACACACACGGTCCTGTTCCCGCAGCCTCGAACAGTCCAGTGTTCTGTCTCGACTGGTGTTTACAGGCTGTACATGTACGTACGTGTTGCGGCGCAGATAACCATTCAGTCAGTCAGTTCTTATTGATGTTGGCTTCTCCTTGCCTTTGTCGTGATGCTGGCGAACGTTCTCTGGATGATCTACATAGTTAGGTTCATTCCTCCATTCTTCCATCCCTTGCAGCCACACAACAAGTGCTTAGTGGTTCACCTGGTGAGACTCGTGGTGAATGGTGCGTGGCGCGTGGTGTGCGTTGGTGAGTGTTCTGAGGAGAGCGGGCAGAGGCGCCCGCGCTATGAGTGACTTGTGTTGTGACGCTTCCAATCAGCCAGGCCAGGGGCCGGATTCAGAAAGCACTTTACACTATTCAAGGGGTGTATATCTCACGGTTACACCTTTCAAACAGTGTTTGGTATTCAGAAAGCCACTTACAACTTTCAAATAGTGTGAGAATGGTGTAAATCTGGGCCCAGAACTACACCATCTGAGGAGGCGGTGTAACTCACTCAGATGAACATAAAATTCGGTATAACTAATGTTTGCCAAGAAGATATAAGTGATTTGAAACACTACGACACCCAAAAAATCATTCTATAAAGGCGGGATGGTATATAGCCCACTGTGGAGACGATTCTCGGCTAGCCTAAATGCACCCCCACTGGCCCCACAGGCGAGCCGGACGGACCACAGACCGACACGAGTGTCCCTAATATTTAGATCTCGTGTTTTTATTTGTTTCACTTGATTTCTCCTGCAGATACATCATTACGATGTTTCTCCATCACTAAAACAGCTTGCAACAGGTCCTACAAGTTTGTGGGAGAAGAGGGAACTCAGAAATGTGTGGTTTGCCCCGCGGCAAAGTGGCCGACACAAAATCATATAGAACATCACTAATTTATTCAGACACACATTACCTTCCTAATAATAATGTCCTTGTGTATGTCTTCTGCGTCTACAATGACTAAAACTGAAGGGAACTGATAAAAACTTTAAGTAAAACAAGACAGAAGTAGAGGTGGCGATCAACAGAGAGACGACTATCAAAACAAGTTACAAGAGGAAGAAGAAGAAGAAAAGGGCGGAGTTTAGAGGGAGCGGGGAGACAGGAGGGTTTGTGATTGGTTAGCCGTTTTGTGTCGGGGGTTGTGATTGGCTGGCGTCTGTGACGTCAACATGGACGGGAAATCTCGATCAGCTGCCTCTATGTGTCCACTGAAGAGGAAGAAGAAGATACACTTAGCTTTCTGAATCCCGATATGAGCATAGTGTAAATAGCCACATCTTTCGAAGGTTGTAGAAAAATTACAACTTCCTAACACCTTACTCTTTCTGAATCCGGGCCCAGGCAGGTCAGTGGGAGTCCTGTGTCAGGTCGCCGCCACACGTGTACGGTAAATACAGTACATATTCATTCATACACACATACCACTCATTGAATCCTTCCTCTTCACGCCTGCTTGTCGCTCAACTACTTTTGTATCTTATTTTTCTCTCGAAATGCAAGTAATCAATTTATTATGTTTGTGTACAAGGGCCAGAGGGCAGCAGGTGAAGAGCCACAGTGGCGCGGCGTGTCAGTGTGAATGGCTAACAGAAGGACCATGGAAAATTCATTCAATTCTTGCTCAAAAACAGTAACTTCTTGACCAAATCCAAACACTGCAGGGTTCTTAAGGCAGGCGGCGAGGGACTACCCTTCGCCAGTGCCGCCAACCAATCACTCCATCAGATGGCTCGGTGGTGCAGAGCGCGACTCGCGGCGTCAGTGTCGCTGGTTCGACAGCACGGCCCCGCTGTGATTGTCGTGACCCGCGCCTGGCCTCGTCGTTGCTGCGCTGCACCTCAGCCTCCTCCTATCAGTGCGATGCATTAACAGAAGACGTCCATTCACGTTCTCTGTGTCGAAATTCCCTACATAAGTCGTGTGCCTTGGTCGTGTTGCCTTGCCTAGGGTGGCGGCGGCTGCGGGGCGGCTCCGGGTCGGCTAATGTTAAGCGAAACTATAGAAATTACATATGTTCCCCCTTAAAAAGACTCGCTGCAAGGCTGGTTCCTCCTCGGCTCAACCTGTGCTAGTCCGTCGTGTGTTTCCCGTATCGAGGCATGGTGGTGTGGCGTGTCTGTCTGTCTGTCTGTCTGTCTGTCTGCTTGTGTCAGGGTGGGTGGATGAGTGAGTGAGTGAGTGCGGCACGCCAACCCCCTCGTGTACGTGTAGCTGCTGTACATAACCTAACATAACATATGCAACACTGCCGGCCTCGCCTTCGCGAGCTTGTTGTGGCATTCATTGCATACAACACTGCGGGGAGAGGGAGGCACTGTTGCGCATCACTGTGAGACGTTATACTGTAAGGCAAGACAGACTACTACTACTACTATTAGGGTGTTTTTTGATAGATTCTTTTTGAATAATACGTCCTTTTTTGTGTAGGATAGTTAAGCTTTTCTTTTTTAATGTGAAAGGAACTTTTTTTCTTGTGGCGTGTTTTGGTGGTTGTTTGTGATTCAGTGCAGTTAACGCAAAGGATTCTGGGTGTTTGCCTCTCATCTGTGTGACGTGTTGGTTCATGCTGAGCAGTGTCAACATCAATCTGCTCGTGTTTAAGGTAATTGAGACACGATTAGTTATTTGTATTACTGATGTGTGTGTGTGTGTGTGTGTGTGTGTCAAAAGATATCTTGGCACCACTCAGGATTACAGTAGAAGTGAAACATGACCACTCAGATGAAAAGAGAAATACTTCAGCCAGTATTTTGGAGACAAGTGCCCAACCTGTAACTCGGAAAATTTATACTGTAGATTGTAAACTGTATGATTCTTTTTATCCTTACAACCACGTGTTAAATTATAAAATCTTCAGTTACGTGTTTTTTTTTCGACCATGCATTCAACTTTTTTTCATATTGAACTGTAAACTTTTCATATTTTTCGTTTGTGTATTAAATTGTAAAGTTTATGTATTTTTTCCTTGTTTGTGTATTGCGTTCCTTGGCAGACGCAGCGCCGCCTTCCAAACACGTGTTCCTCGTGGCGAGTGGCGGCGCGGTGGCTGTGGTGTACATACATACATAGCTTGTGTGCAGGAGCCCTGGAACAGGCAATGTGGCGGCGCTGCGGGCCCTATCGTGGTAGCGGGGTGGCGCGGCGCAGGCGCGGCGCATGTGATAGTACTTAATCGAGTATTGAATTTTAACTTTTTTAAGACGTGAAGCGTGACAAGGAGGAAAGCCCGGGACACTGTTTGAGGCTGGACGGCAGGCGCGGCACACACAGACAGACAGATGCACTGGAGGAGGAAAATTAAGTTATAAAGCAGTACTTTCTTTTAAGTACTAAAACTATCCATCACATTGACAAAACTATATTATACACTACTACAATTACCAGTGATCTTTACGTGAGTCGCTCCTCTTCCTTGTCGTGTATAGTAAGTTGTGTACGAGTTACCCCCAAGGCTCAGGGCAGCCAGTCAGTACCTCCTACACGTCTTGAGGCACACGTCAGGGGGGAGGAGCAGAGCAACACGCCGCCTCCTTCCCGCCTGCTGGTGTGCGCCGCGCCTCGCTGGCTGTCTCGAACCAGTGGCTGTGGGTACGACACTATTGAGAGTTGCAGGAGTATTTTTGTAGAGAGAAATGAGCGTGTGGTAGGAGAGTGAGTGACCTGTGCTGCTGCTGCCTCCCTCGTGTGTGTGTGTGTGTGTGTGTAGGAAAGATGTTACACCTACACGTTCTCATGAGTAAAGGAACTGTAGTTTTTCTTCATCTTTCCTTCACCACTAATAGACAAGTTTGCTTCCTCATACCGCATACCATGTCTTGTTTACTCCCATTCATTGTCTCATCCTCTTTTTATCCATTCCTTTTCCTCTTCTCTGTTCACTCCGTCTCCTTCCTCCTCCCCCTCTTCCCTGCTCCTTCCTCTTCTTTCCCTCTTCTGATCCCTTCCATACTTCCATTCCTTGTCAAATCCTCTCTTTTCTCTTCATTTCTTTCATCTTCACTATCTTTTCTTCTCGCTTTC
>CM035220.1:23524903-23540014 GCA_020233015.1 Callinectes sapidus | reverse complement strand
TTCCTTTAAAAGTAGTAATCTCCGAAAATCATTGAAAAAAGGGTCGTTTATGCGGTTTTAGAGAAAAATAAATATATTGTCGTAAAATAAGGATAAAAGCATAAAAATAGGTAATTTGTGCAATTTTAGAGAAAAAAATCTTGTCGAGATAAGGAATGTATTTTTTTGGATTTCTTCCACCAACAAATGAAAATATGAAAAAAACCTTGAAAAAGTCACATTTTAGGCAGAATTTTCTTCTTTATTCAATATGCATATATTATACTTGTAAAAGGGGGTTTTGTTTAAAATGCCGTTAATACTCCTAAAAACGTTGAAAACCCGTCATTTATTTTTTTTTTTTCAGAAAAAAAATATATTGTGGCAATATTCAGTGTTTTTTTGTTTATTGTTTGATGAAAACAATGAAATAAGCAGAAAATCATCAAAAAACTAACTTTTTCGGTGAAAAGAAACTTTTTTCGTGAAATTGCATATATTCCTTTTTTGTGAACTAAAATAAAGATGGGTTTTCTTAGATAAGATGTTAATTCTCCAAGAAACGCTGAAAACGGGATAATTTATGCAATTTTGAGAGAAAAAAATGAATTGACATGAAAAGTTAATATATTTCTTGCTTTTTCCTTCATTTTCATTCAAAACATGGAAATGAAAGGAAAAAACACACTGAAAAATCTTTTCTCTTAAAGAAATATATATTTTTCATTGAAATGGCTTGTATTACATTTTATGTAACATGAAAAAGAGATTTTCTTCAAAATGTTGTTAAAACAAAAAAAAGGTTTAATAGGTAGTTTATGTAATTTTAAAGAGAAAAACAATACGCTATAGTGTATTGTTCATATTTTTAATTAAAACATGGAAATTCAAAGAAAATTACTGAAAAACTCACTTTTGGATGTAAAAACATAGTTTGATTTTCTAAAGGAAGATGGATTTGATATAAAAAATATTGTAAAACCCTTAAAAACGTTGAAAAATTGATAATTCAAATCGCATATGTTATACATGTAAAAGGGGGTTTTATGTAAAATGCTGTTAATACTCTTAAAAACTGAAAAAAACATAGTTTATGGAATTTTACATAGAAAAAGTATATTGAAAAATGAAAAAGTTTGTTTCTACAAAATGTGTTTTACCGTCAAAAAAGGTTAAAAATTGATACTTTGTACAGTTTCAGAGAAAGAAAATGTATATAGTGTTTATTTTCTTGTTTTTAAACAAAACATTGAAATCAATAGAAAATTATTAAAAAAGTGACTTTTGGTGTAAAATCATATTTTTTTTCGTAAAAGAAATGATTTTCCTTTAAAAGTTGTAAATCTCCGAAAAATATTGAAAAATGGTCATTTATGCAGTTTTGAAGAAAAAAAAATGTTATCGTAAAAAAAGGATAAAAGCATAAAAATAGGTAATTTGTCCAATTTTAGAGAAAAAAAATATTGTCGAGAAAAAGAATGTATTTTTTTGGTTTTCTTCCACCAACAAATTAAAATAAGAAAAAACATTGAAAAAGTCACTTTTTAGGCAGAATTTTCTTTGTTATTCAAATTGCATAATATATTAAATTTGTAAAAGGGGGTTTTGTTTAAAATGCCGTTAATAATCCTAAAAACGTTGAAAAACACATAATTTATGATTTATTTTCCATAAAAAAGTATATTATCACAATATTCAGTGTTTTTTGTTTATTTTTTTGACGAAACCTATGCAATAAACAGAAATACATCGAAAAAATAACTTTTACGGTGTAAAGAAACTTTTTTCGTTAAATGGCATATATTTCTTTTTTCTTAACTAAAAAAAAAAAGATGGTTTTTGTTATATAAGATGTTAATTATCCTAAAAATGCTGGAAAGGGGATAATTTATGCAATTTTGAAAGAAAAAATGAATTGCAATAATAATTTATTATATTTCTTGTTTTTTTTTCAATTAAAACATGGAAATGAAAAGAAAAAACACTTAAAAATCTTTTTTTCTAAAAAAAAATATATAGTTTTTTCCTTGAAATGGCTTGTATTACATTTTATGTAACATGGAAAATGGATTTTCTTAAAATTGCTGTTAAAACCAATACAAAGGTTTAAATAGGGTAGTTTAGGTAACTTTAAAAAGAAAAAAAACAATACGCTATAACATATTATTCATGTTTTTAATTAAAACAAAGAAATTCATAGAAAATTACTTAAAAACCTACTTTTGGAGGTAAAACATACTTTTTTTTTTCTAAGGGATGAAGGATTTGTCATAAAAGTATTGTAAAACCCTAAAAAAATTTGAAAAATGGATAATTCAAATCGCATATGTTATACATGTAAAAAGGGTTTTATGTAAATTGCCGTTAATACTCCTAAAAACTAAAAAAAAAACGTAATTTATGAAATTTTAGATAGAAAAAGTATATTGTAACATGAAAAAGTTGTTTTCTACAAAATGTGTTTAAACGTCCAAAAAGGTTAAAAATGGGCACTTTGTACAGATTTAGAGAAAAATAGTGTATATAGTGTTTATTTTCCTGTTTTTAATCAAAACATTGAAATCAATAGAAAATTAATAAAAAATTACTTTTGGTGGATTGTCATTTTTTTTTTCGTAAAAGAAATGATTTTCCTTTAAAAGTTGTAAATCTCCGAAAAACATTGAAAAAAGGGTCATTTATGCAGTTTTGGAGAAAATAACACTGAAAAAGAAAAAAATATATATATATTTTTTCTAAAAAAAATATATAGTTTTTTCCTTGAAATGGCTCGTATTACATTTTATGTAACATGAAAAAGGGATTTTCTTAAAATTGTTGTTAAAACCAATGCAAAAGTTTAAATAGGGTAGTTTAGGTAACTTTAAAAAGAAAAAAACACAATTAATTTTTTTATTGAAATGGCTTGTATTACATTTTATGTAACCTGAAAAAAGGATTTTCTTCAAAATGTTGGTAAAACGGATAAAAAGGTTTAAATAGGGTAGTTTATGTAACTTTAAAGAGAAAAAAATATATAGTGTATTGGTTTAGTTTTTGATTAAAACATGAAATTTAAAAGAAAATTACTGAAAATTCACTTTTGGATGTAAAAACATACCTTTTTCTCTTAATCTTTGAAAAACATTGAAAAAATGGTCATTTATGCAGTTTTTGAGAAAAAAAAATCGTAAAATAGGGTTAAAAACACAAAAATGGATATTTTGTGCAATTTTAGAGAAAAAAAAAATTTCGCAAAAATTAATGTATTTTTTGTTTTTTTTCCACCAACAAATGAAAATAAGATAAAACCATTGAAAAAGTCAGTTTTTAGGCAGAAATTTTGTCTTTATACAAATTGCTAATATTATACCTATATGAATGGGTTTTGTTTAAAATGCCGTTAATACTTTTAAAAACGTTGAAAAACACATCATTTATGAAATTTTTGAGAAAAAAGTATATTGTCGCAATATTCATTGTTTTTTGTTTATTTGTTATGAAAACAATGCAATAAGCAGAAAATCAACGATAAATCTACTTTTTCGGTGAAACGGAACTTTTTTCGTGAAATGGCATATATTCCTTTCATCTTAATTGAAAAAAGATGGCATTTCTTAGATGAGATATTAATTCTCCTAAAAACGCTGAAAAGAGGATAATTTATGCAATTTTGAGTGAAAAAAAATGAATTGCAATAAAAATATAATATGTAAAAATGTAATATGTAAAAGTGTATTGGTCTTGTTTTTAATTAAAACAAGAAAATTAAAAGAAAAATACTGAAAAACTCTTTTTTGGATATGAAAACATACTTTTTTTCTAAATCTCTGAAAAACATTGAAAAAAGGGTCATTTGTGCAGTTTTATAAAAGAAAATATATTATCGTAAAATAAGGATAAAAACATAAAAATAGATGGTTTGTGGAATTTTAGAGAAAAGTAAGTGTCGCAAAATAGAATGCATTTTTTTGTTTTCTTCTACCAACAAATGAAAAGATAAAAACATTGAAAAAGTCACTTTTTACGCAGAAATTTTTGTTTTTATACAAATTGAATATGTTATCCTTGTAAAAAGGGGTTTTGTGTAAAATGCCGGTAATACTCCTAAAAACGTTAAAAAAACACGTCATTTATTAAATTTTTGAGAAAAAACTGATTTTCGCAATATTCATTGTTTTTTGTTTATTTTTTTATGAAAACAATAAAGTAAGTAGAAAATCATCGAAAAATCTACTTTTTTAGTGAAAAGGAACTTTTTTCGTGTAATGGCATATATTCCTTTTTTCTTAACTAAAAAGAAGATGTTAATTCTCTTACAAACGCTGCAACTTTGAGAGAAAAAAATGAATTGCAGTAAAAAGCTAATATATTTCTTGCTTTATGCATAATTATCAATCAAAACATGGAAATGTAAAGAAAAAACAGTAAAAAATCCTTTTTCTAAAAGAAATATATATTTTTTTTATTGAAATGGCTTGTATTACATTTTATGTAACATGAAAAAGGGATTTTCTTCAAAACGTTAAAACCAATAAAAAGGTTAAAATAGGGTAGTTTATGTAACTTTAAAGCAAAAAAAATATTTAGTGTATTTATCTTGGTTTTAATTAAAACATGTAAATTAAAAGAAAATTACTGAAAAACTCACTTTTGGATGTAAAAGCATACTTTTTTTCTAAATCTCAGAAAAACATTTAAGAAGGGTAATTTATGCAGTTTCAGAGAAAAAAAACATTTTTATCGTAAAATAAGGGTAAAAACATAAAAAAGTGTAGTTTGCGCAATTTTAGAGAAAAAAATTATTGTCGGAAAAAAATAAGGTATTTTTTTGGTTTTCTTCTACCAACAAATGAAAATAAGATAAAAACATTGAAAAAGTCACTTTTTAGGCAGGAATTTTGTCTTTATACAAATTGCATATATTATACTTGTAAAAGGGGGTTTTGTGTAAAATGCCGTTAATACTCTTAAAAGCGTTCAAAAACACGTCATTTATGAATTTTTTGAGAAAAAAATATATTGTTGCAATATTCATTGTTTTTTGTTTATTTTTTATGAAAACAATGAAATATGCAGAAAGTCATCGAAAAATCTACTTTTGCGGTGAAAAGGAACATTTTTCGTGAAATGGCATATATTCCTTTCTTCTAACTAAGAAAAGATGGCCTTTCTTAGATGATATGTTAATTCTCCTAAATACGCTGAAAATTTTGAGACAAAAAAAAATGTATTGCAATAAAAATTAATATATTTATTGCTTTTTCCTTAATTTTTAATCAAAACATGGTAATGTAAAGAAAAAACAGTGAAAAATCTTTTTTGTAAAAGAAATATATATTTTTTTATTGAAATGGTTTGGCATTCTTGTAACATGAAAAAGGGATTTTCTTCAAAATGTTGTTAAAATCAATAAAAAGGTTTAAATAGGGTAGTTTATGTAACTATAAAGAGAAAAATATATATAGTATATTGGTCTTGTTTTTAATTAAAACATAAAAATTAAAAGAAAATTACTGAAAAACTCACTTTTGGATGTAAAAACGTACTTTTTTTTCTAAATCTCTGGAAAACATTGAAAAAAGCGTCATTTACGCAGTTTTAAAGAAAAAAATATATTAGCATTAAATAATGATAAAAACATAAAAATTGATAGTTTGCGCAATTTTAGAGAAAAGAAATATTGTCGGAAAAAGAATGTATTTTTTTTGTTTTCTTCCACCAACAAATGAAAATAAGATAAAAACATTGAAAAGGTCACTTTTTAGGCAGGAATTTTATCTTTATACAAATTGCGTATATTATACTTGTAAAAGAAGGTATTGTGTAAAATGCCGTCAATACTCCTAAAAACGTTGAAAAACACGTCATTTATGACATTTTTGAGAAAAAATTATAATGCCGCAATATTCATTGTTTTTTGTTTATTTTTTTAATGAAAAATCTACTTTTGGGGTGAAAAGGAATATTTTTCGTGAAATGGCATATATTCCTTTATTTTTAACTTAAAAAAGAAGGTCTTTCTTTGATTAGATGTTAATTCTCCTAAAAACGCTGAAAAGGGGATAACTTATGCAATTTTGAGAAAAAAGAAATTAATTGCAATAAAAAGTTAATATATTTCTTGCTTTTTCCTTCATTTTCAATCAAAATATGGATATGTAAAGAAAAAACACTGAAAAATTCTTTTTCTAAAAGAAATATATATTTTTTTCATTGAAATGGCTTGTATTACATTTTATGTAATATGAAAAAGGTATTTTTTTCAAAATGTTGTTAAAACCAACAAAAAGGTTTAAATAGGGTAGTTTATGAAACTTTAAAGAGAAAAAAATATAAAGTGTATTGGTTTTGTTTTTAATAAAACATAAAAATTAAAAGTAAATTACTGAAAAACTCACTTTTGGATGTAAAAACATACTATTTTCCTACACCTCTGAAAAACATTGAAAAAGCGTCATTTTTGCAGTTGTAGAGAAAAATTCTTTTACCGTAAAATAATGTCAAAAACATAAAAATGGGTAACTTGTGCAATTTTAGAGAAAAGAAATATTGTCGCAAAAAATAATGTATTTTTTTGTTTTCTTGCACGAACAAATAAAAACAAGATAAAAACATTGAAAAAGTTACTTTTTAGGCACAAATTTTGTCTTGATACAAATTGCATATACTATACTTGTAAAAAGGGGGTTTTTGTGTAAAATGCCGTTAATACTCCTAAAAACGTGGAAAAACACGTCATTTTTTAAATTTTTGAGAAAAAAGTATATTATCGCTAAATTCATTGCTTTTTGTTTATTTTTTAATGAAAAGAATGAAATAAGCAGAAAATTATCGAAAAATCTAATTTTGCGGTGAAAAGGAACTTTTTTCGTGTAATGGCATTTATTCCTTTCTTCTTAACTAAAAAAAAACGTAGTCTTTCTTAGATGAGATGGTAATTCTCTAAAAAACGCTGAAAAAGGGATAATTTATGCAATTTTGAGAGAAAAAAATGAATTGCAATAAAAAGTTAACATATTTCTTGCTTTTTCCTTCATTTTATGTCAAAGCATGGAAATGTAAAGAAAAAAACATGGAAAGTCCTTTTTTTAAAGAAATATATATATTTTTTATTGAAATGGCTTGTATTACATTTTATGTAACCCGAAAATGGGATTTTCTTCAAAATGTTGGTAAAACCGATAAAAAGGTTTAAATAGGGTCGTTTATGTAACTTTAAAGAGAAAGACATTAATAGTGTATTGTTCTTGTTTTTAATTAAAACATGAAAATCAAAAAGAAAATTACTGAAAAACTCACTTTTGGATGTAACAACATACTTTTTTCTAAATCTCTGAAAAACATTGAAAAAAGGGTCATTTATGCAGTTTTAAAGAAAAAAAAATAATAATATCGTAAAATAACGATGAAAACATAAAAATGGTTAGTTTGTGCAATTTTAGAGGAAAGAAATATCTTCGGAAAAAAGAATGTATTTTTTGTTATTTTTCCACCAACAAATGAAAATAAGATAAAAACATTCAAAAACTCAAATTTAGGCAGAAGTTTTGTTTTTATATAAATTGCATTTATTATATTTGTAAAAGGAAGTTTTGTATAAAATGCCGTTAATACTTCTAAAAACGTTGCAAAACACGTCATTAATGAAATTTTTGAGAAAAAAACAATATTGTCGCAATATTCATTGTTTTTTGTTTATTTTTTATGAAAACAATGAAATAAGCAGAAAATCAATAAAAAATCTACTTTTTCGGTGAAAAAGTACTTTTCTCGTGAAAACCCATTATATTCCTTTTTTATTAACTAAAAAAAGATGGTGTTTTTTAAATGAGATGTTAATTCTCCTCAAAACGCTAAAAAGGGTATAATTTATGCAATTTTGAGAGAAAAAAAAATAAATTGATATAAAAAAGTTAATATATTTCTTGCTTTTTCCTTCATTTTATATCAAAACATGGAAATGTCAAGAAAAAAAGAGTGGAAAATCCTTTTTCTAAAAGAAATATATATTTTTTTCATTGAAATGGCTTGTATTACATTTTATGTATCATAAAAAAGAGATTTTCTTCAAAATTTTGTTAAAACCTATAAATAGGTTTAAATAGGGTAGTTTATGTAACTTTAAAGAGAAAAAAAATATAGTGTATTGGTTTAGTTTTTAATTAAAACATGAAATTTAAAAGAAAATTACTGAAAACTCAGTTTTGGATGTAAAAACATACTTTTTTCTCTTAATCTCTGAAAAACATTGAAAAAATGGTCATTTATGCAGTTTTCGAGAAAATTTTTTTTTATCGTAAAATAGGGATAAAAACAAACAAATGGGTATTTTGTGCAATTTAAGATAAAAAGTATATTGTCGCAAAAATTAATGTATTTTTTTTTTTTTTTTTCCACCAACAAATGAAAATAAGATAAAAACATTGAAAAAGTCACTTTTTAGGCAGAAATTTTGTCTTTATACAAATTGCTAATATTATACTTATAAGAAAGGTTTTGTTTAAAATGCCGTAAATACTTATAAAAACTTTGAAAAACACATCATTTATGAAGTTTTTGAGAAAAAAGTATATTGTAATATTCATTGTTTTTTGTTTATTTGTTATGAAAACAATGAAATATGCAAAAATCAACGACAAATCTACTTTTTCGGTGAAACATAACTTTTTTTCGTGAATTGGCATATATTCCTTTCATCTTAATTAAAAAAGATGGCATTTCTTAGATGAGATATTACTTCTCCTAAAAACGCTGAAAAGAGGATAATTTATGCAATTTTGAGTGAAAAAAAAAGGAATTGCAATAAAAATATAATATGTAAAAATGTAATATGTAAAAGTGTATTGGTCTTGTTTTGAATTAAAACAAGAAAATTAAAAGAAAAATAATGAAAAACTCACTTTTGGATATAAAAACATACTTTTTTTCTAAATGTCTGAAAAACATTGAAAAAAGGGTCGTTTATGCAGTTTTAGAGAAGAAAATATATTATCGTAAAATAAGGATAAAAACATAAAAATGGGTACTTTGTGCAATTTTAGAGAAAAGTAATGTTGTCGCAAAATAGAATGAATTTTTTTGTTTTCTTCTACCAACAAATGAAAATAAGATAAAAACATTGAAAAAGTCACTTTTTACGCAGAAATTTTTGTTTTTATACAAATGGCATATATTATCCTTGTAAAAAGGGGTTTTGTGTAAAATGCCGGTAATACTCCTAAAAACGTTAAAAAACACGTCATTTATTAAATTTTTGAGAAAAAACTGATTTTCGCAATATTCATTGTTTTTTGTTTATTTTTTTATGAAAACAATAAAATAAGTAGAAAATCATCGAAAAATCTACTTTTTTTTCGTAAAAAGGAACTTTTTTCGTGTAATGGCATATATTCCTTTATTCTTAACTAAAAAGAAGATGTTAATTCTTATAAAAACGCTGAAAACGCTGCAACTTTGAGAGAAAAAAATGAATTCCAATAAAAAGCTAATATATTTCTTGCTTTTTGCATAATTATCAATCAAAACATGGAAATGTAAAGAAAAAACAGTAAAAAATCCTTTTTCTAAAAGAAATATATATTTTTTTATTGAAATGGCTTGTATTACATTTTATGTAACATGAAAAAGGGATTTTCTTCAAAACGTTAAAACCAATAAAAAGGTTAAAATAGGGTAGTTTATGTAACTTTAAAGCGAAAAAAAATATTTAGTGTATTTGTCTTGTTTTTAATTAAAACATGTAAATTAAAAGAAAATTACTGAAAAACTCACTTTTGGATGTAAAAGCATACTTTTTTTTCCTAAATCTTTGAAAACATTGAAAAAGGGTAATTTATGCAGTTTAAGAGAAAAAAACATTTTTATCGTAAAATAAGGATAAAAACATCAAAATGTGTAGTTTGCGCAATTTTAGAGAAAAATATATATTGTCGGAAAAAATAATGTATTTTTTTGGTTTTCTTCCACCAACAAATGAAAATAAGATAAAAACATTGAAAAAGTCACTTTTAAGGCAGGAATTTTGTCTTTATGCAAATTGCATATATTATACTTGTAAAAGGGGTTTTGTGTAAAATGCTGTTAATACTCTTAAAAGCGTTCAAAAGCACGTCATTTATGAATTTTTTGAGAAAAAATTATATTGTCGCAATATTTATTGTTTTTTTTTTATTTTTTATGAAAACAAAAAAATATGCAGAAAGTCATCGAAAAATCTACTTTTGCGGTGAAAAGGAACATTTTTCGTGAAATGGCATATATTCTTTTCTTCTAACTAAAAAAAAAAATGGCCTTTCTTAGATGAGATGTTAATTCTCCTAAATACGCTGAAAATTTTGAGAGAAAAAAAATGTATTGCAATAAAAATTAATATATTTATTGCTTTTTCCTTAATTTTTAATCAAAACATGGTAATGTAAAGAAAACACAGTGAAAAATCTTTTTTCTAAAAGAAATATATATTTTTTTTATTGAAATGGCTTGGCTTTTATGTAACATGAAAAAAGGATTTTCTTCAAAATGTTGTTAAAATCAATAAAAAGGTTTAAATAGGGTAGTTTATGTAACTATAAAGAGAAAAAAATATATAGTATATTGGTCTTGTTTTTAATTAAAACATGAAATTTAAATGAAAATTACTGAAAAACTCACTTTTAGATGTAATAACGTACCTTTTTTTAAAAAATCTCTGAGAAACATTGGAAAAAGGGTCATTTATGCAGTTTTAGAGAAAAATAATGTTATCGTAAAATAAGTATAAAAACATAAATATGGGTAGTTTGTGCAATTTCAGAAAAAAAATATATTGTCGCAAAAATGAATGTATTTTTTTGTTTTCTTCCACAAACAAATGAAAATAAGATAAAAACATTGAAAAAGTAACTTTTTAAGGAGAAATTTTGTTTTCATACAAATTGCACATATTGTACTTGTAAAAGGGGGTTTTGTGTGCAATGCCGTTAATACTCCTAAAAACGTTGAAAAATACGTCATTTATGAAAATTTTGAGAAAAAAGTAAATTGTCGCAATATTCATTGTTTTTTGTTTATTTTTTTTATGACAACAATGAAATAAGAAGAAAGTCATCGAAAAATCTACTTTTATATTCCTTTATTCTTAACTAAAAAAAGGTGATATTTCTTAGATTAGAAGTTAATTCTCCTACAAACACTGAAAAGGGGATAATTTATGCAATTTTGAGAGAAAAAAATGAATTGCAATAAAAAGTTAATATATTTCTTGCTTTTTCCTTCATTGTCAATGAAAACATGGAAATGTAAAGAAAAAACATTGAAAAATCGTTTTTCTAAAAGAAATATATATTTTTTTCTTCATTAAAATAGCTTGTATTACATTTTATATAACAGGAAAAAAGGTATTTTCTTCAAAATATTGTTAAAACCAATAAAAAGGTTTAAATAGAATAGTTTATGAAACTTTAAAGAGAAAAAAATGATATAGTGTATTGGTCTTGTTTTTAATTAAAACATAAAACTTAAAACAAAATTACTGAAAAACTCACTTTTGGATGTAAAAACGTACTTTTTTTTCTAAATCTCTGAAAAACATTGAAAAAAGCGTCATTTACGCAGTTTTAGAGAAAAAAATATATTAGCATTAAGTAATGATAAAAACATATGAATGGATAGTTTGCGCAATTTTAGAGAAAAGAAATACTGTCGGAAAAAAGAATGTATTTTTTTGTTTTCTTCCACCAACAAGTCAAAATAAGATAAAAACATTGAAAAGGTCACTTTTTAGGCAGGAATTTTGTCTTTATACAAATTGCGTATATTATACTTGTAAAAGAAGGTTTTGTGTAAAATGCCGTTAATACTCCTAAAAAGGTTAAAAAACTCGTCATTTATGAAATTTTTTAGAAAAAATTATAATGTTGCAATATTCATTGTTTTTTGTTTATTTTTTTTATGAAAAATCTAGTTTTGCGGTGAAAAGGAACATTTTTCGTGAAATGGCATATATTCCTTTCTTTTTAACTTAAAAAAGAAGGTCTTTCTTAGATTAGATGTTAATTCTCCTGAAAACGCTGAAAAGGGGATAACTTATGCAATTTTGAGAAAAAAGAAATGAATTACAATAAAAAGTTAATATATTTTTTGCTTTTTCCTTCATTTTCAATAAAACATGGATATGTAAAGAAAAAACACTGAAAAATTCTTTTTCTAGAAGAAATATATATTTTTTTCATTGAAATGGTTTGTATTACATTTTATGTAATATGAAAAAGGTATTTTTTTTTTAAATGTTGTTAAAACCAATAAAAAGGTTTAAATAGGGTAGTTTATGTAACTTTAAAGAGAAAAAAAATATATAGTGTATTGGTCTTGTTTTTATTTAAAACATAAAAATTAAAATTAAATTACTGAAAAACTCATTTTTGGATATAAAAACATACTTTTTTCCTACACCTCTGAAAAATATTGAAAAAGCGTCATTTTTGCAGTTGTAGAGAAAAATTCTTTTATCGTAAAATAATGATAAAAACATAAAAATGGCTAACTTGTGCAAATTTAGAGAAAAGAAATATTGTCGCTAAAAAGAATGTATTTTTTTGTTTTCTTCCACGAACAAATAAAAATAGGATAAAAACATTGAAAAAGTTACTTTTTAGGGAGAAATTTTTGAGAATAAAGTATATTATCGCTAAATTCATTGTTTTTTGTTTATTTTTGTACGAAAACAATGAAATAAGCCGAAAATCATCGAAAAATCTAATTTTGCGATGAAAAGGAACTTTTTTCGTGTAATGGCATTTATTGCTTTCTTCTTAACTAAAAAAAATGGTAGTCTTTCTTAGATGAGATGCTAATTCTCTAAAAAACGCTGAAAAAGGGAGAATTTATACAATTTTGAGAGAAAAAAATGAATTGCCATAAAAAGTTAATATATTTCTTGCTTTTTCCTTCATTTTATGTCAAAACATGGAAATGTAAAGAAAAAAACATGGAAAGTCCTTTTTTTAAAGAAATATATATATTTTTTTATTAAAATGGCTTGTATTACATTTTATGTAACCTGAAAAAGGGATTTCCTTCAAAATGTTGGTAAAACCGATAAAAAGGTTTAAATAGGGTCGTTTATGTAACTTTAAAGAGAAAAAAAATAATAGTATATTGGTCTTGTTTTTAATTAAAACATGAAAATTAAAAGAAAATTACTGAAAAGCTCACTTTTGGATGTAAAAACATACTTTTTTCTAAATCTCTGAAAAACATTGAAAAAGGGTCATTTCTGCAGTTTTAAAGAAAAAAAAATAATATAAAATAAAGTTAAAAACATAAAAATGGTTAGTTTGTGGAATTTTAAAGAAAAGAAATATTTTCGCAAAAAAGAATGTATTTTTTTTCCACCAACAAATGAAAATAAGATAAAAACATTGAAAAACTCAAATTTAGGCAGAAATTTTCTTTTTATAGAAACGGCTTTTTTTTAAATGCCGTTAATACTACTAAAAACGTTGAAAAACACGTCATTTATTATTTTTTTCAGAAAAATAAGTATATTTTGGCAATATTCAGTGTTTTTTGTCTATTGTTCGATGAAAACAATGAAATAAGCAGAAAATCATCAAAAAATTAACTTTGTCGGAGAAAAGAAACTTTTTTCGTGAAATTGCATATATTCCTTTTTTCTGAACTAAAATAAAGATGGTCTTTCTTAGATAAGATGTTAATTCTCCAAAAACGCTGGAAACGGGCTAAATTATGCAATTTTGAGAGAAAAAAATGATTTGCCATGAAAAGATAATATATTTCTTGCTTTTTCCTTCATTTTCATTCAAAACATGGAAATGAAAGGAAAAAACACTGAAAAATCCTTTTTCTTAAAGAAATATATAGTTTTTCATTAAAATGACTTGTATTACATTTGATGTAACATGAAAGAGATTTTCTTCAAATTGTTGATAAAACAAATAAAAAGGTTTAAATAGGGTAGTTTATGTAACTTTAAAGAGAAAAACAATACGCTATAGAGTATTGTTCATAATTTTAATTAAAACATGGAAATTCAAAGAAAATTACTGAAAAACTCATTTTTGGATATAAAAACATACTTTTATTTTCTAAGGGAAGATGGATTTGACATAAAAATATTGTAAAACCCTTAAAAACGTTTAAAAGTTGACAATTAAAATCGCATATGTTATACTTGTAAAAGAGTGTTGTATGTAAAATGCCTTTAATACTCTTAAAAATTAAAAAGAACGTACCTTATGGAATTTTACATAGAAAAAAGTATATTGTAATATAAAAAAGTTGTTTTCTACAAAATGTGTTTATTTTCTTGTTTTAATCAAAACATTGAAATCAATAGAAAATTATTGAAAAAAGTGACTTTTGGTGTAAAATCATATTTTTTTCGTAAAAGAGGTGCTTTTCCTTGAAAAGTAGTAAATCTCCGAAAAACATTGAAAAAAGTGTCATTTATGCGGTTTTATAAAAAAATTAATATATTGTTGTAAAATAAGGATAAAAGCATAAAAATAGGTAATTTGTGCAATTTTAGAGAAAAAAAATATTGTCGAGATAAAGAATGTATTTTTTTTGGTTTTCTTCCACCAACGAATGCAAATATGAAAAAAAAAAAACATTGAAAAAGTCACTTTTCAGGCAGAGTTTTCTTCTTTATTCAAACTGCATATGTTATACTTGTAAAAGGGGGTTTTGTTTAAAATGCCGTTAATACTCGTAAAAACGTTGAAAAACACTTCATTTATTATTTTTTTCAGAAAAAAAGTATATTGTGGCAATAATAAGTGTTTATCGTTTGATGAAAACAATGAAATAAGCAGAAAATCATCAAAAAGTTAACTTTTCCGGTAAGAAGAAACTCTTTTCGTGAAATTGCATATATTCCTTTTTTCTGAACTAAAATAAAGATGGTCTTTCTTAGATAAGATGTTCACTCTCCAAGAAACGCTGGAAACGCGAAAATTTATGCAATTTTGAGAGAAAAAAATGAATTGCCATGAAAAGTTAATATATTTCTTGTTATTTACTTCATTTTCATTCAAAACATGGAAATGAAAGGAAAAAACACTAAAAAATCCTTTTTCTTAAAGAAATATATATTTTTTCATTGAAATGGCTTGTATTACATTTTATGTAACATGAAAAAGAGATTTTCTT
>CM035220.1:23498438-23511486 GCA_020233015.1 Callinectes sapidus | reverse complement strand
TTCTCTGAAACTGTACAAAGTATCCATTTTTAACCTTTTTGGCGGTTTAAACACATTTTGTAGAAAACAACTTTTTCATGTTACAATATACTTTTTCTATGTAAAATTCCATAAATTACGTTTTTTTCAGTTTTTAAGAGTATTAAGGGTATTTTACATAAAACCCCCTTTTACAAGTATAACATATACGATTTGAATTATCAATTTTCCAAAATTTTAAGGGTTTTACAATATTTTTATGTCAAATCCATCTTTGCTTAGAAAATAAAAGTATGTTTTTACATCCAAAAGTAAGTTTTTCTGTAATTTTCTTTGAATTTCCATGTTTTAATTAAAAATATGAACAATACACTATAGCGTATTGTTTTTCTCTTTAAAGTTACATAAAGTACCCTATTTAAACCTTTTATTTGTTTTTACAACATTTTGAAGAAAATCTCTTTTTCATGTTACATAAAATGTAATACAAGCCATTTCAATGAAAAAATATATATTTCTTTAAGAAAAGGGATTTTTCAGTGTTTTTTCCTTTCATTTCCATGTTTTGAATGAAAATGAAAGAAAAAGCAAAAAATATATTAACTATTCCAGGCAATTCATTTTTTTCTCTCAAAATTGCATAAATTATCCCGTTTCCAGCGTTTCTAAGAAAGACCATCTTTGTTTTAGTTCAGAAAAAAAGGAATATATGCAATTTCACGAAAAAAGTTTCTTTTCACCGAAAAAGTTAATTTTTTGATGATTTTCTAATTATTTCATTGTTTTCATCAAACAATAAACAAAAAACACTAAATATTGCCATAATATACTTTTTTTTCTGAAAAAAATAATAAATGACAATCATGGGAATTCATTCTTTTCTCTCGAAATTGCATAAATTATCCCGTTTCCAACGTTTTTTGGAGAATTAACATCTTATCTAAGAAAGACCATCATTATTTCAGTTCGGAAAAAAGGAATATATGCAATTTCACGAAAAAAGTTTCTTTTCACCGAACAAGTTAATTTTTTTGTGATTTTCTTCTTATTTCGTTGTTTTCATCAAACAATAAACAAAAAACACTGAATATTGCCACAATATATTTTTTTTCTGAAAAAAATAATAAATGACGTGTTTTTCAACGTTTTTAGGAGTATTAACGGCATTTTAAACAAAATCCCCTTTTACAAGTATAATATAATAATTTGAATAAAGAAGAAAATTCTGCCTAAAAAGTGACTTTTTCAAGGTTTTTTTCATATTTTCATTTGTTGGTGAAAGAAAACCAAAAAAAAAAATTCTTTATCTCGACAATATTCTTTTTCTTTAAAATTGCAAAAATTACCTATTTTTATGCTTTTATCCTTATTTTACGACAATATATTTATTTTTCCCTAAAACCGCATAAATGACCCTTTTTTTCAATGTTTTTCGGAGATTTACTACTTTTATAGGAAAACCATCTCTTTTACGAAAAAATATGATTTTACACCAAAAGTCACTTTTTTAATAATTTTCTATTGATTTCAATGTTTTGATTAAAAACAAGAAAATAAACCCTATATACACTTTCTTTTTCTGAGGTACCCATTTTTACCCTTTTTGGATGTTTATAAATATTTTGTACAAACCACTTTTTTTTTAAACAATATACTATTTTATCTAATATTTCATAAATTGGGTTTTTTCAGTTTTTTTAGAGTATTAAAAGCATTTTAAACAAAACCCCCTTTTACAAGTAAAACATATGCGATTTGAATTATCCATTTTTCAAAGTTTTTAAGGGTTTTACAATATTTTTATGATAAATCCATCTTCCCTAAAAAAAAAGTATGTTTTTACTTCCAAAAGCGAATTTTTCTGTAATTTTCTTTTAATTTCCATGTTTTAATCAAAAACATGAACAATACGATATAGCGTTTTGTTTTTTTCTTTAAAGTCACATTAATTTCCCTATTTAAACTTTTTTATTGGTTTTAACAACATTTTGAAGAAAATCTCTTTTAAATGTTATATTAAATGTAATACAAGCCATTTCAAGAAAAAAATATATATATTTCTTTTAGAAAAAGGATTTTTCAGTGTTTTTTCTTTTTATTTCCAGGTTTTGATTTAAAATGAAGGAAAAAGCAGGAAATGTATTAATTTTTTATTGCAATTCATTTTTTTCTCTCAAAATTGCATAAATTATCCACTTTCAAGCATTTTTAGGAGAATTAACATCTTATGTTAGAAAGAACATCTTTTATTTAGTTCAGAAAAAAAATATATATTCCATTGCATGAAAAATGTTTCTTATCACCGAAAAAGTGAATTTTTTCGATGATTTTCTGCTTATTTCATTGTTTTCATAAAAAAATAAACAAAAAACACTGAATATTGCGACAATATACTTTTTCTCAAAAAAATCATAAATAATGTGTTTTCCAACGTTTTTAGAAATATTAACGCCATATTAAACAAAACCCCCTTTTACAAGTATAATATATGCAATTTGAATAAAGAAGAAGATTTTGCCTAAAAAGTGATTTTTTAATGTTTTTTTCTTATTTTCATTTGTTGGTGGAAGAAAACCAAAAAAATACATTGTTAATCTCGACAATATTTTTTTTCTCTAAAATTGCACAAATTACCTATTTTTATGCTTTTATCGCTATTTTACGATAATATATATTTTTTCTCTAAAACTGTATTTTTCAAAGTTTTTCGGAGATTTACAACTTTTCAAGGAAAACCATTTCTTTTACGAAAAAAATATGATTTTACACCAAAAATAATTTTTTAATAATTTTCTATTAATTGCAATGTTTTGATTAAAAACAAGAAAATAAATACTATATATACTTTCTTTCTCTGGAACTGTACAAAGTACCAATTTTTTTAAATGAATTGCAATAAAATGTTAATATATTTCTTCCTTTTTCCTTAGTTTTCAATCAAAACATGGAAATGTAAAGAAAAAACACTGAAAAATTCTTTTTCTAAAAGAAATATATATATTTTTTTTATTGAAATGGCTTGTGTTACATTTTAATCAACATGAAAAAAGGATTTTCTTTAAAATATTGTTAAAACCAGTAAAAAGGTTTAAATAGGGTAGTTTATGTAACTTTAAAGAGAAAAAAATATATGGTGTATTGGTCTTGTTCTTAATTAAAACATGAAAATTAAAAGAAAATTACTGAAAAACTCACTTTTGGATGTAAAAACATATATTTTTCTAAATCTCTGAAAAACATTGAAAAAACGGTCATTTATTCAGTTTTAGAGAAAAAAATATATTATCTTAAAATAAGGATAAAAACATAAAAATGGGTAGTTTGTGCAATTTTAGAGAAAAGAAATATTGTCGCAAAAAAGAATGCATTTTTTTGGTTTTCCTCCATCAACAAATAAAAATAAGATAAAAACATATAAAGAGTCACTTTTTAGGCAGATATTTTGTCTTTATACAAACTGTATATATCATACTTGTAAAAGAGGGGTTTGTGTAAAATGCCGTTAATACTCCTAAAAACGTCGAGAAACACGTCATATCTGTAAATTTTGAGAAAAAGTATATTGTCTCAATATTATTTTTTTTGTTTAATTTTTAGGAAAACAATGAAAAAAGAAGAAAATCATAAAAAATCTACTTTTTCGGTGAAAAGGAACATTTTTCGTGAAATGGCATATGTTCCTTTCTTCTTAACTAAAAAAAGATGGTCTTTCTTAGATAAGATGTTAGTTCTCCTAAAAAAGCTGAAAAGGGGATAATTTATGCAATTTTGAGAAAAAAATAAATGAATTGCAATAAGAAGTTAATATATTTCTTGCTTTTTCCTTCATTTTTTAATCAAAATATGGAAATGTAAAGAAAAAGCACAGAAAAATCGTTTTTCTAAAAGAAATAATATTTTTTTTCATTGAAATGGCTTGTATTACATTTTATGTAACATAAAAAAGGGTTTTACTTTAAAATGTTGTTAAAACCAATAAAAAAGTCTAAATAGAGTAGTTTATGTAAGTTTAAGGAGAAAAAAATATGTATAGTTTTTTTTTTTTTTTAATCTCTGAAAAACATTGAAAAAAAGGGTCATTTATGCAGCTTTAGAGAAAAAAAAGTATTCTCGTAATATAAGGATAAAAACATAAAAATGTGTAATTTGTGCTATTTTAGAGAAAAGAACTATTGTCGGAAAAACGACTGTATTTTTTTATTTTCTTTCAACAACAAATGAAAATAAGATAAAAACATTGAAAAAGTCACTTTTTAGGCAGAAATTTTGTCTTTATACAAATTGCATATATTAAACATGTAAAAGTGGGTTTTGTGTAAAATGTTCTTAATACACCTAAAAACGTTGAAAAACACCTCATTTATGAAACTTTAGAGAAAAATATACATTGCAATATACATTGTTTTTTCTTTATTTTTTTATGAAAACAATAAAATAAGCACAAAATCATCGATAAATCTATTTTTCTGGTGAAAAGGAACTTTTTTCGTGAAATGGCATATAGTCCTTTCTTCTTAACTATAAAAAGATGGTATTTCATAGATGAGATGTTATTTCTCCTAAAAACACTGAAAAGGGGATGATTAATGAAATTTAGAGAGAAAAATAATGAATTGCAATAAAAAGTTAATATACTTCTTGGTTTTACCTTCAATTTCAATCAAAACATGGAAATGTAAAGAAATAATATATATTTCTAAAAGAAATATTTTTTTTTTCATTGAAATGGCTTGTATTACATTTTATGTAACATGAAAAAGGGGTTTTTTCTTCAAAATATTGTTAAAACCAATAAAAAAGTTTAAATAGGGTACTTTATGTAACTTTAAAGAAAAAATATATATATAGTGTATTGGTCTTGTTTTTACATAAAACATGACAATTAAAAGAAAATTACTGAAAAACTCACTTTTGGATGTAAGAACATACTTTTTTTTTCTAAATCTCTAAAAAACATTGAAGAAAGGGTCATTTATGTAGTTTTAGAGAAATAAATATTATCGTAAAGTAAGGATAAAAAATAAAAATGGGTAGTTTGGAAAATTTTATAGAAAAGAAATATTGTCGCAAAAAAAAAAAAAATTATTTTTTGGTTTTCTTTCATCAACAAATAAAAATAAGATAAAAACATTGAAAAAGTCACTTTTTATTTCATGTTACATAAAGTGTAATACAAGCAATTTTAAGGAAAAAATATATATATTTCTTTTAGAAAAAGGATTTTTCACAGTTTTTTCATTTCATTTCCATGTTTTGATTGAAAATGAAGGAAAAAGCAGTAAATATATAAACTTTATTGAAAATAATTTTTTCTCTCAAAATTGCATAAATTATCCCTTTCCCAGCGTTTTTAGGAGAATTAACATCCTATCTTAGAAAGATTATCTTTTATTTAGTTCAGAAAAAAGGAATATATCCCATTTCACGAAAAAAGTTCCTTTTCACCGAAAAAGTTAGTTTTTTAAAGATTTTCTGCTTATTTCATTGTTTTCATCAAAAAATAAACAAAAAACACTGAAAATTGCGACAATATACTTTTTCTGAAAAAAATCATTAATGACGTGTTTTTCAACGTTTTTAGGAGTATTAACGCCATTTTAAACAAAACCCACTTTTACAAGTATAATATATGCAATTTGAATGAAGAAGAAAATTCTGCCTAAAAATGTACTTTTTCAATAATTTTTTCTTTTTTTCATTTGTTGGAGGAAGAAAACGAAAAATATACATTCTATTTCTCGACAATATTTTTTTTCTCTAAAATTGCTCAAATTACCTATTTTTATACTTTTATCATTATTTTACGATAATATATTTTTTTCTCTAAAACTGTATAAATGACCCTGTTTTCAATGTTTTTCGGAGATTTACAAATTTTCAAGGAAAACAATCTCTTTTACGAAAAAAAGAATATGATTTTACACCAAAACTCATTGTTTAATAATTTTCTATTGATTTCAATGTTTTGATTAAAAGCAAGAAAATAAACACTATATACATTTTCTTTCTCTGAAGTACCCATTTTTACCCTTTTTGGACGTTTATAAATATTTTGTACAAACCACTTTTTTTTTGGTACAATATACTATTTTATCTAATATTTCATAAATTAGGTTTTTTTCAGTTTTTTAGAGTATTAAAAACATTTTACACACAACCCCCCTCTACAAGTATAACATATGCGATTTGAATTATCCATTTTTCAACGTTTTTAAGGGTTTTACAATATTTTTATGATAAATCCATCTTCCCTTGGAAAAAAAAGTATGTTTTTACTTCCAAAAGCAAATTTATCAGTAATTTTCTTTGAATTTCCATGTTTTATTCAAAAACATGAACAACACGCTATAGCGTTTTGTTTTTCTCTATAAAGTCACATTAACTACCCTATTTAAACTTTTTAATAGTTTTTACAACATTTTAAAGAAAATCCCTTTTAAATGTTACATTAAATGTAATACAAGCCATTTCAAGAAAAAAATATGTATTTCTTTTAGGAAAAGGGTTTTTTCATTGTTTTTTTCTTTTTATTTCCAGGTTTTGATTGAAAATTAAGGAAAAAGCAGGAAATATATTAACTTTTTATTACAATTCATTTTTTTTTCTCAAAATTGCATAAATTATCCCCTTTCAAGCGTTTTAAGGAGAATTAACATCTTATCTTAGAAAGAACATTTTTTATTTAGTTCAGAAAAAAAATATATATCCCATTGCACGAAAAATGTTCCTTTTCACCGAAAAAGTGAATTTTTCGATGATTTTCTGCTTATTTCATTGTTTTCATCAAAAAATAAACAAAAAACACTGAATATTGCGACAATATATTTTTTCTCAAAAAAATCATCAATAACGTGTTTTTCAACGTTATTTGGAGTATTAACGCCATTTTAAACAAAACCCCCTTTTACAAGTATAATATATGCAATTTGAATAAAGAAGAAAATTCTGCCTAAAAAGTGATTTTTCAGTGTTTTTATCTTATTTTCATTTGTTGGAAGAAGAAAACCAAAAAAATACATTGTTAATCTCGACAATATTTTTTTCTCTAAAATTGCACAAAAAACCTATTTTTATGCTTTTATCGCTCTTTTAAGATAATATATTTTTTTCTCTTATACTGCATTTTTCAAAGTTTTTTGGAGATTAACAACTTTTAAGGAAAACCATCTCTTTTACGAAAAAAATATGATTTTACACCAAAAGTAATTTTTTGATAATTTTCTATTAATTTCAATGTTTTGATTAAAAACAAGAAAATAAACACTATATATACTTCCTTTCTCTGGAACTGTACCAAGTACCAATTTTTTTAAATGAATTGCAATAAAATGTTAATATATTTCTTCGTTTTTCCTTAATTTTCAATCAAAACATGGAAATGTAAAGAAAAAACACTGAAAAATCCTTTTTTTAAAAGAAATATATATTTTTTTTATTCAAATGGCTTGTATTACATTTTAATTAACATGAAAAAGGGATTATTTTCAAAATATTGTTAAAACCAGTAAAAAGTTTTAAATAGGGTCGTTTATGTAACTTTAAAGATAAAAAAATATATAGTGTATTGGTCTTGTTTTTAATTAAAACATGAAAATTAAAAGAAAATTACTGAAAAACTCACTTTTGGATGTAAAAACATATGTTTTTTCTAAATGTCTGAAAAACATTGAAAAAACGGTCATTTATGCAGTTTTAGAGAAAAAAATATATTATCATAAAATAAGGATAAAAACATAAAAATGGGTAGTTTGTGCAATTTTAAAGAAAAGAAATATTGTCGCAAAAATCAATGTATTTGTTGGTTTTCCTCCAACAACAAATGAAAATAAGATAAAAACAATGAAAGAGTCTTTTTTAGGCAGATATTTTGTATTTATACAAACTGCATATATTATACTTGTAAAAGAGGGGTTTGTGTAAAATGCCGTTAATACTCCTAAAAACGTCGAAAAACGCGTCATTTCTGAAATTTTTGAGAAAAAAAGTATATTGTCTCAATGTTCATTTTTTTTGTTTAGTTTTTATTAAAACAATGAAATAAGAAGAAAATCATAAAAAATCTACTTTTTCGGTGAAAAGGAACTTTTTTCGAGAAATGGCATATATTCCTTTTTTCTTAACTAAAAAAAGATGGTCTTTCATAGATGAGATGTTAATTCTCCTAAAAAAGCTGAAAAGGGGATAATTTATGCAATTTTCAGAAAAAATAAATGAATTGCAATAAAAAATTAATATATTTCTTCCTTTTTCCTTCATTTTTGTTAATACTCCTAAAAACGTTAAAAAACACGTCATTTATGAAACTTTAGAGAAAAAAGTATATTGTTGCAATATTCATTGTTTTTTCTTTATTTTTAATGAAAACAATAAAATAAGCACAAAATCATCGAAAATCTACTTTTTCTGGTGAAAAGGATCTTTTTTCGTGAAATGGCATATAGTCCTTTCTTCTTAACTATAAAAAGATGGTATTTCATAGATGAGATGTTATTTCTCCTAAAAACACTGAAAAGGGGATAATTAATGCAATTTTGAGAGAAAAAAAATGAATTGCAATAAAAAGTTAATATATTTCTTGCTTTTACCTTCATTTTCAATCAAAACATGGAAATGTAAAGAACAAATATATATTTCTAGAAGAAATATATATATTTTCCATTGAAATGGCTTGTATTACATTTTATTTAACATGAGAAAGGGGGTATATACATTTTCTCTCTCTGAAGTACCCATTCTTACCCTTTTTGGACGATTATAAATATTTTGTACAAATCACTTTTTTTTGGTACAATATACTATTTTATCTAATATTTCATAAATTAGGTTTTTTTTCAGTTTTTTAGAGTATTAAAAGCATTTTACACAAAACCCCTTTTTACAAGTATAACATGTGCGATTTGAATTATCCATTTTTCAACGTTTTAAGAGATTTACAACATTTTTATGATAAATCCGTCTTCCCTTAGAAAAAAAAAGTATGTTTTTACTTCCAAAAGCGAATTTTTCAGTAATTTTCTTTGAATTTCAATGTATTAATAAAAAACATGAACAATACGCTATAGCTTTTTGTTTTTTTTTCTTTAAAGTCACATTAACTACCCTATTAAACCTTTTTTTGTTACATTAAATAAAATACAAGCCATTTCAAGAAAAAAATATATATTTCTTTTAGAAAAAGGATTTTTCAGTGTTTCTTCTTTTTATTTCCAGGTTTTTATTTGTGAGCTGGAGAAAAGAACTTAAAACTAATATATTATAGAACGACAAAATACCACCACCACAACGACCAGCAGTACCACAAAGTAGGAAAGAGAAAATAACAATACCAGAAGATGAATGTCACACTCCGCGTCAACACAGACACACACCACACACACCACACACACACACACACACACACACACACACACACACACACACACACATAAAACAATACCAGAAGACGAATATCACACTGCCAGTCAACACGCACACACACACACACACACACACACACACACACACACACACACACACACACAAAGTCAGCTAAGAAACGATATTACCCAGATAAAGTTCACCATCTCAAACAGGCCAACAGCAGTCAGTGGTTCTAAAAGGTAGACTCGCTGTGCGGTCTGCAAAAGCTTTCCACCTCTCTCCCCTGTACCTCACACCTACCTTCCGTGATAGTGGCAGAGGAGATTAACGGTCACTTCACCGCTATCTGTCAAACACTTCCTCCCCTCAGCACCGCCTCTCTCCCTGCTTACATCCCTTCCCCTTCCACTCGCCACGCTGTCCACGAGGCTAATGTTGTCTCCAGGATTAGAATATTCAAATGTAACAGAGCCACTACCTCAACGGACCTTACCATCAAATTTTATAAAGATTTTGCTCTATAACTCGCCACTCCCCTCTGTTCTATTATCAATGCTTCCCTCTCACAAAGTTCAGTTCCTGGTGACTGGAAAATTTTATATGTCACGCCACTCCCAAAACAACAGACCTTCAGTCATTCAGTCATCTCAGGCCAGTCGCTCTTTCTCCCATCCCCAGCCCTATTTGTGAAGATTTTGTATTTCATTGGTCTTACTCCAAAATCGTTGAACACATTGATGTACAACAATTTGGAAATATCAAGGTTACTTCTACTTCCATCTACCTACTAGTTAATTTTCTTGAATTCATACACAGCCCCCCCCCGCCCCCTTCTACCTACACAGATCAAAGCCTTCGGAGGCAGGGAGGTGGATGCACTTTTCGGGCAGATGAATTCTTTAAGAGTGAAATGGTCGAGAAGTGCAGCCGACATGCGCTTGACTTTAGCTTAGCTGGGTTCTGTGGGTGTGGGCATATGGGCAAGTGAGCTGCCTACTGCCAACTGTAACGCTGTGGCGAAGTGTTCTTTAATTTCAGCCAAAGAAACCAAAATGGATTCACGCAATATCACGGTATAGATGGTGGTGGCGTGAATTCATTGAGGCCCTATGCATCCCTCAGGTGCAACAGGAGTTGATTGATTGATTACTCATACACAGCCACTTTGACAAACGCAACACCTCTCTTGCTTTAGCTTTTGATGATTTCAGAAAAGCATTTGACCTTGTAGATCACACTTTTGTTATTAACAAGGACATTGATCTGGGACTTTACCCTGACCTGATAGCGTGGCTGGCTGATTTCCTCACTGCACCCCAGCAAGCCGTCCGTTATCAGGGGCTGTGTCTCCTCGCTTCCCCAGCTTAACTCCGGAGTGCCCCAGGGGACCAAGATGGGTTCACTGTGTTTCCAGATGATGATAAACGACTCCTTAACTGACACCCCACATCGATGGAAGTACGTTAACGACTGCACCGTCGGCATCACCGTTAACAACAGGGTGCCAGACTACACGGCCCTGCAACACAAGCTCCTGGACAGACTACAGGCGTGGACGCAGGACAACAGCGTCACCATCAACCACACCAAGGCCGTGGTGATCGACGTCTGCACGTCAAGAACAGCTGTACCACCACCCCAGCTCACCATCCGCCCCCACCCACTCCAGGTAGTTAACACCTTCAAGCTACTTGGCGTGGTCCTGGACGACCATTTTTCCTGGGGGCAGCACGTAGCCAGTGTGGTAAGAGCTGCATCTTATCGTCTCTACGTGTTGCGCAGGCTCAGGTCTCTCAACTGCACCAGCTGGAGAGAGTCCCGAAAAGGGCATGCAACAAAAATTGCCTAGCACATCTATGTTCTAAAATATAATACTACTCAGCTGAGGTAGCAGAAGTTGGTGGTTTCAAGGCAAAAGTTCTCTTGAGCGGCCCGAATCTAGTAGTGCGGAGCAGAAAGTTACTGTTGTAAAGGTAGACTGGTAACTGACGTAAAAACTGACGTGAAACTAACGTGAGGAACGCCGGTCGTGATTTATATACCGAGCCACCAACGCCCTCTGTCTTATATTCCCGTAAACTTCAACTACTTAATTAGCTATTTGATTTTACATGTCTCATTTATTAAGGAAACATTACTATTTATTTATTTATTATTAAATATATTTATTCGTATATTCTTATTTATAAGCATTATACTTGTTTTATTTACAAGCATTATACTTGTTTTATTTTTGTCTAGTCAAATTCCTAACAAAACTTGGCAATGCTGGATACAGTGTCAGAAATTGTAGAGGAGTGTGATGCTGCTACGCAGAACTTGATTACCCAACCAACATCTTGAGGCTTTGGAAGGGGAATTTAAAAGATACTTAACCAGATTTCCAAAGCCTAACTTCTCGTCTAGTAAGGGCCCCCTTCACTGCTCCAGTGACATGCATTCCTGATGATAATGATGATGGCCAAACTGAGCTGTTGACACTTCAGGAGGATTCAGGAGCTAAGATGAAGTTTGAAACTGAATCTCTAACAGTATTTTGGTCATCGATGGCAGCTTCATACCCAAACTTATGTGACTTAGCTTTTCGCCACCTCCTACCATTTTCATCAACTTATTCCTGTGAGGCTGCATTCTCTCAACTACTCCACATTAAAATGAAATATCGCAACAGACTTTAAGTGAAGCATGATCTACGGTGTGCTTTAAGTGAAACAAAACCAAGAATCAAGAAGCATGTTGATATAATCTGGAACATCACCCTTCACACTGAGTAGAATGGGGATTCAAAATTGAAGGAAACATGAACCTGGCATGAACGTTCAGAAGCAAAATTAAATGGTCTGGGAGGAGGTGTGTGTGAAGGCCATGGTCGTGTCAGTTAATTATGACTCCCTACGATAGCATTACATTTCAGAATTACAAAACTATCAGATTTGTAAGATTCAAAGATCAGATCACATTGCGTGGGATTAATACACTTTTTCAATCCAGTGGATTTTTTTTTTTTTTTTTTTTTTTTTTTGCTTGTTGCTGAAACGGCTTTTCACAATAATGCAACTTTTAATTACTCTAGGTATTAGTTTTTTCAATGTGCATTATATTACTTGTTTAATACCATTTCAATAATTATATGAGATTCAGCAAAGGCAAAATACAAATTTCTTTATTGATAATTAACAAAAGAAAAAATAACAAATGGAATCAATAAAATTACAGGATTTGCTAGAGTGTTTTTTTATGGGCCTGTGGAGGGGCTGGGGAGTTTTTGTTTGGCTATGGGACTTACCCACCCTCCGACAGACTTAATTTAGATTTTTCCCCGGGAACAAAGAAAGAACGTGATCAATGTTTTTAACAGAGTATATTATCAAAGATAACAGACATTCAACCAATTCGGGCTGCAAAAGAATAGGCGTAGAGACATGTGACACCAAGTTACACCCGTGAGCAATAACACCATCACCTGAGGACGCGGACAATAACCCGTATACTCCCCAATCTTACTCACGCCAGGCTCCCAACGCCTGACACACCTCTGGGCGACACAACACACCCCGTGTCTTACCCCAAACCCGCCGTATACTCACAAAAGACAATATCCCACGTGTGACACGGCGCCCACGCCCGCGTCCGTCCTCCCGAAACACCGCCAGCCAAGTTCCTTCCATAAGGCACGCTGGGAGCAGCGTCCCGCGCCAAGACGTGCCAC
>CM035220.1:23482027-23492295 GCA_020233015.1 Callinectes sapidus | reverse complement strand
GTTAATAAGTTGTGTACTTAGCTGTTAAGTCAATTAAATGAGAAAATGTTAGCAGTGTATATTATCATACCTCATGGTTATTGATATTGAGTGATAGTCTTACACAACTATGCAATTGCAACGTGCATGCAAGAAATTGCAGGGCACGACAGGCACATGGCAAATTTAATTCCTCCCCAATTGTGTGAGGCTTCTTTTTCTTTGCTATTTCAAGGGATACAAGAAATGATGCCCCCACTACGGCAGCATTTTGTTGATGAAAGGAACCACTGGCATCAAGTCGGTGTCTCTTCATGTTCAATTCTTGTCGACTAAAGAAAGAACGATCTTTGCCTACATGTTGAGGATGCTTAGTTTACAGACGTAATCTAAGCTTACTGGGCCTTAGTAATTCAGCTGTGAGTATTTTGTGATAAATCACACACTGAGGCCTCACTACACCTTTATCAGTGATGCTTGTAAATCCAAAATCCAGTTAGTTGTCATCATATTGGGCGCCGTGTCACACGTGGGAGATTGTCTTTTGTGAGTAAACGGCGGGTTTGAGGTAAGACACGGGGGGTGCTGTGTCGCTGAGAGGTGTGTCAGGCTTTGGGAGCCTGGCGTGAGTAAGATTGGGGAGTATACAGGTTATTGTTCGCGTCCTCAGGTGATGGTGTTATTGCTCACGGGTGTAACTTGGTGTCACATGTCTCTACGCATTTTCTTTTGCAGCCCGAAGTGGTTGAATGTCTGTTATCTTTGATAAGATACTCTGTTAAAAACATTGACCACGTTCTTTCTTTGTTCCCGGGGAAAAATATAAATTTACTGTCGGAGGGTGGGTAAGTCCCCTAGCCAAACAAAAACTCCCCAGCCCCTCCACAGGCCTATAGAAAAAACACTCTAGCAAATCCTGTAATTTTATTGATTCCATTTGGTATTTTTTCTTTTGTTAATTATCAATAAAGAAATTTGTATTTTGCCTTTCCTGAATCTCATATAATTATTGAAATGGTACTAAACAAGTAATATAATGCACATTAAAAAAAACTCATACGTAGAGTAAGTAAAAGTTGCATTATTGTGAAAATCTGTTTCAGCAATAAGCAAAAAAAAAAAAAAAAAAAATTCCACTGGATTGAAAAAGAGTATTAATCCCACGCAATGTGATCTGATCTTTGAATCTTACAAATCTGATAGCTTTGTAATTCTGAAATGAAATGCTATCATAGGGAGTCATAATTAACTGCCACAACCATGGCTTTCAGTGGCCACACCCACCTCCTCCCAGACCATTAAATTTTGCTTCTGAACGTTCATGCCAGGTTGATGTTTCCTTCACTTTTGAATCCCCATTCTACTCAGTGTGAAGGGTGATGTTGCAGATTATATTAACAAGCTTCTTGATTCTTGGTTGTGTTTCACTTAAAGCACACCGTAGGTCATGCTTCACTTCAGGTCTGTTGCGATATTTCATTTTAATGTGGAGTAGTTGAGAGAATGCAGCCTCACAGGAATGAGTTAATGAAAATGGTAGGAGGTGGCGAAAAGTTAAGTCACATAAGTTTGGGTATGAAGCTGCCATTGATTACCAAAATACTGTTAGAGATTCAGTTTCAAACTTCATCTTAGCTCCTGAATCCTCCTGAAGTGTCAACAGCTCAGTTTGGCCATCATCATTGTCATCAGAAATGCATGTCACTGGAGCAGTGAAGAGGGCCCCTTACTAGCCGAGAAGTTAGGCTTTGGAATTCTGGGATGTATCTTTTACATTCCCCTTCCAAAGCCTCAAGATGTTGGTTGGGATAGTTGGGAGATTCGGCGGTGCACTGTATTATTTGAGAGTGAAATAGTATTCAGCTTTTTAGCACTTTTCTCACCCAAAGCAAGTTTTACCATTGTGTTGGCACATGGCAAAATTAATTCCTCCCCAATTGTGTGAGGCTTCTTTTTCTTTGCTATTTCAAGGGATACAAGAAATGATGCCTCCACTACGGCAGCATTTTGCTGATGAAAGGAACCACTGGCATCAAGTCGGTGTCTCTTCATGTTCAATTCTTGTCGACTAAAGAAAGAACGATCTTGGCCTACATGTTGAGGATGCTTAGGTTCCAGACGTAATCTAAGCTTACTGGGCCTTAGTAATTCAGCTGTGAGTATTTTGTGATAAATCACACACTGAGGCCTCACTACACCTTTATCAGGGATGCTTGTAAATGCAAAATTCAGTTAGTTGTCATCATAGTGGGCGCCGTGTCACACGTGGGAGATTGTCTTTTGTGAGTAAACGGCGGGTTTGAGGTAAGACATGGGGGGTGCTGTGTCGCTGAGAGGTGTGTCAGGCGTTGGGAGCCTGGCGTGAGTAAGATTGGGAAGTATACAGGTTATTGTCCGCGTCCTCAGGTGATGGTGTTATTTCTCACGGGTGTAACTTGGTGTCACATGTCTCTACGCCTTTTCTTTTGCAGCCCGAACTGGTTGAATGTCTGTTATATTTGATAATATACTCTGTTAAAAACATTGACCACGTTTTTTCTTTGTTCCCAGGGAAAAATATAAATTAACTCTCTCGGAGGGTGGGTAAGTCCCCTAGGCAAACAAAAACTCCCCAGCCCCTTAACAGGCTCATAAAAAAAAAAACACTCTAGCAAATCCTGTAATTTTATTGATTCCATTTGTTATTTTTTCCTTTGTTAATTATCAGTAAAGAAATTTGTATTTTGCCTTTGCTGAATCTCATAAATATTGAAATGGTACTAAACAAGTAATATAATGCACATTAAAAAAAAAACTCATACGTAGAGTAATTAAAAGTTGCATTATTGTGAAAAGCTGTTTCAGCAATAAGTATAAAAAAAAAAAAAAAAAAAAAAAAATCCACTGGATTGAAAAAGTGTATTAATCCCACGCAATGTGATCTGATCTTTGAGTCTTACAAATCTGATAGCTTTGTAATTCTGAAATGAAATGCTATCATAGGGAGTCATAATTAACTGCCACAACCATGGCCTTCAGTGGCCACACACCCACCTCCTCCCAGACCATTAAATTTTGCTTCTGAACGTTCATGCCAGGTTCATGTTTCCTTCACTTTTGAATCCCCATTCTACTCAGTGTGAAGGGTGATGTAGATTATATCAACAAGCTTCTTGATTGTCGAAAATATGCATTATTGAAATACAGCCCACCGAGTATTTCTCACCTTCAGTGCCAACAGTTACATCAGGGCTGAATTAACGAGAACCATGAGCGGCTTGTACGGTAGACAAAACCAATCCTGGGAATCAAAATAATCACAATATACACATATGCTAAGAGTACAAGATATCAATAATTATAAACGATTAATATTCTTGCAAGTAGGTGGAACAAAGGATTTTAAGGATATATACCTTTTGGATTTTGGTGTTTATGCGTCGTAACGATATAACGACCTCCTTTCACCTCTTCCCTTATTATCCTTCGTCGTTATACCGACCACCTTACCCTTCCTACAAATATAACCTCCACCCCACCTTCCACAACTGGCCAATTGAGTAAGAATAGGAACTAGAGTGAGTTATACTTAAGATAATATAGGAGGATGGTTGTTGAGGTGGTTGATACAAGGTGGATGATGACACCTTGTTTTGTTGAAGATCCACGGACCAGATTGCCGCGACACTCCTCCCCACTCTGTGGTTTAAGAGTGAATGTCCTCCTCGCCGAGCCAGGCTCGCTTGCTGGCTGACTCGACACAATATAGATTCGACTCGAGTATTCGAGCTCTCGCGAGTCGATTAAAGTTTCGAACAGTGTAATGATTCGAGATTTGGTTCAAAGGTGTGAACCGCCACGAGTGAAATATCGCACTCTTATGTTTTTATATCATGGATATATGGCCTATGGTCATGCCAAATATTTTTCATAAGCTTACTGGTCAAGTATTTTTTTTGTTGTTTTGTTGTTTTATTTTCTTAGTATCTATTCACTTAATCTACCCATCACCTACTTATAACTACCCTTCACCACTGTCGTGAAACACGACATCCTCCGAGCGAGAGGAAAAAATCACCTATTACTAAATATATATACATACATAAATCTTTCATTCACAGAAGATCGTGATCACCTAGCTGATGGATTCTCCTGACTGCGTCTTTAGCAGCCTGTCTTTGTGTTCGTTGCCGAGCAGTAGTTGTATCTCTCTGCGGGGTTGATAGTTTGGCTTCGGCAGAGCATTCGATTTCCAAAGGCACGAGATGATTGATTGTTCTCCGACTTTTATTGCCTTTGCTAAACACTTCCACTACTCTTATATTACCAACCTTATCTGAAAACACTGCGGTAACTCTGCCTAAGGGACACACCGTCCGGGTTGCACCTGTATCAATGAGCACTACGTCTCCAACTTTGGGAGTTCTTGATTGAGTTGGTTCTTGAGCACCGTAGCACTTCTCCCGCAACGAAAGCAAATATTCTGTATGCCAGACCTTTTCCCAGTGCTTCAAAATCTTACAGAGATAAGAGTACCTTTTATTCAAAACCTTCGTGTCAATGTAATCCGGATCTTGTTCCTTATCTTCGACATCTGTAGGCATTGGGTTCAGTCTCCTTCCATACAAGAGATGAGAAGGGGTCAAAGGTGATATACTGTCTAGGTCATCACTCATGTAGGTTATTGGTCTATTATTCACCCTCATCTCCACTTCGGTTAGAATAGTCATCAATTCATCTTCAGTGATCCTCTTCTTATACAAAACCTTCCGAATACAGTTCTTCACCACGCCAATTAACCTTTCATAAAACCCACCCATCCAAGGTGCTCGAGGAGGGAGGAATTTCCATTCTACATGAAAATTATGCAAATGAGATTTCACTTCTGGATTATTGTAAAGTTCTCTTAAGAACTTTGATGTTGCAGTGAAATTGGTACCGTTATCTGATATCATAATTCTAGGGGTTGAACGCCGTGCAACAAATCTGCGAAATAGTTGCAAAAATGTCGTTGCAGACATATCTCTAGCTAATTCAAGATGAACTGCCCGGGTTGTAGCGCAAGTAAACAAACACACATAAAATTTCTTGGGTACATTGTCATCCGAATTTGTGATGGTTATTGCGCCAGAATAGTCAACCCCCACCGTCTGGAAAGGTTCTGTGTATACCACTCTTTCAGCTGGCAAAGGCGGGGGACCTGGGAGCTTCATACTCTTACCCTCCAGGATCTTACAAGGTATGCATCTATTCAGCAGACCTTTCACTACTTGCCGTCCTTTCGGTATCCAATATGCATCTCGTATAGCTGCTAATGTATCAGCCACTCCTCCATGAAAGGTTTGTGTGTGATGCTCGTGGACGACTAAGGATGTTAGCCAACTTTTCCTTGGCAACAAGATTGGAAATTTTGTTTGGTTGCTCAGATTACTATGGTGAAGCCGTCCTCTACAACGAAGTAGTCCAGTACGTACATCTAAGTCCAATCCAAGAGACTTTATTAAACAGGGTGGAGTGGATTTATCATCATTGATTATATAGGCATATTCTTCAGGATAATGTTCCCGTTGTACAACTCCCAGCCAATAAGTCATGGCTGTAGGCAAATGTGTGGAGGGCCTCGACCTCTTAATGAAGCCAAACACGTAGTCTGTGATTCTCAGTATTTTGGGCAAGGAAGAAATATCTTCTGCCTTAAAGAGTGCTTCAGAGAAGTTAGTAGTTAAGGTTGTCAAGGTGAGAATAGGGACGTGTTCTGATTGTGTAGGCCAGTCCTGAGGATAACACAACCATGAAGGTCCAGTAAACCAGATATCATTCTTCTGCAACGTATCCCAGGATACTCCTCGGGATAGTAGGTCAGCTGGATTATCCTTTGTTGGAACATGACGGAATTCGAAATTTGTAGCGATATTCCTGATCTCTGCGACTCTATTCCGAACGTAAGGTATTTTACTGTGGTCATTACGCACCCACTGTAAACAAGCTTCATTATCTGACCACAAAGTAACTCTTTCTATGAATAGAGACTTGAGGGTATTCCTGATGTATTTCGCTAGAAGGGTGCCTACCTGCAAAGCAGTTAATTCCAATTGAGGTATCGATCTTTCTTTCAGAGGTACTACCCGTGCCTTTGAGGAAACGAGATGGCAAGTGTCATTGGTTACCAGATAAGCAACCGCTCCGTACGCTTTATTTGAAGCATCGCAAAACACATGCAATTGACAAATGTCTCCATCATAACCTATTACTCTAGGAAATTGAGCACCACTAATGCGGTTGTAGTCATCGGATATGGGTTTCCACTCTGCGTGGAAGGAATTTGGTAAAATCTCATCCCATCCTACTTTGATTTTCCATGCCTCTCTCATCAACAATTTTCCTCTTATAGTGACAGGAGAAAATATTCCTAGTGGGTCAAACACTGAGGACACTAAAGACAGTAGCCTTCTCCTGCTCAGGGAACTAGGGTCCACAAAGGCAGGAGAATTTAAGATAAGACTGTCCCTAGTGCTATCCCAGAGCAGACCCAAAATTTTAGTAACCTCTGGTAATTTATATCCAGGGAAGTCCAGCTCAATGATGGACCTGAGGTGGGTATTGTTTGAAACCCATTCTTGAAGAGGCATATTGGCTTTTGTTAATTCAAGGTTGGCATTTCTATACACCTCGAGTAGGTCTTGCTCGCAATTAGTGGTTCCTACAAAATTATCCACGTAGAAATTTTGGCTTAACAAGTGTTTATATCTGTTGTTAGAACTTGTTAGGTGCGTGTCTAAAGTGGCCTGAAGTAAAAACGGGCTACTAGTGGCACCAAACAAAACCGATTTGAAGCGATAGGTAACAATTGTCTTATTTTCTGCGATTGGGTCATTATACCACAAGAAACGGGTGTAATCTCGGTCACATTCTTGTAATCCGACTCGTAGAAACGCTTTGCTGATGTCAGCACAGTAGGCATGTTGGTTGATTCGGAACTTTAAAAGAATATCACCTAACTTCTCTGTCAGAGATGGTCCTGTCATCAGACAATCATTCAAAGATGGCTGTCCAGTTCGTTTTGCACTACAGTTAAAAACAATTCGTAGTGGTGTAGTCAAACTATCTTTCTTGACTCCATGGTGTGGAATGTAGTGGCTATTGTCTGTTGGTACCGCGTCTGGTACGATCTCAATAAATCCATTGTCAAGTTGGAACTGCACTTGTTTATGGTAAATATCCAGCTCATTCCGATTTTCGAGCGTTTTCGACAAACTCTTCAACTGTCCCAAAGCCATGTGATAATTCGTTGGTAATGGGGAGCAATCAGTTTTCCATGGAAGTCTAACCCAATATTGATGATCTTTATACTCAACTGTGTCCAAGTAATTTTTATAGGTTAAGGAATCGTCTGGTGCTGGTTGCTGTGCATTGATCCCAATGGTGTCTAGATCCCATAGCTTGTGAACAGGTAGTGTAGATTCTTCCAATACATCTTTGATTTCATTTGGAGCGATCTCCGTCCCTAATCTGGCTACAAATGCTTGTTGAAAATCTCCCTCACCATCATAATTATGAGGAATTTTCCCATAAATCAAGTACCCGGCAGCACTCCTAGCAAGTTTTACTTCTCCTTTGCTGGATAAATCAGAGATGAAATCACCATAATAATCAGATCCAATTACTAAGTGAATGTTATCTATGGTGTCATACTGCAGCATCCTATCAGCTAGTGGAATATTGGCTCTTTTCAGCATATCCACAGTTTTCATTAAGCCAGGAATACTAATTTTGTCGGGGAGTTTTTCAAGCACCACTGCAGTGATTCGTTTGAATCTTTTCCCGATTCGTATCACAGGTTTAACTACAGGATAATTTTCATAATCCCTACTCTGCAAAAAGCCAGACACGGCTAGTCGAATCGATCCACTTTCCCTGAGGTTTAGTTCTTTGACCAGTCTTTCAGAAATAAAGGTGCACTGTGATCCCTGATCAAAGAAGGCTCGGGTCGTCCCTTTGTGACCACTTTGTGCATTACGAACTTCCACTGTGGCCGTTGGCAGAGCTGTAGAGTGTGTGGTGACTTCACTCTTAACCGATAGAACGGATTGTTGTGCCGTCTCGGGTTTCGGTTCCTTATGGTTACCTTTGTCATTCAGTTTACTAACACATAATGCTGAATGATGGTTTCCTCTTTCACATCTCCTGCATAAATGCAGTTCTGTAGTACATTCACGCAAGGTGTGATTTGGGCTGATACATCTAGGACACCTTCCCTGTTCAACCAGTCGAGATTGTTTGTTACTAAGTCCTGTATATTTGTCACATTCATGGGCAAAATGTTGTCCTTGACAGTATACACAATTGTACCTTAGCTTGGGAACTTTGTTGGATCTAACACCTTTGTTTGTCGAATATATTCCAATATCCTTTTGTGTCACTGCAGGTTGGACTGGAGTAGTTTTTGAGGGCTGAGATTGTTTACAAGGAGTACCCTTTTGTTGGTCTTCTATATCCATATGAGATAATAGATCCCTCAACCCTTCAATCATCTGCTGAACAGTGAAAAAGTTTGAATTGTATTTTAGGTATAGTTGTCGGGTTGTTGTGTGAGACAACTTACGTTGAAACAAAGCCGCAACTATCCATTCACAGCAAGTAAAGTCATGCTTGCTTTTCAAGTTCCTAGTTAGATTGATTATAGATACATGGAATGCCTCTAGATCCTTTTTGGAGTGATTTGGTGCCTTCAAGTCCAATATCTTGTTCAATATACTGTGTTTGATTCGATCTTCGTCACCAAATACTTCCCTTAGTAAATCAAGTGCATGTTGATAATTGTCATCTATGGAAGAGATATTATTTATCAGATCTAATGCTTTACCCTTTAGCAGTGACTTTAAATACTGTAGCTTGGTGACAGATTCCAAATCTGTTCTGTTACCGATTTGAGCTTGGAATTGATCAAAAAAGGCCTCATATTCCGTATAATCTCCGGAAAACTCTGGTAACTTAATTTTAGGGAGCACAGACCTAAATGACTGAGTTTGGGGTCTATTAGTGTCAACTGATCCTTCTGGATTACTCTCAGTTTTCAAGTCCTTTAACTGAGATTTGAATTTCACCAAATTGTCTTGATACATTTCCCACACTTTATAATATTCATCTTGAGAAGAATTTAATTGTGGATCATCTGTCTCGACGAGTACGCTTTCGAATTTCAGGTAAGCGGTATCAAACGATGGCCATTTACTCTCCAGAAAAGATATCGAACTCTCCAATCTATCACAATTCACAGGTGTCTCTGCAATAACTTGGTTGCATTTGTTTATGGCCCTTGTTATATGGCCTTTATAAGCATTTAAGGATCGTTGTCCTTGTTCTATAGAAGTCATGTTGTTGTCTATAAGCTCATGTGATGCTCAATACACCTCCTGAATTTGAGTGTCATGAAATGCTTTGTTACGAAGTTGAAATGTACTCCATCTTGGCGGTGTCCTCGTTGGAAGGGACGGGCACCAAAATTTATTGTTCGAATAGCCTCTTTCTTTAGAAGAACACACAAGCGTTTATTGACAGAATTACTGACGCGTGTATAAGTTGTCGGATGAATGCCAAACCTATTATCAATTGGATATGTTCGAGGTTCAAGCAAAGTTATCACCACGCTTTGGTTCAAACACTTAAGATGTTTCGCGATTGTAACCACGTCACTAATTATTTTACGAGGGTTGCAACCGTCAAAAATATCATTTCCTCCCAAATAGAGTATCGCCAAATTATGGGAATTTTCTCGCATGGGTTGGAAAGTTGGATGACTCCAAAAGTCATTTAATTTAGCACCTGGCAGTCTACACAGGCTTACCTCTGCCTTTTCAATGTGAGGAAAGGTGCTTGATAATTGGGAATGTCCGCCAATTATTACTTTGAATTCAGTCATATCACATACACGAGACAGTAAATCCGGTTCGAAGGACCAAAATTATAACTGTCGAAAATATGCACTATTGAAATACAGCCCACCGAGTATTTCTCACCTTCAGTGCCAACAGTTACATCAGGGCTGAATTAACGAGAACCATGAGCGGCTTGTACGGTAGACAAAACCAATCCTGGGAATCAAAATAATCACAATATACACATATGCTAAGAGTACAAGATATCAATAATTATAAACGATTAATATTCTTGCAAGTAGGTGGAACAAAGGATTTTAAGGATATATCCCTTTTGGATTTTGGTGTTTATGCGTCGTAACGATATAACGACCTCCTTTCACCTCTTCCCTTATTATCCTTCGTCGTTATACCGACCACCTTACCCTTCCTACA
>CM035220.1:23420087-23431345 GCA_020233015.1 Callinectes sapidus | reverse complement strand
ATCGCATATGTTATACTTGTTTAAGAGAATTTTATGTAAATTATCGTTAATTATCTTACATATGAAAAAAAAAACCCGTAATTTATGGAATTTTAGATAGAAAAAGTATATTGTAACATGAAAAAGTTGTTTTCTACAAAATGTGTTTAAACGTCCAAAAAGGCAAAAAATGGGTACTTTATACAGTTTCGGAGAAAGAGAATGTATATAGTGTTTATTTTACTGTTTTTAATCAAAACATTGAAATCAATAGAAAATTATTAGAAAGTTACTTATGGTGTAATATCATATTTTTTTTCTTAATAGAAATGATTTTCCTTTAAAAGTTGTAAATCTCCGAAAACCATTGAAAAAAGAGTCATTTATGCAGTTTTGGAGAAAAAAAATATGTTATTGTAAAATAAGGATAAAAGCATAAAAATAGGTAATTTGTGCAATTTTAGAGAAAAAAAATATTGTCGGGAAAAAAATTATTTTTTTGGTTTTCTTCCACCAACAAATGAAAATAAGAAAAAAACATTGAAAAAGTCACTTTTTAGGCAGAATTTTCTTTTTCATTCAAATTCCATATATTATACTTGTAAAAGGGAGTTTTGTTTAAAATGCCGTTAATACTCCTAAAAACGTTAAAAAACACGTAATTTATGATTTCTTTTGAGAAAAAAATGTAAATTGTCACAATATTAAGTGTTTTTTGTTTATGTTTTGACGAAAGCAATGAAATAAGCAGAAAATCATCGAAAAATTCACTTTTACGGTGAAAAGAAAGTTTTTTTTGTTAAATGGCATATATTTCTTTTTTGTGAACTTAAAAAAAAATGGTCTTTCTTAGATAAGATGTTAATTATCCTAAAAACGCTGGAAAGGGGATAATTTATGCAATTTTGAGAGAAAAAAAAGAATTGCAATAAAATGTTAAAATATTACGTGCTTTTTTCCTTCATTTTCAATCAAAAAATGGAAGTGAAAAGAAAAAAACACTAAAAACTTCTTTTTCTAAATGCAATATATATATTTTTTCCTTAAAAAAAGGGATTTTCTTCAAATTGTTGTTAAAACCAATAAAAAGGTTTAAATAGCGAAGATTATGTAAATTTAAACAGAAAAACAATACGCTATAGCATATTTTTCATGTTTTTTTATTAAAACATAGAATTTCATAGAAAATTACGTAAAAACTCTTTTCTGGATGTAAAAACATACTTTTTTTTTAAAGATCATGGATTTGTCATAAAAATATTGTAAAACCCTTAAAAACGTTGGAAAATGAGTAATTCAAATCGCACGTGTTATACTTGTTTAAGGGGATTTTATGTAAAATTATCGGTAATACTCTTAAAAATGAAAAAAACCTAATTTATGAAATTTTAGATAGAAAAAGTATATTGTAACATGAAAAAGTTGTTTTCTACAAAATGTGTTTAAACGTCCAAAAACGTTAAAAATGGGTAATTTGTACAGTTTCAGAGAAATAAAATGTATATAGTGTTTATTTTGCTTTTTTTAATCAAAACACTGAAATCAATAGAAAATGATAAAAAAGTGACTTTTGGTGTAAAATCGTTTTTTTTCGTAAAAGAGATGGTTTTCCTTTAAAAAATGTAAATATCCAGAAAACATTGAAAAAAGGGTCATACATGCAGTTTTGGAGAAAAAAATATGTTATCGTAAAAGAAGGATAAAAGCTTAAAAATAAGTAATTTGTGCAATTTTAGAAAAAAAAGTAATGTCAAGAAAAAGAATGAATTTTTTTGGTTTTATTCCTCCAACAAATAAAAATAAGAAAAAAACATAGAAAAAGTCACTTTTTATGCAGAATTTTCTTCTTTATTCAAATTGCATATATTATACTTTCAAAAAAAAGGTTTTGTTTAAAATGCCGTTAATACTCCTCAAAATGTTAAAAAATAGGTAATTTATGAATTTTTTCAGAAAAAAATATATTGTCACAATACTCATTTTTTGACATAATGAAATAAGGATAAAATCATCGAAAAATTAACTTTTTTGGTGAAAAGAAGTTTTTTTTTTTGTGAAATGGCATATGCTAATTTTTTCTGAACTAAAAAACGATGGTCTTTCTTAGATAAAATGTTAATTCTTTTAAAAACGCTGGAAAAGGTATAATTTATGCAATTTTGAGAGAAAAAAATGAACTGAAGTAAAAAGTTAATATATTTCTTGATTTTTCTTTTATTTTCAATCAAATCATAGAAATGAAAAGAAAAAAAACACTAAAAAATCCTTTTTCTAAAAGAAATATATAGTTTTTACCTTGAAATATCTTGTATTATATTTTTTGTAACATGAAGAAGGGATTTTCTTCAAATTGTGTTTAAAACCAATAAAAAAGTTTAAATAGGGAAGATTATGTAACTTTAAAAAGAAAAACAATAGGCTATAGCATATTTTTCATGTTTTTTTTATTAAAACATAGAAATTCATAGAAATTACGTAAACACTAACTTTTGGAGGTAAAAACATACTTTTTTTTCTAAAAGATGATGGATTTGTCATAAAAATATGTAAAACCCTTAAAAACGTTGGAAAATGGATAATTTAAATCGCATATGTTATACTTGTTTAAGGGGATTTTATGAAAATTATCGTTAATATTCTTAAAAATGAAAAAAAAAACGTAATTTATTAAATTTTATATAGAAAAAGTATATTGTAACATGAAAAAGTTTATTTCTACAAAATGTGTTTAAACGTCGAAAAAGGTTAGAAATGGGTACTTTGTACAGTTTTGGAGAAAGAAAATGTATATAGTGTTTATTTTCCTGTTTTTAATCAAAACATTGAAATCAATAGATATTTATTAAAAAGTGACTTTTGGTGTAATATATTTTTTTTTTCGTAAAAGAAATCATTTTCCTTTAAAAGTTGTAAATCTCCGAAAAAACATTGAAAAAAGGGTCATTTATGCAGTTTTGGAGAAACAAAATATGTTATCGTAAAATAAGGATAAAGGCATAAAAAGAGGTAATTTGTGCAATTTTAGAGAAAAAAAATATTGTCGAGAAAAAGAATGTAATTTTTTGGTTTTCTTCCACCAACAAATGAAAATAAGAAAAAACATTGAAAAAGTCACTTTTTAGGCAGAATTTTCTTTTTTATTCAAATTGCATATATTATACTTGTAAAAGGGTTTTGTTTAAAATGCCGTTAATACTCCTAAAAACGATAAAAAAAACGTAATTTATGATTTTTTTTTCAGAAAAAAATGTATATTGTCACAATATTCAGTGTCTTTTGTTTATTTTTCTACCAAAGCAATGAAATAAGCAGAAAATCATCGAAAAATTAACTTTTTCGGTGAAAAGAAAGTTTTTTTTCGTTAAATGGCATATATTTCTTTTTTTGAACTATAAAAAAGATGTTATTTCTTAGATAAAATGTTAATTATCCTAAAAACGCTGGAAAGGGCATAATTTATGCAATTTTGAGAGAAAAAAATGAATTGCAATAAAATGTTAATATAATTCTTGCTTTTTTCCTTCATTTTCAATAAAAAAATGGAAGTGAAAAGAAAAAACAATAAAAACTCCTTTTTCTAAAAGAAATATATATATTATATTCTTGAAAAAAGGGATTTTCTTCAAATTGTTGTTAAAACCAATAAAAAGATTTAAATAGGGTACTTTATGTAACTTTAAAAAGAAAAACAATACGCTATAGCATATTGTTCATGTTTTTAATTAAAAAATGGAAAATCATAAAAATTAATTAAAAACTTACTTTTGGAGGTAAAAACATACTTTTTCTTATAAGGGATGATGGATTTGTCATGAAAATATTGTAAAACCCTTAAAACCGTTAAAGAAATGGATAATTCAAGTCGCATATGTTATACTTGTAAAAGGAGGTTTTATGTAAAAAATGTATATTGTCACAATATTCAGTGTTTTTTGTTTATTTTTCGACGAAAGCAATGAAATAAGCAGAAAATCAGAGAAAAATTCACTTTTTCGGTGAAAAGAAAGTTGTTTTTTTGTTAAATGGCATATATTTCTTTTTTCTGAACCAAAAAAAAAGATGGTTTTTCTTAGATAAGATGTTAATCATCATAAAAACGCTGGAAATTGGATAATTTATGCAATTTTGAGAAAAAAATGCATTGGAATAAAACGTCAATATATTTCTTGCTTTTTTCCTTCATTTTCAATCAAAAAATGGAAATGAAAAGAAAAAAAACACTAAAAACTCCTTTTTCTAAAAGAAATTTATATTTTTTTTCCTTGAAAAAAGGGATTTTCTTCAAATATTTGTTAAAACCAATAAAAAGGTTTAAATAGGGTAGTTTATGTAACTTTAAATAGAAAAACAATACGCTATAGGATATTGTTCATGTTTTTAATTAAAACATAGAAATTCATAGAAAAGTAATTAAAAACTTACTTTTAGAGGTAAAAACATACTTTTTCTTATAAAGGATGATGGATTTCTCATAAAAATATTGTAAAACCCTTAAAACCGTTAAAAAATGGATAATTCAAATCGCATATGTTATACTTGTAAAAGGGGGTTTTATGTAAATTGCCGTTAATACTCTCAAAAACTGAAAAAAACGTAATTTATGTAATTTTAGATAGAAAATCTATATTGTAACATGAAAATTTTTCTACAAAATGTGTTTAAACGACCAAACACGTTAAAAATGGGTACTTTGTACAGTTTCAGAGAAATAAAATGTATATACTGTTTATTTTTCCTTTTTTTTAATCAAAACACTGAAATCAATAGAAAATGATAAAAAAAAGTGACTTGTGGTGTAAAATCTTTTTTTTTTTCGTAAAACAGATGGTTTTCCTTTAAAAAATGTAAATCTCCGAAAAACATTGAAAAAAGGGACATTTTTGCAGTTTTTGAGAAAAATATATATTATCGTAAAAGAAGGAAAAAAGCTTAAAAATAATTAATTTGTGCAATTTTAGAGAAAAAAATAATGTCGAGAAAAAGAATGTATTTTTTTGGTTTTATTCCACCAAAAAATGAAAATAGGAAAAAACATTGAAAAAGTCACTTTTTATGCAGAAATTTCTTCTTTATTCAAATTGCATATATTATACTTTAAAAAAAAGGTTTTGTTTAAAATGCGGTTAATACTCCTCAAAAAGTTAAAACACAGGTCATTTATGAATTTTTTCAGAAAATAAGTATATTGTCACAATACTAAGTGTTTTTTGTTTATTTTTGGACGAAAACAATGAAATAAGGAGAAAATCACCGAAAAATTCACTTTTTTGGTGAAAAGAAGTTTTTTTTCGTGAAATAGTATATAATCCTTTTTTCTGAACTAAAAAAAAGATGATCTTTCTTAGGTAAGATGTTATTTCTTTTAAAAACGCTGGAAAAGGGATAATTTATGCAATTTGGAGAGAAAAAATGAATTGCTGTAAAATGTTAATATATTTCCTGCTTTTTCTTTCATTTTCAATCAAATCATGGAAATGAAAAGAAAAAAACACTAAAAAAATTTTTTTCTAAAAGAAATATATAGTTTTTACCTTGAAATGGCTTGTATTACATTTTTTGTTACATGAAAAAGGGATTTTCTTAAAATTGTGTTTAAAACCAATAAAAAAGTTTAAATAGGAAAGATTACGTAATTTTAAACAGAAAAACAATACGCTATAGCATTTTTTTATGTTTTTTTGTTAAAACATAGAAATTCATAGAAAATTACGTAAAAACTCACTTTTGGAGGTAAAAACATACTTTTTTTCTAAGGGAATATGGATTTGACATAAAAATATTGTAAAACCCTTAAAAACTTTGAAAAATGGATAATTCAAATCGCATATCTTATACTTGTTTAGGGGGGTTTTATGTAAAAAATGTATATTGTCACAATATTCAGTGTTTTTTGTTTATTCTTCGACGAAAGCAATGAAATAAGAAGAAAATCATCGAAAAATTCACTTTTTCGGTGAAAAGAAAGTGTGTTTTTTGTTAAATGGCATATATTTCTTTTTTCTGAACTAAAAAAAAAGATGGTCTTTCTTAGATAAGATGTTAATTATCCTAAAAACGCTGGAAATTGGAAAATTTATGCAATTTTGAGAAAAAAATGCATTGCAATAAAATGTCAATATATTTCTTGCTTTTTTCCTTCATTTTCAATCAAAAAATGGAAATGAAAAGAAAAAAAACACTAAAAACTCCTTTTTCTAAAAGAAATATATTTTTTTTTCTTGAAAAAAGGGATTTTCTTCAAAATGTTGTTAAAACCAATAAAAAGGTTTAAATAGAGTAGTTTATGTAACTTTAAATAGAAAAACAATACGCTATAGGATATTGTTCATGTTTTTAATTAAAACATAGAAATTCATAGAAAATTAATTAAAAAACTTACTTTTAGAGGTAAAAACATACTTTTTTCTTATAAAGGATGATGGATTTGTCATAAAAATATTGTAAAACACTTAAAACCGTTAAAAAATGGATAATTCAAATCGCATATGTTATACTTGTAAAAGGGGGTTTTATGTAAATTGCCGTTAATACTCTTAAAAACTGAAAAAAACGTAATTTATGTAATTTTAGATAGAAAAACTAAATTGTAACATGAAAAGTTTTCAACAAAATGTGTTTAAACGACCAAAAACGTTAAAAATGTGTACTTTGTACAGTTTCAGAGAAATAAAATGTATATAGTGTTTATTTTTCCTTTTTTTAATCAAAACACTGAAATCAATAGAATATGATAAAAAAGTGACTTTTGGTGTAAAATCTTTTTTTTTCGTAAATGAGATGGTTTTCCTTTAAAAAATGGAAATCTCCAAAAAACATTGAAAAAAGGGTCATTTATGCAGTTTTGGAGAAAAAAAAATATTATCGTAAAAGAAGGATAAAAGCTTAAAAATAAGTAATTTGTGCAATTTTAGAGAAAAAAATAATGTCGAGAAAAAGAATGTATTTTTTTTTATTCCACCAACAAATGAAAATAAGAAAAAAACATAGAAAAAGTCACTTTTTATGCAGAATTTTCTTCTTTATTCAAATTGCATATATTATACTTAAAAAAAAAAAAGGTTTTGTTTAAAATGCAGTTAATACTCCTCAAAACGTTAAAACAAAGGTCATTTATGAACTTTTTTAGAAAATAAGTATATTGTCACAATACTCAGTGTTTTTTGTTTATTTTTTGACGAAAACAATTAAATAAGGAGAAAATCAACGAAAAATTCACTTTTTTGGTGAAAAGAAGTTTTTTTTCGTGAAATGGTATATAATCCTTTTTTCTGAACTAAAAAAAGATGATCTTTCCTAGATAAGATGTTATTTATTTTAAAAACGCTGGAAAAGGGATAATTTATGCAATTTAGAGACAAAAAATGAATTGGAGTAAAATGTTAATATATTTCTTGCTTTTTCTTTCATTTTCAATCAAATCATGGAAATGAAAAGAAAAAAACACTAAAAAATCTTTTTTCTAAAAGAAATATATAGTTTTTACCTTGAAATGGCTTGTATTACATTTTTTGTTACATGAAAAAGGGATTTTCTTAAAATTGTGTTTAAAACCAATAAAAAAGTTTAAATATGGAAGATTATGTAACTTTAAACAGAAAAACAATACGCTATAGCATATTTTTCATGATTTTTTGTTAAAACATAGAAATTCATAGAAAATTACGTAAAAACTCCTTTTTGGAGGTAAAAACATACTTTTTTTTTCTAAGGGAAGATGGATTTGACATAAAAATATTGTAAAACCCTTAAAAACGTTGAAAAATGGATAATTCAAATCGCATATGTTACTTGTTTAAGGGGATTATGTAAATTATTGTTAATACTCTTAAAAATGAAAAAAATGTAAATTATGAAATTTTAGATAGAAAAAGTATATTTTAACATGAAAAAGTTGTTTTCTACAAAATGTGTTTAAACGTCCAAAAAGGTTAAAAATGGGTACTTTGTACAGTTTCGGAGAAAGAAAATGTACATAGTGTTTATTTTACTGTTTTTAATCAAAACAATGAAATCAATAGAAAATTTTTAAAAAGTGACTTTTGGTGTAATATCATATATTTTTTCGCAAAAGAAATAATTTTCCTTTACAAGTTGTAAATCTCCGAAAAACATTGAAAAAAGGGTCATTTATGCAAAATTTGGAAAAAAAAATATGTTATAGTAAAATAAGGTTAAAAGCATAAAAATAGGTAATTTGTGCAAGTTTAGAGAAAAAAAATATTGTCGAGAAATAGAATGTATTTTTTTTGGTTTTCTTCCACCAACAAATGAATATAAGAAAAAACATTGAAAAAGTCACTTTTTAGGCAGAATTTTTTTTTTTTTATTCAAATTGCATATATTATACTTGTAAAAAGGGGTTTTGTTTAAAATGCCGTTAATACTCATAAAAACGTTAAAAAACACGTAATTTATGATTTCTTTTAAAAAAAAAATGTATATTGTCACAATATTCAATGTATGAAATAAGCAGAAAATCATCGAAAAACTCACTTTTTCGGTGAAAAGAAAGTTTTTTTTTGTTAAATGGCATATATTTCTTTTTTTCTGAACTAAAAAAAAGATGGTCTTTCTTAGATAAGATGTTAATTATCCTAAAAACGCTGGAAATGGGATAATTTATGCAATTTTGAGAGAATAAAATGAATTGCAATAAAATGGTAATATATTTCTTGCTTTTTTCCTTCATTTTCTATCAAAAAATGGAAATGAAAAGAAAAAACACTAAAAACTCCTTTTTCTAAAAGAAATATATATATTTTTTCCTTGAAAAACGGGATTTTCTTCAAATTGTTGTTAAAACCAATAAAAAGGTTTAAATAGGGTAGTTTATGTAACTTTAAATATAAAAACAATACGCTATAGCATATTGTTCATGTTTTTAATAAAAACATGGAAGTTCATAGAAAATTAATTAAAAACTTACTTTTGGAGGTAAAAACATACTTTTTCTTATAAGGGTTCATGGATTTGTCATAAAAATATTGTAAAACCCTTAAAACCGTTAAAAAATGTATAAATCAAATCGCATATGTTATACTTGTAAAAGGGGGTTTTATGTAAATTGCCGTTAATACTCTTAAAAACCGAAAAAAACGTAATTTATGTAATTTTAGATAGAAAAACTATTTTGTAACAAGAAAAAGTTGTTTGCTACAAAATGTGTTTAAACGTTCAAAAACGTTAAAAATGGGTACTTTGTACATTTTCAGAGAAATAAAATGTATATAGTGTTTATTATCCTGTTTTTAATCAAAACACTGAAATCAATAGAAAATGATAAAAAAAGTGAATTTTGTTGTAAAATCTTTTTTTTTTCGTAAAAGAGATGGTTTTCCTTTAAAAATGTAATTCTCCGAAAAACATTGAAAAAAGGGTCATTTATGCAGTTTTGGAGAAAAAAAATATATTATCGTAAAAGAAGGGAAAAAACTTAAAAATAGGTAATTTCTGCAATTTTTAGAGAAAAAAAATAATGTCGAGAAAAAGAATGTATTTTTTGGTTTTATTCCAGTAACAAATAAAAATAAGAAAAAAAAACATAGAAAAAGTCACTTTTTATGCAGAATTTTCCTCTTTATTAAAATTACATATATTATACTTTAAAAAAAAGTTTTTATTTAAAATGCTGTTAATACTCCTCAGAACGTATGTAAAAAAAAACAGGTCATTTATGAATTTTTTCAGAAAAAATTATATTGTCACAATACTCAGTGTTTTTTGTTTAGTTTTTGACGAAAACAATGAAATAAGGAGAAAATTATCGAAAAATTGACTTTTTTGGAGAAAATTTTTTTTTTTTTTCGTGAAATGGCATATACTCCTTTTTTCTGAACTAAAAAAAGATGGTCCTTCTTAGATAAAATGTTAATACTTTTAAAAACGCTGAAAAATGGATAATTTATGCAATTTTGAGAGAAAAAAATGAATTGCAGTAAAAAATTAATTTATTTCTTGCTTTTTCTTTCATTTTTAATCAAATCATGGAAATAAATAGAAAAAACACTAAAAATCCTTTTTCTAAAAGAAATATATAGTTTATACCTTGAAATGGCTTGTATTATATTTTTTGTAATATGAAAAAGGGATTTTCTTCAAATTGTGTTTAAAACCAATACAAAACTTTTAATATGGAAGATTATGTGACTTTAAACAGAAAAACAATACGCCATAGCATATTTTTCATGTTTTTAATTAAAACATAGAAATTCATAGAAAACTACGTAAAAACTCACTTTTGAGGGTAAAAACATACTTTTTTTTCTAAAAGATGATAGATTTGTCATAAAAATATTGTAACACACTTAAAAACGTTGGAAAATGGATAATTCAAATCGCATATGTTATACTCTTTTGAGGGGATTTTATGTAAATTATCGTTAATACTCTTAAAGATGAAAAAAACGTAATTTATGAAATTTTAGTTAGAAAAAGTATACTGTAACATTAATAAGTTGTTTTCTACAAAATGTTTTTAAACGTCCAAAAAGGTTAAAAATGTGTACTTTGTACAGTTTCGGAGAAAGAAAATGTAGGCCTATATAGTGTTTATTTTTCTGTTTTTAATCAAAACATTGAAATCAATAAAAAAAGATTAAAAAGTGACTTTTGGTGTAATATTATATTTTTTTCGTAAAAGTAATGACTTCCATTTAAAAGTTGTAAATATCCGAAAAACATTGAAAAAAGGGTCATTTATGCAGTTTTGGAGAAAAAAAATATGTTATCGTAAAATAAGGATAAAAGCATAAAAATAGGTAATTTGTGCAATTTTAGAGAAAAAAAATATTGTCGAGAAAAAGAATGTATTTTTTTGGATTTCTTCCACAAATAAATAGATCAACTTTTCATGGCAATTCATTTTTTTCTCTCAAAATTGCATAAATTATTCCGTTTTCAGCGTTTCTTGGAGAATTAACATCTTATCTAAGAAAGACCATCTTTATTTTAGTTCAGAAAAAAAAGGAATATAATTATGCAATTTCACGAAAAATTTCTTTTCACCGAAAAAGTTAATTTTTTGATGATTTTCTGCTTATTTCATTGTTTTCATCAAACAATAAACAAAAAACACTGAATATTGCCACAATATATTTTTTTTCTGAAAAAAAAAAAATTAAAGACGTGTTTTCAACGTTTTTTTAGGAGTATTAACGGCATTTTAAACAAAGCCCCCTTTTACAAGTATAATATATGCAATTTGAATAAAGAAGAAAATTCTGCCTAAAAAGTGACTTTTTCAAGGGTTTTTTCATATTTTCATTTTGTTGGTGGAAGAA
>CM035220.1:23354284-23377611 GCA_020233015.1 Callinectes sapidus | reverse complement strand
CGGCATTTTAAACAAAACTCCCTTTTACAAGTATAATATATGCAATTTGAATAAAAAAGAAAATTCTGCCTAAAAAGTGACTTTTTCAATGTTTTTTTCTTATTTTCATTTGTTTGTGGAAGAAAACCAAAAAAATACATTCTTTTTCTCGATATTATTTTTTTTCTCTAAAATATCACAAATTACCTATTTTCATGCTTTTATCCTTATTTTACGATAACATATTTTTTTTTCTCCAAAACTGCATAAATGACCCTTTTTTCAATGCTTTTCGGAGATTTATAGCTCTTAAAGGAAAATCATTTCTTTTACGAAAAAAAAATATGGTATTACATCAAAAGTCATTATTAAATATTTTTTTTTATTGATTTCAATGTTTTGATTAAAAACAGGAAAATAAACACTATATACATTTTCTTTCTCCGAAACTGTACAAAGTACCCATTTTTAACATTTTTGGACGTTTAAACACATTTTGTAGAAAACAACTTTTACATGTTACTATATAATTTTCTATCTAAAATTTCATAAATTATGTTTTTTTTTTTCATTTTTAAGAGTATTAACGATAATTTACATAAAATCCCTTTAAAGAAGTATAACATATGCGAATTGAATTATCCATTTTCCAACGTTTTTAAGGGTTTTACAATATTTTATAACAAATCCATCATCTTTTAGAAAAAAAAGTATGTTTTTACCTCCATAAGTAAGTTTTTACGTAATTTTCTATGAATTTCTATGTTTTAATGAAAAACATGAAAAATATGCTATAGCCTATTGTTTTTCTGTTTAAAGTTACATAATCTTCCCTATTTAAACTTTTTTATTGGTCTTAAACATAATTTGAAAAAAAATCCCTTTTTCATGTTACAAAAAATATAATACAAGATATTTCAAGGTAAAAACTATATATCTTTTTGAAAAGGATTTTTTAGTGTGTTTTTTTTTTTTTTTTTTTTTCATTTCCATGATTTGATTGAAAATAAAAGAAAAAGCAAGAAATATATTAACTTTTTACTGCAATTCATTTTTTCTCTCAAAATTGCATAAATTATCCCTTTTCCACCGTTTTAAAAAGAATTAACATCTTATCTAAGAAAGACCATCTTTTTTTTAGTTCAGAATAAAGGAGTATATGCCATTTCACGAAAAAAAAACTTCTTTTCACCAAAAAAGTGAAATTTACGATGATAATCTCCTTATTTCATTGTTTTCGTCAAAAAATAAACAAAACACACTGAATATTTTGACAATATACTTTTTTTCTGAAAAAAATCATAAATGACCTATTTTTTAACGTTTTGAGGAGTATTAGCGGCATTTTAAACAAAACCTTTTTTTTTTTGAAAGTATAATATATGCAATTTGAATAAAGAAGAAAATTCTGCATAAAAATTGACTTTTTCTATGCTTATTTCTTATTTTCAATTGTTGGTGGAATAAAACCAAAAAAATACATTCTTTTTCTCGACATTACTTTTTTCTCTAAAATTGCACAAATTACCTATTTTTAAGCTTTTATCCTTCTTTTACGATAATATATTTTTTTCTCTAAAACTGCATAAATGACCCTTTTTCAATGTTTTTCGGAGATTTACATTTTTTTAAAGGAAAACCATCTCTTTTACGAAAAAAAAAGATTTACACCAAAATTAACTTTTTTATCATTTTCTATTGATTTCAATGTTTTGATTAAAAAAAGTAAAATAAACAATATATACATTTTATTTCTCTGAAAATGTACAAGGCACCCATTTTTAACGTTTTTGGACGTTTAAACACATTTTGTAGAAAACAGCTTTTTCATGTTACAATATAGTTTTTCTATCTAAAATTACATAAATTACGTTTTTTTAAGTTTTTAAGAGTATTAACTGCAATTTACATAAAACCCCCTTTTACAAGTATAACATATGCGATTTGAATTATACATTTTTTTAACGGTTTTAAGGGTTTTACAATATTTTTATGACAAATCCATCAACCCTTATAAGAAAAAGTGTTTTTACCTCCAAAAGTAAGTTTTTAATTAATTTTCTATGAATTTCCATGTTTTAATTAAAAACATGAACAATATGCTATAGCGTATTGTTTTTTTCTATATAAAGTTACATAAACTACCCTATTTAAACCTTTTATTGGTTTTAACAACAATTTGAAGATAATCCCGTTTTTCAAGGAAAAAATATATATATATTTCTTTTAGAAAAAGGAGTTTTTAGTGTTTTTTTCTTTTCATTTCAATTTTTTGATTGAAAATGAAGGAAAAAAACAAGAAATATGTTAACATTTTATATCAATTCATTTTTTTTCCTAAAAATTGCATAAATTATCCCCTTTCCAGCGTTTTTAGGATAATTAACATCTTATCTAAGAATGACCATCTTTTTTTTAGTTCAGAAAAAAATAAATATATGGCATTTAACAAAAAAACTTTCTGTTTAACGAAAAAGTGAGTTTTTCAATGATTTTCTGCTTATTTCATTGCTATCGTCGAAAAATAAAACAAAAAACACTAATTATTGTAACAATATACATTTTTTCTGAAAAGAAATCCTAAATTACGTGTTTTTTAACGTTTTTTATGATTATTAACGGCATTTTAAACAAAACCTCTTTTTACAAGTATAATATATGCAATTTGAATAAAAAAAAGAAAATTCTGCCTAAAAAGTGACTTTTTCAATGTTTTTTCTTATTTTCATTTGTTGGTGGAAGAAAACCAATATAATACATTCTTTTTCTCGACAATATTTTTTTTTCTCTAAAATATCAGAAATTATCTATTTTTATCCTTATTTTACTATAACATTTTTTTTCCAAAACTGCATAAATTACCCTTTTTTCAATGTTTTTCGGAGATTTACAACTTCTAAAGGGAAATGATTTCCTTTACGAAAAAAAATATGATATTACACCAAAACTCACTTTTTAATAATTTTTTATTGATTTCAATGTTTTGATTAAAAACAATAAAATAAACACTATATTATACATTTTCTTTCTCCGAAACTGTACAAAGTACCTATTTTTAACCTTTTTGCACGTTTAAACACATTTTCAAAAAACAACTTTTTCATGTTACAATATAGTTTTTCTATGTAAAATTACACAAATTACGTTTTTTTCAGTTTTTAGGAGTATTAACGGCAATTTACATAAAACCCCCTTTTACAAGTATAACATATGCGATTTGAATTATCCATTTTCCAACGTTTTTAAGGGTTTTACAATATTTTTATGACAAATCCATCATCTTTTAGAAAAAAAGTATGTTTTTACCTCCAAAAGTGAGTTTTTACGTAATTTTCTATGAATTTCTATGTTTTAATAAAAAACATGTAAAATATGCTATAGCGTATTGTTTTTCTGTTTAAAGTTACATAATCGTCCCTATTTAAACTTTTTTATTGGTTTTAAACACAATTTGAAGAAAATCCCTTCTTCATGTTCCAAAATATGTAATACAAGCCATTTCAAGGTAAAAACTATAAATTTCTTTTAGAAAAAGGATTTTTTAGTGTTTTTTTTTTTTTTCCAAGATTTGATGGAAAATGAGAGAAAAAGCAAGAAATATATTAACTTTTTACTTCAATTCATTTTTTTCTCTCAAAATTGTATAAATTATTCCTTTTCCAGCGTTTTTAAAAGAATTAACATCTTATCTAAGAAGGACCATCGTTTTTTATTTCAGAAAAAATGAGTATATGCCATTTCACACAAAAAAAAACTTCTTTTCACCAAAAAAGTGAATTATTCGATGATTTTATCCTTATTTCATTGTTTTCGTCAAAAAATAAACAAAAAACACTGAGTATTGTGACAATATATTTTTTTCTGAAAAAATTCAAAAATTACCTATATTTTAACATTTTGAGGAGTATTAACGGCATTTTAAACAAAACCTTTTTTTTTTTGAAGGTATAATATATGCAATTTCAATAAAGAAGAAAATTCTGTATAAAAATTGACTTTTTCTATGTTTTTTTCTTATTTTCAATTGTTGTTGGAATAAAACCAAAAAAATATATTCTTTTTCTCGACATTAGTTTTTTCTCTAAAATTGCACAAATTACTTATTTTTAAGCTTTTATCCTTCTTTTACGATAACATATTTTTTTCTCCAAAACTGCATGAATGACCCTTTTTCCAATGTTTTTCGGAGATTTACTTTTTTTAAAGGAAAACCATCTCTTTTACGAAAAAAAATGATTTTACACCAAAGGTCACTTTTTTATCATTTTCTATTGATTTCAGTGTTTTGATTAAAAAAAGGAAAAAAAAAACACTATATACATTTACCCTATTTAAACCTTTTTATTGGTTTTAACAACAATTTGAAGAAAATCCATTTTTTCATGGAAAAAATATATATATTTCTTTTAGAAAAAGGAGTTTTTAGTGTTTTTTCTTTTCATTTCCATTTTTTGATTGATAATGAAGGAAAAAAGCAAGAAATATACTAACATTTAATTGCAATTAATTTTTTTCTCTCAAAATTGCATAAATTATCCACTTTCCAGCGTTTCTAGGATAATTAACATCTTATCTAAGGAAGACCATTTTTTTTAGTTCAAAAAAAGAAATATATGCCATTTAACGAAAAAAAACTTTCTTTTCAGCCAAAAAGTGAATTTTTCGATGATTTTCTGCTTATTTAATTGCTTTCGTCGAAAAATAAACAAAAAACACTGAATATTGTGACAATATACATTTTTTTCAGAAAAGAAATCATAAATTACGTGATTTTTAACGTTTTTAGGAATATTAACGGCATTTAAAAAAAAAAAACTTTTACAAGTATTAATATATGCAATTTGAATAAAAAAGAAAATTCTGCCTAAAAAGTGACTTTTTCAATGTTTTTCTTATTTTCATTTGTTGGTGGAAGAAAACCAAAAAAAAATACATTCTTTTTCTCGACAATAAAAATATTGTAAAACCCTTAAAAACGCTGGGAAATGGAGAATTCAAATCGCATATGTTATACTTGTTTAAGATGATTTTATGTAAATTATCGTTAATACTCTTAAAAATGAAAAAAAAAAAACGTAATTTATGGAATTTTAGATAGCAAAAAGTATATTGTAACATGAAAAAGTTGTTTTCTACAAAATGTGTTTTAACGTCCAAAAAGGTTAAAAATGGGTACTTTGTACAGTTTCGGAGAAAGAGAATGTATATAGTGTTTATTTTACTGTTTTTAATCAAAACATTGAAATCAATAGAAAATTATTAAAAAGTGACTTTTGGTGTAATATCATATTTTTTTCCTTAAAAGAAATTATTTTCCTTTAAAAGTTGTAAATTTCCGAAAACCATTAAAAAAAAGGGTCATTTATGCAGTTTTGGAGAAAAATTTTTTTTATCGCAATATAAGGATAAAAGCATAAAAATAGGTAATTTGTGCAATTTTAGAGGGAAAAAATATAGTCGAGAAAAAATGTATTTTTTTGGTTTTCTTCCACCAACAAATGAAAATAAGAAAAAACATTGAAAAAGTCACTTTTTAGGCAGAATTTCCTTTTTCATCCAAATTGCATATATTATACTTGTAAGAAAAAACATTGAAAAAGTAAGTTTTTATGAAGAGTTTTCTTTCTTATCCAAATTGCATAATATATTATACTTGTAAAAGGGGGTTTCGTTTAAAATGGGGTTAATACTCCTATAAACGTTGAAAAACACGTAATTTATGATTTATTTTCCATAAAAAAATGTATATTGTCACAATATTCAGTGTTTTTTGTTTATTTTTATGATGAAAGCTATGCAATAAGCAGAAATACATTGAAAAAATAGCTTTTTCGGTGAAAAGAAACTTTTTCGATAAATGGCATATATTTCTTTTTCTTAACTAAAAAAAAAAAAAAAAAAACAAGATGGTCTTTGTTATATAAGATGTTAATTATTCTAAAAACGCTGGAAAGGGGATAATTCATGGAATTTTGAAAGAAAAAAATGAATTGCAATAAAAATTTATTATATTTCTTGTTTTTTTACAATTAAAACATGGAAATGAAAAGAAAAAACACTAAAAAATCTTTTTTCTAAAAAAAATATATAGTTTTTTCCTTGAAATGGTTTGTATTACATTTTATGTAACATGAAAACGGGATTTTCTTAAAATTGTTGTTAAAACCAATACAGAGGTTTAAATAGGGTAGTTTAGGTAACTTTAAAAAGAAAAAAAAAAACAATACGCTATATATTTTTCATGTTTGTAATTAAAACAACGAAATTCATAGAAAATTACTTAAAAACCTATTTTTGGTAAAAACATACTTTTTTTTTTAAAAAAGAAGATGGATTTGTCATAAAAATATTGTAAAACCCTTAAAAACGTTGGAAAATGGATAATTAAAATCGCATATGTTATACTTGTTAAGGGGATTTTATGTAAATTATCGTTACTATTCTTAAAAATGAAAAAAACGTTATATATAAAATTTTAGATAGAAAAAAGTATATTGTAACATGAAATAGTTGTTTTTTTACAAAATGTGTTTAAACGTCCAAAAAGGTTAAAAATAGGTACTTTTTACAGTTTCGGAGAGGGAAAATGTATATAGTGTTTATTTTCCTCTTTTTAATCAAAACATTGAAATCAATAGAAAATTATTAAAAAGTGATTTTTGGTGTAATACCATATTTTTTCGTAAAAGAAATGATTTTCCTCTAAAAGTTGTAAATCTCCGAAAAACATTGAAAAAGGGTCATTTATGCAGTTTTGGAGAAAAAAAATATGTTATCGTAAAATAAGTATAAAAGCATAAAAATAGGTAATTTGTGCAATTTTAGAGAAAAAAATATTGGCGAGAAAAAGAATGTATTTTTTTTGTTTTCTTCCACCAACAAATGAAAATAAGAAAAAAACATTGAAAAAGTCACTTTTTAGGCAGATTTTTCTTTTTTATTCAAATTGCATAATATATTATACTTGTAAAAGAGGGTTTTGTTTTAAATAGGGTTAACACTCCTTAAAACGTTGAAAAACACGCAATTTATGATTTATTTTCCATAAAAAAAAGTATATTCACACAATATTCGGTGCTTTTTGTTTTTTCTTTTGACGAAAGCTATTCAATAAGAAGAAATACATCGAAAAAATAACTTTTTCGGTGGAAAGAAACTTTTTTCGTTAAATGGCATATATTTCTTTTTCTTAACTAAAAAAAAAAAATGGTCTTTGTTATATAGGATGTTAATTATCCTAAAAACGCTGGAAAGGGGATAATTTATGCAATTTTGAAAGAAAAAAATGAATTGCAATAAAAATTTATTATATTTCTTGTTTTTTTTCAATTAGAACATGGAAATGAAAAGAAAAAAAACACTAGGAAATCTCTTTTCTAAAAAAAATATATAGTTTTTTTCCTTGAAATGGTTTGTATTACATTTTATGTAACATGAAAAAGGGATTTTCTTAAAATTGTTGTCAAAACCAATACAAAGGTTTAAATAGGGTAGTTTAGGTAGCCTTAAAAAGAAAAAAAACAATACGCTATAACATATTATTCATGTTTTTAATTAAAACAACGAAATTCATAGAAAATTACTTAAAAATTTACTTTTGGAGGTAAAACATACTTTTTTTTTTCTAAGGGATGATGGATTTGTCATAAAAGTATTGTAAAACCCTAAAAAACGTTGAAAAATGGATAATTCAAATCGCATATGTTCTACATGTAAAAAGGATTTTTATGTAAATTGCCGTTAATACTCTTAAAAACTTTAAAAAAAAAACATAATATATGAAATTTTAGATAGAAAAAGTATATTGTAACATGAAAAGTTGTTTTCTTCAAAATGTCTTTAAACGTCCAAAAAGGTTAAAAATGGGTACTTTGTACAGTTTTAGAGAAAGAAAGTGTATATAGTGTTTATTTTCCTGTTTTTAATCAAAACATTGAAATCAATAGAAAATTATTAAAAAGTTACTTTTGGTGTAATATCATATTTTTTTTCGTAAAAGAAATGATTTTTCTTTAAAAGTTGTAAATCTCCGAAAAACATTGAAAAAAGGGTCATTTATGCAGTTTTGGTGAAAAAAAATATGTTATCGTAAAATAAGGATAAAAGCATAAAAATAAGTAATTTGTGCAATTTTGGAGAAAAAGATTGTATTTTTTTGGTTTTCTTCCATCAACAAATGAAAATAAGAAAAAACATTGAAAAAGTCACTTTTTAGGCAGAATTTTCTTTTTTATTCAAATTGCATATATTAAACTTGTAAAAGGGATTTTGTTTAAAATGCCGTTAAAACTCCTAAAGACGTTAAAAAACACGTAATTTATTATTTCTTTTCCAAAAAAAAAAATGTATATTGTCACAATATTCAGTGTTTTTTGTTTATTTTTTCGACGACAGCAATGAAATAAGCAGAAAATCAACGAAAAATTCAATTTTTCGGTGAAAAGAAAGTTTTTTTCGTTAAATGACATATATTTTTTTCTGAACTAAAAAAAAAAAAAGATAGTCTTTCTTAGATAAGATGTTAATTATCCTAGAAACGCTGGAAAGGGGATAATTTATGCAATTTTTAGAAAAAAAAAAAGAATTGCAATGAAATGTTAATATATGTCTTGCTTTTTCCTTCATTTTCAATTAAAAATGGAAATGAAAAGAAAAAACACTAAGAACTCCTTTTTCTAAAAGAAATATATTTTCTTTTCCTTGAAAAGAGAGATTTTCTTCAAATTGTTGTTCAAACCAATAAAAAGGTTTAAATAGGGTAGTTAAAATTGTTGTCAAAACCAATATAAAGGCTTTAATAGGGTAGTTTAGGTAACTTTAAAAAGAAAAAAACAATACGCTATATATTATTCATGTTTTTAATTAAAACAACGAAATTCATAGAAAATTACTTAAAAACCTATTTTTGGAGGTAAAAACATACTTTTTTTCTAAAAAGAAGATGGATTTGTCATAAAAATATTGTAAAACCTTTAAAAACGTTGGAAAATGGATAATTAAAATCGCATATGTTATACTTGTTTAAGGGGATTTTATGTAAATTATCGTTAATACTCTTAAAAATGAAAAAAAACGTAATATATAAAATTTTAGATAGAAAAAAGTATATTGTAACATGAAAAAGTTATTTTCTACAAAATGTGTTTAAACGTCCAAAAAGGTTAAAAATAGGTACTTTGTACAGTTTCGGAGAAAGAAAATGTATATAGTGTTTATTTTCCTTTTTTTAATTAAAACATTAAAATCAATAAAAAATTATTAAAAAGTGATTTTTGGTGTAATATCATATTTTTTTTCGTAAAATAAATGATTTTCCTTTAAAAGTTGTAAATCTCCAAAAAACATTGAAAAAGGGTCATTTATACAGTTTTGGAGAAAAAAAATATGTTATCGTAAAATAAGGATAAAAGCATAAAAATAGGTAATTTGTGCAATTTTAGAGAAAAAAAATATTGGCGAGAAAAAGAATGTATTTTTTTGGTTTTCTTCCAACAACAAATGAAAATTAGAAAAAACATTGAAAAAGTTACTTTTGAGGCAGAATTTTCTTTTTTATTCAAATTGCATGATATATTATACTTGTAAAAGAGGGTTCTGTTTTAAATAGGGTTAATACTCCTAAAAACGTTGAAAAACACGTAATTTATGATTTATTTTCCATAAAAAAAGTATATTGTCACAATATTCAGTGTTTTTTTGTTTGTTTTTTTGACGAAAGCTATGCAATAAGCAGAAATACATCGAAAAAATAACTTTTTCGGTGAAAAGAAACTTTTTTCGTTAAATGGCATATATTTCTTTTTCTTAACTAAAAAAAAAGAAAGATGGTCCTTGTTATATAAGATGTTAATTATCCTAAAAACGCTGGAAAGGGTATAATTTATACAATTTTAAAAAGAAAAAAATGAATTGCAATAAAAATTTATTATATTTCTTGTTTTTTTTTCAATTAAAACATGGAAATGAAAAGAAAAAACACTAAGAAATCTTTTTTCTATTAAAAATATATAGTTTTTTCCTTGATATGGTTTGTATTACATTTTATGTAACATGAAAAAGGGATTTTCTTAAAATTGTTGTTAAAACCAATACAAAGGTTTAAATAGGGTAGTTTAGGTAGCTTTAAAAAAAAAAAAAACAATACGCTATAACATATTATTCATGTTTTTTATTAAAACAACGAAATTCATAGAAAATTACTTAAAAACTTACCTTTGGAGGTAAAACATACTTTTTTTTTCTAAGGGATGATGGATTTGTCATAAAAGTATTGTTAAACCCTAAAAAACGTTGAAAAATGGATAATTCAAATCGCATATGTTTTACATGTAAAAAGGGTTTTTATGTAAATTTCCGTTAATACTCTTAAAAACTATAAAAAAAAAAACATAATTTATGAAATTTTAGATAGAAAAATTATATTGTAACATGAAAAAGTTGTTTTCTTCAAAATGTCTTTAAACGTCCAAAAAGGTTAAAAATGGGTACTTTGTACAGTTTTAGAGAAAGAAAGTGTATATAGTGTTTATTTTCCTGTTTTTAATCAAAACATTGAAATCAATAGAAAATTATTAAAAAGTGACTTTTGGTGTAATATCATATTTTTTTTCGTAAAAGAAATGATTTTTCTTTAAAAGTTGTAAATCTCCGAAAAACATTGAAAAAAGGGTCATTTATGCAGTTTTGGTGAAAAAAAATATGTTATCGTAAAATAAGGATAAAAGCATAAAAATAAGTAATTTGTGCAATTTTGGAGAAAAAAAATATTGTCGAGAAAAAGAATGTATTTTTTTGGTTTTCTTTCACCAACAAATGAAAATAAGAAAAACATTAAAAAGTCACTTTTTTGGAAGAATTTTCTTTCTTATCCAAATTGCATAATATATTATGCTTGTAAAAGTGGGTTTCGTTTAAAATGGGGTTAATACTCCTATAAACGTTGAAAAACACGTAATTCATGATTTCTTTTCCATAAAAAAAAGTATATTGTCACAATATTCTGTGTTTTTTGTTTATTTTTTTTTACAAAAGCAATGCAATAAGCAGAAATACATCGAAAAAATAGCTTTTTTGGTGAAAAGAAATTTTTTTCGTTAAATGGCATATATTTCTTTTTCTTACCTAAAAAAAAAAAGATGGTCTTTGTTATATAAGACGTTAATTATTCTAAAAACGCTGGAAAGGGGATAATTTATGCAATTTTGAAAGAAAAAAATGAATTGCAATAAAAATTTATTATATTTCTTGTTTTTTTTTCAATTAAAACATGGAAATGAAAAGAAAAAAAACTAAAAAATCTTTTTTCTAAAAAAAATATAGTTTTTTCCTTGAAATGGTTTGTATTACATTTTATGTAACATGAAAAAGGGATTTTCTTAAAATAGTTGTCAAAACCAATACAAAGGCTTTAATAGGGTAGTTTAGGTAACTTTAAAAAGAAAAAAACAATACGCTATATATTATTCATGTTTTTAATTAAAACAACGAAATTCATAGAAAATTACTTAAAAACCTATTTTTGGAGGTAAAAACATACTTTTTTTTTCTAAAAAGAAGATGGATTTGTCATAAAAATATTGTAAAACTTTTAAAAACGTTGGAAAATGGATAATTAAAATCGCATATGTTATACTTGTTTAAGGGGATTTTATGTAAATTATCGTTAATACTCTTAAAAATGAAAAAAAACGTAATTTATGAAATTTTAGATAGAAAAAGTATATTATAATATGAAAAAGTTGTTTTCTTCAAAATGTGTTTAAACGTCCAAAAATGTTAAAAATGGGTACTTTGTACAGTTTCGGAGAAAGAATATGTATATAGTGTTTATTTTCCTTTTTTTAATCAAAACATTAAAATCAATAAAAAATTATTAAAAAGTGATTTTTGGTGTAATATCATATTTTTTTCGTAAAATAAATGATTTTCCTTTAAAAGTTGTAAATCTCCAAAAAACATTGAAATAGGGTCATTTATACAGTTTTGGAGAAAAAAAATATGTTATCGTAAAATAAGGATAAAAGCATAAAAATAGGTAATTTGTGCAATTTTAGAGAAAAAAAATATTGGCGAGAAAAAGAATGTATTTTTTTGGTTTTCTTCCAACAACAAATGAAAATTAGAAAAAACATTGAAAAAGTTACTTTTGAGGCAGAATTTTCTTTTTTATTCAAATTGCATGATATATTATACTTGTAAAAGAGGGTTCTGTTTTAAATAGGGTTAATACTCCTAAAAACGTTGAAAAACACGTAATTTATGATTTATTTTCCATAAAAAAAGTATATTGTCACAATATTCAGTGTTTTTTTGTTTGTTTTTTTGACGAAAGCTATGCAATAAGCAGAAATACATCGAAAAAATAACTTTTTCGGTGAAAAGAAACTTTTTTCGTTAAATGGCATATATTTCTTTTTCTTAACTAAAAAAAAAGAAAGATGGTCCTTGTTATATAAGATGTTAATTATCCTAAAAACGCTGGAAAGGGTATAATTTATACAATTTTAAAAAGAAAAAAATGAATTGCAATAAAAATTTATTATATTTCTTGTTTTTTTTTCAATTAAAACATGGAAATGAAAAGAAAAAACACTAAGAAATCTTTTTTCTATTAAAAATATATAGTTTTTTCCTTGATATGGTTTGTATTACATTTTATGTAACATGAAAAAGGGATTTTCTTAAAATTGTTGTTAAAACCAATACAAAGGTTTAAATAGGGTAGTTTAGGTAGCTTTAAAAAAAAAAAAAACAATACGCTATAACATATTATTCATGTTTTTTATTAAAACAACGAAATTCATAGAAAATTACTTAAAAACTTACCTTTGGAGGTAAAACATACTTTTTTTTTCTAAGGGATGATGGATTTGTCATAAAAGTATTGTTAAACCCTAAAAAACGTTGAAAAATGGATAATTCAAATCGCATATGTTTTACATGTAAAAAGGGTTTTTATGTAAATTTCCGTTAATACTCTTAAAAACTATAAAAAAAAAAACATAATTTATGAAATTTTAGATAGAAAAATTATATTGTAACATGAAAAAGTTGTTTTCTTCAAAATGTCTTTAAACGTCCAAAAAGGTTAAAAATGGGTACTTTGTACAGTTTTAGAGAAAGAAAGTGTATATAGTGTTTATTTTCCTGTTTTTAATCAAAACATTGAAATCAATAGAAAATTATTAAAAAGTGACTTTTGGTGTAATATCATATTTTTTTTCGTAAAAGAAATGATTTTTCTTTAAAGTTGTAAATCTCCGAAAAACATTGAAAAAAGGGTCATTTATGCAGTTTTGGAGAAAAAAAAATGTTATCGTAAAATAAGGATAAAAGCATAAAAATAGGTAATTTGTGCAATTTTAGAGAAAAAAAATATTGTCGAGAAAAATATTGTATTATTTTGGTTTTCTTCCATCAACAAATGAAAATAAGAAAAAACATTGAAAATGTCACTTTTTAGGCAGAATCTTCTTTTTTATTCAAATTGCATATATTAAACATGTAAAAGGGGGTTTTGTTTAAAATGCCGTTAAAACTCCTAAAGACGTTAAAAAACACGTAATTTATTATTTCTTTTCCAAAAAATGTATATTGTCACAATATTCAGTGTTTTTTGTTTATTTTTTCGACGAAAGCAATGAAATAAGCAGAAAATCATCGAAAAATTCACTTTTTCGGTGAAAAGAAAGTGTTTTCGTTAAATGGCATGTATTTTTTTCTGAACTAAAAAAAAGATGGTCTTTCTTAGATAAGATGTTAATTATCCTAGAAACGCTGGAAAGAGAAAAAAATGAATTGCAATGAAATGTTAATATATGTCTTGCTTTTTCCTTCATTTTCAATAAAAAAAAATGGAAATGAAAAGAAAAAACACTAAAAACTCCTTTTTCTAAAAGAAATATATATTCTTTTCCTTGAAAGGAGAGATTTTCTTCAAATTGTTGTTAAAAGCAATAAAAAGGTTTAAATAGGGTAGTTTATGTAGCTTTAAATAGAAAACAATACACTATAGCATATTGTTCATGTTTTTAATTAAAACATGGAAATTTATAGAAAATTAATTAAAAACTCATTTTGGAGGTAAAAACATACTTTTGCTTATAAGGGATGATGGATTTGTCATAAAAATATTGCAAAACCCTTAAAACCGTTAAAAAATGGTTAATTCAAATCGCATATGTTATACTTGTAAAAGGAGGTTTTATGTAAATTGCCGTTAATACTCTTAAAAACTGAAAAAAACGTAATTTATGTAATTTTAGATAGAAAAACTATATTGTAACATGAAAAAGTTGTTTTCTATAAAATGTGTTTAAACGTACAAAAACGTTAAAAATGGGTACTTAGTACGGTTTCAGAAAAATAAAATGTATATAGTGTTTATTTTCCTTTTTTAAATCAAAACACTGAAATCAATACAAAATGATGAAAAAGTGACTTGGTGTAAAATCATATTTTTTTTCGTAAAAGAGAAGGTTTTCCTTTAAACAATGTAAATCTCCGGAAAACATTGAAAAAAGGGTCATTTGTGCAGTTTTGGAGAAAAAAATATATTATTGTAAAAGAAAGATAAAAACATAAAAATAGGTAATTTGTGGAATTTTAGAGAAAAAAATAATGTCGAGAAAAAGAATGTATTTTTTTGGTTTTATTCCACCAACAAATGAAAATAAGAAAAAAACCTAGAAAAAGTCACTTTTTATGCAGAATTTTCTTCTTTATTCAAATTGCATATATTATACTTACAAAAAAAAGTTTTTGTTTAAAATGCCGTTAATACTCCTCAAAACGTTAAAAAACAGGTCATTTATGAATTTTTTCAGAAAAAAAGTATATTGTCACAATAATCAGTGTTTTTTGTTTATTTTTTGACAAAAAACAATGAAATAAAAAGAAAATCATACAAAAATTCACTTTTTTGGTGAAAAGAAGTTTTTTTTTCGTGAAATGGCATATACTATTTTTTCTGAACTAAAAAAAGATGGTCTTTGTTAGATAAGACTTTAATTCTTTTAAAAACGCTGGAAAAGGGATAATTTATGCAATTTTGAGAGAAAAAAATGAATTGCAGTAAAAAGTTAATATGTTTCTTGCTTTTTCTTTCATTTTCAATCAAATCATAGAAATGAAAAGAAAAAAATACTAAAAAATCCTTTTTCTAAAAGAAATATATAGTTTTTACCTTAAAATAGCCTGTATTACATTTTTCGTAACATGAAAAAGGGATTTTCTTCAATTTGTGTTTAAAACCAATAAAAAAGTTTAAATAGGGAAGATTATGTAACTTCAAACAGAAAAACAATACGCTATAGCATATTGTTCATGTTTTAAATTAACACATAGAAATTCATAGAAAATTATGTAAAAACTCACTTTTGGAGGTAAAAACATACTTTTTTTACTAAAAGATGATAAATTTGTCATAAAAATTACGTAAAATCTCACTTTTGGAGGTAAAAACATACTTTTTTTTTCTAAAAGAAGATGGATTTGTCATTAAAATATTGTAAAACCCTTACAAACGTTGAAAAATGGATAATTCAAATCGCATATGTTATTCTTGTTTAAGGGGATTTTATGTAAATTATCGTTAATACTCTTAAAAATGAAAAAAAAAACGTAATTTATGAAATTTTAGATAGAAAAAGTATATTGTAACATGAAAAAGTTGTTTTCTACAAGATGTGTTTAAACGTCGAAAAAGGTTAAAAATGGGTACTTTGTACAGTTTCGGAGAAAGAAAATGCATATAGTGTTTATTTTCCTGTTTTTAATCAAAATATTGAAATCAATAGATATTTATTAAAAAATGAGTTTTAGTGTAAAATCATATGTTTTTTTCTTTAAAGAGATTGTTTTTCTTTAAAATTTGTAAATCTCCGAAAAACATTGAAAAAAGGGTCATTTATGCAGTTTTGGAGAAAAAAATATGTTATCGTAAAATAAGCATAAAAGCATAAAAATAGTTAATTTGTGCAATTTTAGAGAAAAAAAATATTGTCGAGAAAAAAAATGTATTTTTTTGGTTTTCTTCCACCAACAAATGAAAATAAGAAAAACATTGAAAAAGTCACTTTTTATGCAGAATTTTCTTTCTTATTCAAATTGCATAATATATTATACTTGTAAAAGAGGGTTTTGTTTAAAATGCCGTTAATAATCCTAAAAACGTTATAAAACACGTAATTTATGATTTCTTTTTAGAAAAAAATATATATTGTCACAATATTCAGTGGTTTTTGTTTATTTTTTGAATGATATAAGCAGAAAATCATCGAAAAATTCACTTTTCCGGTGAAAAGAAGGTTTTTTCGTTAAATGGCATATATTTCTTTTTTCTGAACTAAAAAAAAAGATGGTCTTTCTTAGATAAGATGTTAATTATCCTAAAAACGTTGCAAAGGGGATAATTTATGCAATTTTTAGAGAAAAAATTAATTGCAATAAAATGTTAATATATTTCTTACTTTTTTCCTTCATTTTCAATCAAAAAATAGAAATAAAAAGAAAAAAACACTAAAAACTCCTTTTTCTAAAAGAAATATATATTTTTTTTCTTGAAAAAAGTGATTTTCTTCAAATTGTTGTTAAAACCAAAAAAAAAAAAAAAAATTAAATAGGGTAGTTTATGTAACATTAAATACAAAAAACAATACGCTATAGCATATTGTTCATGTTTTTTTTATTAAAACATGGAAATTCATAGAAAAGTAATTAAAAACTTACTTTTAGAGGTAAAAACATACTTTTTCTTAAAAGAGATGATGGATTTGTCATAAAAATATCGTAAAACCCTTAAAACCGTTAAAAAAATGGATAATTCAAATCGCATATGTTATACTTGGTAAAGGGGGTTTTATGTTAATTGTCGTTAATACTTTTAAAAACTGAAAAAAACGTAATTTATGTAATTTTAGATAGAGAAACTATATTGCGACATGAAAATCTTGTTTTCTACAAAATGTGTTTAAACGTCCAAAAACGTTAAAAATGGGTACTTTTTACGGTTTCAGAGAAATAAAATGTATATTGTGTTTATTTTCCTTTTTTTTAATCAAAACACTGAAATCAATAGAAAATGATAAAAAAGTGACTTTTGGTGTAAAATCACTTTTTTCGTAAAAGAGATGGTTTTCCTTTAAAAAATGTAAATCGCCGTTAATACTCTTAAAAACTTAAAAAAACGTAATTTATGTACTTTCAGATAGAAAAACTATATTGTAACATGAAAAAGTTGTTTTCTACAAAATGTGTTTAAACGTCCAAAAACGTTAAAAATGGGTACTTTGTACAGATTCAGAGAAATAAAATGTATATAGTGTTTATTTTCCTTTTTTTAATCAAAACACTGAAATCAATATAAAATGATAAAAAAGTGGACTTTTGTGTAAATCTTTTTTTTTTTTTCGTAAAAATTAATGTCAAATCCGAAAAAACCTTGAAAAAAGGGTCATTTATGCAGTTTTGGAGAAAAAAATATATTATCGTAAAAGAAGGATAAAAGCTTAAAAATAGGTAATTTGTGCAATTTTACAGAAAAAAATAATGTCGAGAAAAAAAATGTATTTTTTTTGGTTTTATTCCACCAACAAATGAAAATAGGAAAAAAACATAGAAAAAGTCATAACGGCATTTCACACAAAACCCGCTTTTTGATAACCTGGTCTTGAATCTTAGGTATCAGCAAGAATGTTCATATTATTCAGTTAACCGGACATTCACAGTTGCAACATTGATCACCGTGTGCGCCTCCCCATATAATCAGTTTCATCCCACCTGTGAATACTTCAGTATTATATGAACTTCATCCAACATCAATACCATTTTAATAGTAAGAAAGCGCTGCATCATGAAGTATATTATGAAGGTAAATAATATCTGCTGTATTTATGCACATTCTATAACTTTTTTTGTAACGTGAAATCTAACTTACTTTCATCCTCATATTTACCATTTTATTATTCTTATCATGCATGATGACGTATGTTAGCGGTTTTAGAAATAGCAGTTTTTTGTTTGTGCATTGCAGTTACAGTGATGGCTTCTAATAAGAAACGCAACTATGATGACAACTAACTGGATTTTGGATTTACAAGCATCACTCATAAAGGTGTAGTGAGGCCTCAGTGTGTGATTTATCACAAAATACTCAGAGCTGAATTACTAAGGCCCAGTAAGCTTAAATTACGTCTGGAAACTAAGCATCCTCAACATGTAGGCAAACATCGTTCTTTCTTTAGTCGACAAGAATTGAACATGAAGAGACACCGACTTGATGCCAGTGGTTCCTTTCATCAAGAAAATGCTGCTGTAGTGGAGGCATCATTTCTTGTATCCCTTGAAATAGCAAAGAAAAAGAAGCCTCACAAAATTGGGGAGGAATTAATTTTGCCATGTACCAAAACAAAGGTAAAGCTTGCTTTGAGTGAGGAAAGTGCTAAAAAGGTGAATACTATTTCACTCTCAAATAATACCGTGTACCGGCGAATCTCCCAACTATCGGATGACATCAAAGAGAAGGTGATAAAGGAAATTAAAAGAGCTGGATTATTCAGTATTCAACTTGATGAGTCCACTGACGTCTAGTTCTGCTCAAAAATCCTGGCTTTTGTAAGGTTTCTTAATGATGAGGATCTGAAGAAAGAATTCTTGTTTTGTCAGCCTCTTGAACAATCTACAAAAGGTGAAGATGTAATGCAGAAACTTACAGAATTCTTTGAATCTTTAGATTTTGACTGGGGCAATCTCTGTTGGATATGCACATACGGGGCTCCAGCCATGTTGGGTTCTTAGTCAGGTTTTGTTACAAGAGTTATACAAAAAAGCACCAAATGCTATCCCTTTTCACTGCATGATCCACAGGCAAACTCTTGCATAAAAAACGCTACCCTCAAAATTACAAGACATTTTGAATACAATTATAAAGACAGTTAACTTTGTTAAATGTAATGCTCTTAACACACGCCTTTTCAAGAGACTCTGTCAAGATATGGGTGCAGTTCATGAGACTCACCTATTTCATACAGCAGTTTGCTGGCTATAAAACGGAAATGTAGTTCAGCATATATTTGAGCTCAGAGAAGATATCAGCCCCTTTCTCAGAATAAAGAACAAGCAAGATTTGTTGTCAGCATGGTCTCCAGATAGCTTCGAAATACAGCTAGCCTATCTTGTTGACATATTTAGTCAGTTGAACACACTGAACCTGGAACTCCAAGGGAAAGGAAGCTTGATAATCGATCTTGTGGACAAAATCAAGGCTTTCATTCGTAAGATGGAGAATTGGAGACGCAAAGTTAGAATGGGAAGCTTGACAATGCTGGAGACAGTGTCAGAAATTGTAGAGAAGTGTGATGCTGCTACGCAGAACTTGATTACCCAACCAACATCTTGAGGCTTTGGAAGGGGAATTTAAAAGATACTTCCCCGATTTCCAAAGCCTAACTTCTCGGCTAGTAAGGGCCCCCTTCACTGCTCCAGTGACATGCATTCCTGATGACAATGATGATGGCCAAACTGAGCTGTTGACACTTCAGGAGGACTCAGAAGCTAAGATGAAGTTTGAAACTGAATCTCTAACAGTATTTTGGTCATCAATGGCAGCTTCATACCCAAACTTATGTGACTTAGCTTTTCGCCAACTCCTACCATTTTCATCAACTTATTCCTGTGAGGCTGCATTCTCTCAACTACTCCACATTAAAATGAAATATCGCAATAGACTTGAAGTGAAGCATGACCTACGGTTTGCTTTAAGTGAAACAAAACCAAGAATCAAGAAGCTTGTTGATATAATCTGCAACATCACCCTTCACACTGAGAAGAATGGGGATTCAAAAGTGAAGGAAACATGTACCTGGCATGAACGTTCAGAAGCAAAATTTAATGGTCTGGGAGGTGGGTGTGTGGGCACTGAAGGCCATGGTTGTGGCAGTTAATTATGAATCCCTATGATAGCATTTCATTTCAGAATTACAAAGCTATCAGATTTGTAAGATTCAAAGATCAGATCACATTGCGTGGGATTAATACACTTTTTCAATCCAGTGGATTTTTTTTTTTGCTTATTGCTGAAGCAGATTTTCACAATAATGCAACTTTTAATAATCTCTACGTATTAGTTTTTATTAATGTGCATTATATTACTTGTTTAGAACCATTTCAATAATTATATGAGATTCAGCAAAGGCAAAATACAAATTTCTTTATTGATAATTAACAAAAGAATAAAAAAATGGAATCAATAAAATTACAGGATTTGCTAGAGTGTTTTTTTATGTGCCTGTTATGGGGCTGGGGAGTTTTTGTTTGGCTAGGGGACTTACCCACCCTCCGCCAGAGTTAATTTATATTTTTCCCTGGAAACAAAGAAAGAACGTGGTCAATGTTTTTAACAGAGTATATTATCAAAGATAACAGACATTCAACCAGTTCGGGCTGCAAAAGAAAAGGCACAGAGACATGTGACACCAAGTTACACCCGTGAGCAAAAACACCATCACCTGAGGACGCGGACAATAACCTGTATACTCCCCAATCTTACTCACGCCAGGCTCCCAACGCCTGACACACCTCTCAGCAACACAGCACCCCCCCGTGTCTTACCTCAAACCCGCCGTTTACTCACAAAAGACACTCTCCCACGTGTGACACGGCGCCCACTAAGATGACAACTAACTCGATTTTGGATTTACAAGCATCACTGATAAAGGTGTAGTGAGTCCTCAGTGTGTGATTTATCACAAAATACTCACAGCTGAATTACTAAGGCCCAGTAAGCTTAGATTACGTCTGGAAACTAAGCATCCTCAACATGTAGGCAAAGATCGTTCTTTCTTTAGTCGACAAGAATTGAACATGAAGAGACACCGACTTGATGCCAGTGGTTCCTTTCATCAACAAAATGCTGTCGTAATGGAGGCATCATTTCTTGTATCCTTTGAAATAGCAAAGAAAAAGAAGCCTCACACAATTGGGGAGGAATTAATTTTGACATGTGCCAAAACAATGGTAAAGCTTGCTTTGAGTGAGAAAAGTGCTAAAAAGGTGAAAACTATTTCACTCTCAAATAATACAGTGCACCACCGAATCTCCCACCTATCGGATGACAGCAAAGAGGAGGTGATACAGGAAATTAAAACAGCTGGATTATTCAATATTCAACTTGATGAGTCCACTGACGTCCAGTTCTGCTCACAAATCCTGGCTTTTGTAAGGTTTGCTCATGATGAGGATCTGAAGAAGGAATTCTAGTTTTGTCAGCCTCTTGAACAATCTACAAAAGGTGAAGATGTAATGCAGAAATTTACAGAATTCTTTGAATCTGAAGATCTTGACTGGGGCAATCTCTGTTGGATATGCACAGACGGGGCTCCAGCCATGTTGGGTTCTTAGTCAGGTTTTGTTACAAGAGTTAGACAAAAAGCACCAAATGCTATCCCTCTTCACTGCATGATCCACAGGCAAGCTCTTGCATAAAAAACGCTACCCTCAGAATTACAAGACACTTTGAATACAATTATAAAGACAGTTAACTTTGTTAAATGTAGTTCTCTTAACACACGCCTTTTCAAGAGACTCTGTCAAGATATGGGTGCAGCTCATGAGACTCGCCTATTTCATACAGCAGTTTGCTGGCTATAAAAAGGAAATGTAGTTCAGCATATATTTGAGCTCAGAAACGAGATCAGCCTTTTTCTCAGAATACAGAACAAGCAAGATTTGCTGTCAGCATGGTCTGCAGATAGCTTCGAAATACGGCTAGCCTATCTTGTTGACATATTTAGGCAGTTGAACACACTGAACCGGGAACTCCAAAGGAAAGGAAGCTTGATAATCGATCTTGTGGACAAAATCAAAGCTTTCATTCGTAAGATGGAGAATTGGAGACGCAAAGTTGGAATGGGAAACTTGGCAATGCTGGAGACCGTGTCAGAAATTGTAGAGGAGTGTGATGCTGCTACGCAGAACTTGATTACCCAACCAACATCTTGAGGCTTTGGAAGGGGAATTTAAAAGATACTTCCCAGATTTCCAAAGCCTAACTTCTCGGCTAGTAAGGGCCCCCCTTCACTGCTCCAGTGACATGCATTCCTGATGACAATGATGATGGCCAAACTGAACTTTTGACACTTAAGGAGGATTCAGGAGCTAAGATGAAGTTTGAAACTGAATCTCTAACAGTATTTTGGTCATCAATGGCAGCTTCATACCCAAACTTAGGTGACTTAGCTTTTCGCCACCTCCTACCATTTTCATCAACTTATTCCTGTGAGGCTTCATTTTCTCAACTACTCCACATTAAAATGAAATATCGCAACAGACTTGAAGTGAAGCATGACCTACGGTGTGCTTGAAGTGAAACAAAACCAAGAATCAAGAAGCTTGTTGATATAATCTGCAACATCACCCTTCACACTGAGTAGAATGGGGATTCAAAAGTGAAGGAAACATGAACCTGGCATGAACGTTCAGAAGCAAAATTTAATGGTCTGGGAGGAGGTGGGTGTGTGGCCACTGAAGTCCATGGTTGTGGCATTTAATTATGATTCCCTATGATAGCATTTCATTTCAGAATACAAAGCTATCAGATTTGTAAGATTCAAATATCAGATCACATTGCGTGGGATTAATACACTTTTTCAATCAAGTGGATTTTTTATTTTATTTTATTTTATTTATTTATTTATTTATTTTTTTTTTTTTTTGCTTATTGCTGAAACAGCTTTTCACAATAATGCAACTTTTAATTACTCTACGTATGAGTTTTTTTTTAATGTGCATTATATTACTTGTTTAGTACCATTTCAATAATTATATGAGATTCAGCAAAGGCAAAATATAAATTTCTTTATTGATAATTAACAAAAGAAAAATAACAAATCAATAAAATTACATGGTTTGCTAGAGTGTTTTTTTATGGGCCTAATGAGTGTAGGACTGTAGAGAGTCACGGTAGTCACAGGTTATTGTTGTGTGTTTGTGGGGGGTAAAGGTAAAGTGGGGGGCTTATGCTGTATCAGCCCGTGGCTGCGGGCGCTCATCTCCCGTCTCCTTGGCCTTTGAGCCTGTGGTGGAATAGTCCCTTACCCCGGGACATGGGCCCAGCATGAAATCCGGGTTTCCACAGTTTACCTTCCCTAGGTTGCCCTAGGTACCCATTTATCGACCAGTGAAGGATGAAAACCTGGATGGGGGGTGGGGGTATGGATAAGGATCATGTATGAAAAGTGGGTAACGACCAGAAAAAGTTTGGGAACCACTGGAATAGGATGTGTACAGGAAAGGAGGTAGGTTTATCACAGCGTGTCACGTCAGGGCTGGTCAAGATAGGTCATGCTTTTGTA
>CM035220.1:23300096-23310913 GCA_020233015.1 Callinectes sapidus | reverse complement strand
TTTTTCTGATCTAAAAAAAATGGTCTTTCTTAGATAAGATGTTAATTCTTTTAAAAACGCTGGAAAAAGGATAATTTATGCAATTTTGAGAGAAAAAAATGAATTGCAGTAAAAAGTTAATATATTTCTTGCCTTTTCTTTCATTTTCAATCAAATCATAGAAATGAAAAGAAAAAAACTCTAAAAAATCCCTTTTCTAAAAGAAATATATAGTTTTTACCTTGAAATGGCTTCTAATACATTTTTTGTAACATGAAATAGTGATTTTCTTCAAATTGTGTTTAAAACCAATACAAAAGTTTATATAGGGAAGATTATGTAATTTTAAACAGAAAAACAATAAGCTATAGCATTTTTTCATGTTTTTAATTAAAACAGAGAAATTCATAGAAAATTACGTAAAAACTCACTTTTGGAGGTAAAAACTTTTTTTTTTTCTAAAAGACAATGGATTTGTCATAAAAATATTGTAAAACCATTAAAAACGTTGGAAAATGGATCATTCAAATCGCATATGGGATTTTATGTAAATTATCGTAAATACTCTTAAATATAAAAAATAAAAACGTAATTTATGAAATTTTAGATAGAAAAAGTATATTGTAACATGAAAAAGTTGTTTTCTAGAAAATGTGTTTAAACGTCCAAAAAAGTTAAAAACGGGTACTTTGTACAGTTTTAGAGAAACAAAGTGTATATAGAGTTTATTTTCCTCTTTTTAATCAAAACATTAAAATTAATAGAAAATTATTAAAAAGTGACATTTGGTGTAATATCATATTTTTTTTCGTAAAAAAAATGATTTTCCTTTAAAAGTTGTAAATCTCCGAAAAACATTGAAAAAAGGGTCATTTATGCACTTTTGGAAAAAAAAATATATGTTATCGTAAAAAAAGGATAAAAGCATAAAAATAGGTAATTTATGCAATTTTAGAGAAAAAAATATTGTCGAGAAAAGAATGTATTTTTTTGGTTTTCTTCCACCAACAAATGAAAAGAAAAAACATTGAAAAAGTCACTTTTTAGGCAGAATTTTCTTTCTTATTCAAATTGCATAGTATATTAAACTTGTAATAGGGGGTTTTGTTTAAAATCCCGTTAATACTCCTAAAAACATTGAAAAACACGTAATTTATGATTTATTTTCCATAAAAAAGTATATTGTCACAATATTCAGTGTTTTTTGTTTATTTTTGTGACGAAAACTATGCAATAAGCAAAAATACATTCAAAAAAATAACTTTTTCGGTGAAAAGAAACTTTTTTTGTTAAATGAGATATATTTCTTTTTTCCTAACTAAAAAAAAAGATGATCTTTGTTATATAAGATGTTAATTATACTAAAAACGCTGAAAAGGGGATAATTTATGCAATTTTGAAAGAAAAAAATTAATTCCAATAAAAATTTATTATATTTCTTTTTTTTTCATTTAAAACATGGAAATGAAAAGAAAAAACACTAAAAAATCTTTAAAAAAATATATATAGTTTTTTCCTTGAAATGGCTTGTATTACATTTTATGTAACATAAAAAAGGAATTTTCTTAAAATTGTTGTTAAAACCAATACAAAGGTTTAAATAGGGTAGTTTAGGTAACCTTAAAAAGAAAAAAAACAATACGCTATAACATATTATTCATGTTTTTAATTAAAACAACGAAATTCAGAGAAAATTACTTAAAAACTTACATTTGGAGGTAAAACATACTTTTTTTTCTAAGGGATGATGGATTTGTCATAAAAGTATTGTAAAACCCTAAAAAACGTTGAAAAATGGATAATTTAAATCGCATATGCTATACATGTAAAAAGGGTTTTTATGTAAATTGCCGTTAATACTCTTAAAAACTAAAAAAAAAAAAAAACGCAATTTATGAAATTTTAGATAGAAGTATATTGTAACATGAAAAAGTTGTTTTCTATAAAATGTTTTTAAGCGTCCAAAAAGGTTAAAAATGTGTACTTTGTACAGTTTTAGAAAAAGAAAGTGTATATAGTGTTTATGTTCCTGTTTTTAATCAAAACATTGAAATCAATAGAAAATTATTAAAAAGTGACTTTCGGTGTAATATCATATTTTTCTTTCGTAAAAGAAATGATTTTCCTTTAAAAGTTGTAAATCTTCGAAAAACATTGAAAAAAGGGTCATTTATGCAGTTTTGGAGAAAAAAAAATGTTATCGTAAAATAATGCTAAAAGCATAAAAACAGGTAATTTGTGCAATTTTAGAGAAAAAAATATATTGTCGAGAAAAAGAATGTATTTTTTTGGTTTTCCTCCACCAATAAATGCAAATAAGAAAAAACATTGAAAAAGTAACTTTTTAGGCAGAATTTTCTTTTTTATTGAAATTGCATATATTATACTTGTAAAAGAGGGTTTTGTTTAAAATGCCGTTAATACTCCTATAAACGTTAAAAAAAAACACGTAATATATGATTTCTTTTCCAAAAAAAGTGTATATTGTCACAATATTCAGTGTTTTTTGTTTAATTTTAGACGTAAGCAATGAAATAAGCAGAAAATCATCGAAAAATTCACTTTTTCGGTGAAAAGAAAGTTTTTTTCGTTAAATGGCATATATTTTTTTTTCTGAACTAAAAAAAAGATGGTCTGTCTTAGATAAGAAGTTAATTTTCTTAAAAACGCTGGAAAGGGGATAATTTATGCAATTTTGAGAGAAAAAATGAATTGCAATAAAATGTTAATATATTTCTTGATTTTGTCCTTCATTTTCAATCAAAAAATGGAAATGAAAAGAAAAAACACTGAAAAATCCTTTTTCTTAAAGAAATATATATTTTTTTCATTGAAATTGCTTGTATTACATTTTATGTAACATGAAAAAGAGATTTTCTTCAAAATGTTTTTAAAACAAATAAAAAGGTTTAAATAGGGTAGTTTATGTAACTTTAAAGGGAAAAATAATACGCTATAGCGTATTGATCATGTTTTTAATTAAAACATGGAAATTCAAAGAAAATTAATGAAAACTCACTTTTGGATGTAAAAACATACATTTTTTCTTAGGGAAGATGGATTTGACATAAAAATATTGTAAAACCCTTAAAAACGTTGAAAAACTGATAATTCAAATCGCATATGTTATACTTGTAAAAGGGCGTTTTATGTAAATTGCCGTTAATACTCTTAAAAACAGAAAAAAAATGTAATTTATGTAATTTTAGATTGAAAAACTATATTGTAACATGAAAAAGTTGTTTTCTACACAATGTGTTTAAACGTCCAAAAACGTTAAAAATGTGTACTTTGTACAGTTTCAGAGAAATAAAATCTATATAGTGTTTATTTTCCTTTTTTAATCAAAACACTGAAATCAATATAAAATGATAAAAAAGTGAATTTTGGTGTAAAAATTTTTTTTTTCGTAAAAGGGATGGTTTTCCTTTAAAAAATGTAAATCTCCGAAAAACATTGAAAAAAGGGTGATTTATGCAGTTTTGGAGAAAAAAATATATTATCGTAAAAGAAGGATAAAAGCTTGAAAATAGGTAATTTGTGCAAGTTTAGAGAAAAAAATAATGTCGAGAAAAAGAATGTATTTTTTTGGTTTTATTCCACCAACAAACGAAAATAAGAAAAAAACATAGAAAAAGTCACTTTTTAGGCAGAATTTTCTTTTTTATTCAAATTGCATATTTTATACTTAAAAAAAAAAGATTTTGTTTAAAATGCCGTTAATACTCCTCAAAACGTTAAAAAACAGGTCATTTATGAAATTTTTCAGAAAAAATGTATATTGTCACAATGCTCAGTGTTTTTTGTTTAGTTTTTGACGAAAACAATGAAACAAGGGGAAAATCATCAAAAAATTCTCTTTTTTGGTGAAAAGAAGTTTTTTTTCGTGAAATGGCATATACTCCTTTTTTCAGAACTAAAAAAAGATGGTCTTTCTTAGATAAGATGTTAATTCTTTTAAAAACGCTGGAAAAAGGATAATTTATGCAATTTTGAGAGAAAAAAATGAATTGCAGTAAAAAGTTAATATATTTCTTGCCTTTTCTTTCATTTTCAATCAAATCATAGAAATGAAAAGAAAAAAACTCTAAAAAATCCCTTTTCTAAAAGAAATATATAGTTTTTACCTTGAAATGGCTTCTAATACATTTTTTGTAACATGAAATAGTGATTTTCTTCAAATTGTGTTTAAAACCAATACAAAAGTTTATATAGGGAAGATTATGTAATTTTAAACAGAAAAACAATAAGCTATAGCATTTTTTTCATGTTTTTAATTAAAACAGAGAAATTCATAGAAAATTACGTAAAAACTCACTTTTGGAGGTAAAAACATTTTTTTTTTCTAAAAGACAATGGATTTGTCATAAAAATATTGTAAAACCATTAAAAACGTTGGAAAATGGATAATTCAAATCGCATATGGGATTTTATGTAAATTATCGTAAATACTCTTAAAAATAAAAAATAAAAAACGTAATTTATGAAATTTTTTATAGAAAAAGTATATTGTAACATGAAAAAGTTGTTTTCTACAAAATGTGTTTAAACGTCAAAAAAGGTTAAAAATGGGTACTTTGTACAGTTTCGGAGAAAGAAAATGTATATAGTGTTTATTTTCCTGTTTTTAATCAAAAAAATTGAAATCAATAGAAAATCATTAAAAAATATCTCTTGGTGTAATATCATATTTTTTTTCGTAAAAAAAATGATTTACCTTTAAAAGTTGTAAATCTCCGAAAAACATTGAAAAAAGGGTCATTTAACAGTTTTGGAGAAAAAAAATATTACAGTACAATAAGGATAAAAGCATACAAATTGGTAATTTGTTCAATTTTAGAGGAAAAAAATATTGTCGAGAAAATGAATTTATTTTTTTTGGTTTTCTTCCACAAACAAATGAAAATAAGAAAAAGCATATAAAAAGTCACTTTTTAGGCAGAATTTTCTTTCTTATTCAAATTGCATAATATATTAAACTTGTAAAAGGGGGTTTTGTTTAAAATGCCGTTAATACTCCTAAAAATGTTGAAAAACACGTAATTTATGATTTATTTTCCATAAAAAAGTATATTGTCACAATATTCAGTGTTTTTTGTTTATTTTTTTTTTACTAAACCTATGCAATAAGCAGAAATACATCGAAAAAATAACTTTTTCGGTAAAAGAAACTTTTTTCGTTGAATGGCATATATTTTTTTTTTTCTTAACTAAAAAGAAAAGATGGTCTTTGTTATAAAAGATGTTAATTATCCTAAAAACGCTGGAAAGGGGATAATTTTTGCAATTTTGAAAGTAAAAATGAATTACAATAAAAATTTATTATATTTCTTGTTTTTTTTTCAATTAAAACATGGAAATGAAATGAAAAAAACACCAAAAAATCTTTTTTCAAAAAAATATATATAGTTTTTTACTTGAAATGGCTTGTATTACATTTTATGTTACATAAAAAAAAAAAAATTCTTAAAATTGTTGTTAAAACTAATACAAAGGTTTAAATAGGGTAGTTTAGGTAACTTTAAAAAGAAAAAAACAATAATCTATAACATATAATTCATGTTTTTAATTAAAACAACGAAATTCATAGAAAATTACTTAAAAACTTACTTTTGGAGGTAAAACATACTTTTTTTTTTCTAAGGGATGATGGATTTGTCATAAAGGTATTGTAAAACCCTAAAAAATGTTGAAAAATGGATAATTCAAATCGCATATGTTATACTTGTAAAAGTGGGTTTTATGTAAATTGCCGTTAATACTCTTAAAAACTGAGAAAAACCTAATTTATGTAATTTTAGATAGGAAAACTATTATAACATGAAAAAGTTGTTTGCTAGAAAATGTGTTTAAACGTCCAAAAACGTTAAAAATGGGTACTTTGTACAGTTTCAGAGAAATAAAATGTATATAGTGTTTATTTTCCTTTTTTTAATCAAAACACTGAATTCAATAGAAAATGATAAAAAACTGACTTTTGGTGTAAAAGAATTTTTTTTCGTAAAAGAGATGGTTTTCCTTTTAAAAATGAAAATCTCCGAAAAACATTGAAAAAAGGATCATTTATGCAGTTTTGGAGAAAAAAATATATTATCGTAAAAGAAGGATAAAAGCTTAAAAATGGGTAATTTGTGCAATTTTAGAGGAAAAAATAATGTCGAGAAAAAGAATGTATTTTTTTTTTGTTTTATTCCACCAACAAATGAAAATAAGAAAAAAACATAGAAAATGTCTTTTTTTATGCAGAATTTTCTTCTTTATTCAAATTGTATATATTATACTTTCAAAAAATAGGTTCTGTTTAAAATGCCGTTAATACTCCTCAAAACGTTAAAAAACAGGTCATTTATGAATTTTTTCAGAAAAAAAGTATATTGTCACAATACTCAGTGTTTTTTGTTTAGTTTTTGACGAAAACAATGAAATAAGGAGAAAATCATCGAGAAATTCACTTTTTTGGTAAAAAGAAGTTTTTTTTCGTGAAATGGCTTACACTCTTTTTTTCTGAACAAAAAAAAGATGGTCTTTCTTAGATAAGATGTTAATTCTTTTAAAAACGCTGGAAAAGGGATATTTTATGCAATTTTGAGAGAAAAAAATGAATTGCAGTAAAATGTTAATATATTTCTTGCTTTTTCTATCATTTTCAATCAAATCATGGAAATGAAAAGGAAAAAACACTAAAAAATCCTTTTTCTAAAAGAAATATATAGTTTTTACCTTGAAATGGCTTGTATTACATTTTTTATAACATGAAAAAGGGATTTTCTTTAAATTGTGTTTAAAACCAATACAAATGTTTAAATAGGGAAGATATTGTAACTTTAAACAGAAAAACAATACGCTATAGCATATTTTTCATGTTTTTAATTAAAACATAAAAATTCATAGAAAATTACGTAAAAACTCACTTTTGGAGGTAAAAACATACTTTTTTTCTAAAAAAAAGATTGATTTGTCTTAAAAGTATTGTAAAACCCTTAAAAACGTTGGAAAATGGATAATTCAAATCGCATATGTTATATTTGTTTAAGGGGATTTTATGTAAATTATCGTTAATACTCTTAAAATTGAAAAAAAACGCAATTTATGAAATTTTACATAAAAAAAAGTATATTGTAACATGAAAAATTTATTTTCTACAAAATGTGTTTAAACGTCCAAAAAGGTTAAAAATGGGTACTTTGTACAGTTTCGGAGAAAGAAAATGTATATAGTGTTTATTTTCCTGTTTTTAATCAAAACATTGAAATCAAAAGAAAATTATTAAAAAATTACTTTTTGTGTAATATCATATTTTTTTTCGTAAAATAAATTATTTTCATTTAAAAGTTGTAAATCTCCGAAAAAAAACATTGAAAAAAGGGTCATTTATGCAGTTTTGGAGAAAAAAAAATGTTATCGTAAAATAAGAATAAAAGCATAAAAATAGGTAATTTGTGCCATTTTAGAGAAAAAAATACTGTCGAGAAAAAGAATGCATTTTTTTTTTTTTTTGGATTTCTGCGACCAACAAATTAAAATAAGAAAAAACATTGAAAAAGTCACTTTTTAGGCAGAATTTTCTTTCTCATTCAAATTGCATAATATATTAAACTTGTACAAGGGATTATTGTTTAAAATGCCGTTAATACTCCTAAAAAAGTTGAGAAACACATAATTTATGATTTATTTTCCACAAAAAAAAGTATATTGTCACAATATTCAGTGTTTTTTGTTTATTTTTGTGACGAAACCTATTCAATAAGCAGAAATACATCGAAAAAATAACATTTTTGGTGAAAAGAAACTTTTTTCGTTAAATAGCATATATTTCTTTTTTCTTAACTAAAAAAAAAAAAAAAGATGGCTCTTTATTATATAAGATGTTAATTATACAAAAAACGCTGCAAAGGGGATAATTTATGCAATTTTGAAAGAAAAAAATGTATTGCAATAAAAATTTATTATATTTCTTGTTTTTTTTTACAATTAAAACAAGGAAATGAAAAGAAAAAACACTAAAAAATCTTTTTTCTAAAAAAAAATATATTGTTTTTTCCTTGAAATGGCTTGTATTACATTTTATGTAACATTAAAAAGGGATTTTCTTAAAATTGTTGTTAAAACCAATACAAAGGTTTTAATAGGATAGTTTAGGTAACTTTAAAAAGAAAAAACAATACGCTATAACATATTATTCATGTTTTTAATTAAAACAATGAAATTTAGAGAAAATTAATTAAAAACTTACTTTAGGAGGTAAAACATACTTTTTTTTTCTAAGGGATGATGGATTTGTCATAAAAGTATTGTAAAACCCTAAAAAACGTTGAAAAATGGATAATTCAAATCGCATATGTTATACATGTAAAAAGGGTTTTTATGTAAATTGCCCTTAATACTCTGAAAAACTAAAAAAAAAAAACGTAATTTATGAAATTTTAGATAGAAAAAGTATATTGTAACATGAAAAAGTTGTTTTCTAGAAAATGTGTTTAAACGTCCAAAAAGGTTAAAAACGGGTACTTTGTACAGTTTTAGAGAAACAAAGTGTATATAGTGTTTATTTTCCTGTTTTTAATCAAAACATTAAAATTAATAGAAAATTATTAAAAAGTGACATTTGGTGTAATATCATATTTTTTTCGTAAAAGAAATGATTTTCCTTTAAAAGTTGTAAATCTCCGAAAAACATTGAAAAAAGGGTCATTTATGCAGTTTTGGAAAAAAATATATATATTATCGTAAAATAAGGATTAAAGCATAAAAATAGGTAATTTGTGCAATTTTAGAGAAAAAAATATTGTCGAGAAAAAAATGTATTTTTTTTGGTTTTCTTCCACCAACAAATGAAAATAAGAAAAAACATTGAAAAAAAAAATTTTTAGGCAGAATTTTCTTTCTTATTCAAATTGCAGAGTATATTAAACTTGTAATAGGGGGTTTTGTTTAAAATCCCGTTTATACTCCTAAAAACGTTGAAAAACACGTAATTTATGATTTATTTTCCATAAAAAAGTATATTGTCACAATATTCAGAGTTTTTTGTTTATTTTTGTGACGAAACCTATGCAATAAGCAGAAATACATCAAAAAAATAACTTTTTCGGTGAAAAGAAACTTTTTTCGTTAAATGAGATATATTTCTTTTTTCCTAACTAAAAAAAAAGATGATCTTTGTTATATAAGATGTTAATTATACTAAAAACGCTGAAAAGGGGATAATTTATGCAATTTTGAAAGAAAAAAATGAATTCCAATAAAAATTTATTATATTTCTTGTTTTTTTCAATTAAAACATGGAAATGAAAAGAAAAAACACTAAAAAATCTTTAAAAAAAATATATAGTTTTTTTTCTTGAAATGGCTTGTATTACATTTTATGTAACATGAAAAAGGGATTTTCTTAAAATTGTTGTTAAAACCAATACAAAGGTTTAAATAGGGTAGTTTAGGTAACTTTAAAAACAAAAAAACAATACGCTATAACATATTATTCATGTTTTTAATTAAAACAACGAAATTCAGAGAAAATTACTTAAAAACTTACTTTTGGAGGTAAAACATATTTTTTTTTCTAAGGGATGATGGATTTGTCATAAAAGTATTGTAAAACCCTAAAAAACGTTGAAAAATGGATAATTTAAATCGCATATGTTATACATGTAAAAAGGGGTTTTTATGTAAATTGCCGTTAATACTCTTAAAAACTAAAAAAAAAAAAACGCAATTTATGAAATTTTAGATAGAAGTATATTGTAACATGAAAAAGTTGTTTTCTATAAAATGTTTTTAAACGTCCAAAAAGGTTAAAAATGTGTACTTTGTACAGTTTTAGAAAAAGAAAGTGTATATAGTGTTTATGTTCCTGTTTTTAATCAAAACATTGAAATCAATAGAAAATTAATAAAAAGTGACTTGCGGTGTAATATCATTTTTTTTTTCGTAAAAGAAATGATTTTCCTTTAAAAGTTGTAAATCTCCGAAAAACATTGAAAAAAGGGTCATTTATGCAGTTTTGGAGAAAAAAATATGTTATCGTAAAATAATGCTAAAAGCATAAAAACAGGTAATTTGTGCAATTCTAGAGAAAAAAAATATTGTCGAGAAAAAGAATATATTTTTTTGGTTTTCCTCCACCAATAAATGCAAATAAGAAAAAACATTGAAAAAGTCACTTTTTATGCAGAATTTTCTTTTTTATTGAAATTGCATATATTATACTTGTAAAAGAGGGTTTTGTTTAAAATGCCGTTAACACTCCTATAAACGTTAAAAAAAACACGTAATATATGATTTGTTTTCCAAAAAAAAGTGTATATTGTTACAATATTCTGTGTTTTTCTTTTAATTTTGGACGTAAGCAATGAAATAAGCAGAAAATCATCGAAAAATTCACTTTTTCGGTGAAAAGAAAGTTTTTTTCGTTAAATGGCATATAATTTTTTTTCTGAACTAAAAAAAAGATGGTCTGTCTTAGATAAGATGTTAATTATCCTAAAAACGCTGGAAAGGGGATAATTTATGCAATTTTGAGAGAAAAAATGAATTGCAATAAAATGTTAATATATTTCTTGATTTTGTCCTTCATTTTCAATCAAAAAATGGAAATGAAAAGAAAAAACACTAAAAACTCATTTTTCTAAAAGAAATATGTTTTTTTTTCCTTCAAAAAAGATATTTGCTTAAAATTGTTGTTAAAACCAATAAAAAGGTTTAAATAGGGTAGTTTATGTAACTTTAAATAGAAAAACAATACGCTATAGCATATTCTTCATGTTTTTAATTAAAACATGGAAATTCATAGAAAATTAATTAAAAACGTACTTTTGGAGGTAAAAACATTTTTTTTCTTA
>CM035220.1:23268357-23290726 GCA_020233015.1 Callinectes sapidus | reverse complement strand
CACTTTTGGATGTAAAAACATACTTTTTTCCTACACCTCTGAAAAACATTGAAAAAGCGTAATTTTTGCAGATGTAAATAAAAATTCTTTTATCGTAAAATAATGAAAAATACATAAAAATGGGTAACTTGTGCAATTTTAGAGAAAAGAAATATTATCGCAAAAAAGAATGTATTTTTTTGTTTTCTTGCACGAACAAATAAAAATAAGATAAAAACATTGAAAAAGTCACTTTTTAGGCAGAAATTTTGTCTTGATACAAATTGCATATACTATACTTGTAAAAAGGGGTTTTTGTGTAAAATGCCGTTAGTACTCCTAAAAACGTGGAAAAACACGTCATTTTTTAAATTTTTGAAAAAACAGTATATTACCGCTCAATTCATTGTTTTTTGTTTATTTTTTTATGAAAACAATGAAATAAGCAGAAAATCATCGAAAAATCTATTTTTGCGATGAAAAGGAACTTTTTTCGTGTAACGGCATTTATTCCTTTCTTCTTAACTAATGAAAAAGGTAGTCTTTCTTAGATAAGATGCTAGTTCTCTAAAACAAAACGCTGAAAAAGGGATAATTTATGCAATTTTGAGAGAAAAAAATGAATTGCAATAAAAACTTAATATATTTCTTGCTTTTTCCTTCATTTTATGTCAAAACATGGAAATGTAAAGAAAAAAACATTGAAAGTCCTTTTTTTAAAGAAATATATATATTCTTTTATTGAAATGGCTTGTATTACATTTTATGTAACCTGAAAAAGGGATTTTCTTCAAAATGTTGGTAAAACCGATAAAAAGGTTTAAATAGGGTAGTTTATGTAACTTTAAAGAGAAAAAAATTAATAGTGTATTGGTCTTGTTTTTAATTAAAACATGAAAATTAAAAGAAAATTACCGAAAAACTCACTTTTGGATGTAAAAACATACTTTTTTCTAAATCTCTCAAAAACATTGAAAAAAGGGTCATTTATGCAGTTTTAAAGAAAAAAAAATAATAATATCGTAAAATAAGGATAAAAACATAAAACTGGTTAGTTTGTGCAATTTTAGAGAAAAGAAATATTTTCGCAAAAAAGAATGTATTTTTTGTTTTTTTTCCACCAACAAATGAAAATAAGATAAAAACATTGAAAAACTCAAATTTAGGCAGAAATTTTGTTTTTATACAAATTGCATTTATTATACTTGTAAAAGGAAGTTTTGTGTAAAATGCCGTTAATACTCCTAAAAACGTTGCAAAACACGTCATTTATGAAATTTTTGAGAAAAAACAATATTGACGCAATATTCATTGTTTTTTGTTTATTTTTTTATGAAAACAATGAAATAAGCAGAAAATCATCAATAAATCTACTTTTTCGGTGAAAAAGTACTTTTCTCGTGAAAAGCTATTATATTCCTTTCTTATTAACTAAAAAAAGATGGTGTTTCTTAAATGAGATGTTAATTCTCCTCAAAACGCTAAAAAGGGTATAATTTATGCAATTTTGAGACAAAAAAAAATGAATTGCAATAAAAAGTTAATATATTTCTTGCTTTTTCCTTAATTTTATATCAAAACATGGAAATGTGAAGAAAAAACAGTAAAATCCTTTTTCTAAAAGAAATATATATTTTTTTCATTGAAATGGCTTGTATTACATTTTATGTATCATAAAAAAGGGATTTTCTTCAAAATTTTGTTAAAACCTATAAAAAGGTTTAAATAGGGTAGTTTATGTAACTTTAAAGAGAAAAAATATATAGTGTATTGGTTTAGTTTTTAATTAAAACATGAAATTTAAAAGAAAATTACTGAAAACTCACTTTTGGATGTAAAAACATACTTTTTTCTCTTAATCTCTGAAAAACATTGAAAAAAATGGTCATTTATGCATTTTTCGAGAAAAAAATTTTTTATCGTAAAATAGGGATAAAAACACAAAAATGGGTATTTGTGCAGTTTTAGAGAAAAAGAATATTGTCGCAAAAATTAATGTATTTTTTGTTTCTTTTTCCACCAACAAATGAAAATAAGATAAAAAACATTGAAAAAGTCACTTATTAGGCAGAAATTTTGTCTTTATACAAATTGCTAATATTGTATTTATAAGAAGGGGTTTTGTTTGAAATGCCGCTAATACTTATAAAAACGTTGAAAAACACATTATTTATGAAATTTTTGAGAAAAAAGTATATTGTCGTAGTATTCATTGTTTTTTGTTTATTTGTTATGAAACCAATGAAATAAGCAGAAAATCGACGATAAATCTACTTTTTCGGTGAAACGGAACTTTTTTCGTTAAATGGCATATATTCCTTTCATCTTAATTAAAAAAAGAAGGCATTTCTTAGATGAGATATTACTTCTCCTAAAAACGCTGAAAAGGGGATAATTTATGCAATTTTGAGTGAAAAAAAATGAATTGCAATAAAAATATAATATGTAAAAATGTAATATGTAAAAGTGTATTGGTCTTGTTTTTAATTAAAACAAGATAATTAAAAGAAAAATACTGAAAAACTCTTTTTTGGATATAAAAACATAATTTTTTTCTAAATCTCTGAAAAACATTGAAAAAAGGGTCGTTTATGCAGTTTTAGAGAAGAAAATATATTATCGTAAAATAAGGATAAAAACATAAAAATGGATAGTTTGTGCAATTTTAGAGAAAAGTAATATTGTCGCAAAATAGAATGCTTTTTTTTTTCTTCTTCTTTAACCAACAAATGAAAATAAGATGAAAACATTGAAAAAGTTTCTTTATATGCAGAAATTTTTGTTTTTATACAAATGGCATATATTATCCTTGTAAAAAGGGCTTTTGTGGAAAATGCCGGTACTACTTCTAAAAACGTTAAAGAACACGTCATTTATGAAATTTTTGAGAAAAAACTGATTTTCGCAATATTCATTGTTTTTTGTTTAATTTTATGAAACAATAAAATAAGTAGAAAATCATCTAAAAATCTACTTTTTTCGTGAAAAGGAATTTTTTTCGTGTAATGGAATATATTCCTTTTTTCTTAACTAAAAAGAAGATGTTAATTCTTTTAAAAACGCTGAAATCGCTGCAACTTTGAGAGAAAAAAAAGGAATTGCAATAAAAAGCTAATATATTTCTTGCTTTTTGCATAATTATCAATCAAAACAAGGAAATGTAAAGAAAAAACAGTAAAAAATTCTTTTTCTAAAAGAAATATATATTTTTTTTATTTAAATGACTTGTATTACATTTTATGTAACATGAGAAAGGGATTTTCTTCAAAACGTTAAAACCAATAAAAAGGTTAAAATAGGGTAGTTTATGTAACTTTAAAGCGAAATAAATATTTATTGTATTTATCTTGTTTTTAATTAAAACATGTAAATTAAAAGAAAATTATTGAAAAACTCACTTTTCGATGTAAAAGCATACTTTTTTTTCTAAATCTCTGAAAAACATTGAAAAAGGGTAATTTATGCAGTTTTAGAGAAAAAAAACATTTTTATCGTAAAATAAGGATAAAAACATATAAATGTGTAGTTTGCGCAATTTTAGAGAAAAAAAATATTGTCGGAAAAAATAATGTATTTTTTTTGGTTTTCTTCCACCAACAAATGAAAATAAGATAAAAACATTGAAAAAGTCACTTTTTAGGCAGGAATTTTGTCTTTATACAAATTGCATATATTATACTTGTAAAAGGGGGTTTTGTGTAAAATGCCGTTAATACTCTTAAAAGCGTTCAAAAACACGTCATTTATGAATTTTTTGAGAAAAAATTATATTGTCGCAATATTCATTGTTTTTTGTTTATTTTTTTATGAAAACAATGAAATATGCAGAAAGTCATCGAAAAATCTTCTTTTATATTCCTTTATTCTTAACTAAAAAAAGGTGATATTTCTTAGATTAGACGTTAATTCTCCTATAAACACTGAAAAGGGGATAATTTATGCAATTTTGAGAGAAAAAAATGAATTGCAATAAAAAATTAATATATTTCTTGCTTTTTCCTTCATTTTCAATGAAAACATGGAAATGTAAAGAAAAACAGTGAAAAATCGTTTTTCTAAAAGAAATATATATTTTTTTTCATTAAAATAGCTTGTATTACATTTTATGTAACAGGAAAAAGGCATTTTCTTCAAAATGTTGTTAAAACCAAAAAAAGGTTTAAAAAGAATAGTTTATGAAACTTCAAAGAGAAAAAATATATATAGTGTATTGGTCTTGTTTTTAATTAAGACATAAAAATTAAAAGAAAATTACTGAAAAACTCACTTTTGGATGTAAAAACGTACTTTTTTTTCTTAATCTCTGAAAACATTGAAAAAAGCGTCATATACGCAGTTTTAGAGAAAAAAATATATTAGCTTTAAATAATGATAAAAACATAAAAATGGATAGTTTGCGCAATTATAGAGAAAAGAAATATTGTCGGAAAAAAAAAATAATTTTTCTGTTTTCTTCCACCAACAAATGAAAATAAGATAAAAACATTGAAAAGGGCACTTTTTAGGCAGGAATATTGTCTTTATACAAATTGCGTATATTATACTTGTAAAAGAAGGTTTTGTGTAAAATGCCGTTAATACTCCTAAAAACGTTGAAAAACACGTCATTTATGAAATTTTTGAGAAAAAAATTATAATGTCGCAATATTCATTGTTTTTTGTTTATTTTTTTATGAAAAATCTACTTTTGCGGTGAAAAGGATCATTTTTCGTGAAAAGGCATATATTCCTTTCTTTTTAACTTAAAAAAGAAGGTCTTTCTTTGATTAGATGTTAATTCTCCTAAAAATGCTGAAAAGGGGATAACTTTTGCAATTTTTGAGAAAAAAGAAATGAATTGCAATAAAAATTTATATTTCTGGCTTTTTCCTTCATTTTCAATCAAAACATGGATATGTAAAGAAAAAACACTGAAAAATTCTTTTTCTAAAAGAAATATATATATTTTTTCATTAAAATGGCTTGTATAACATTTTATATAATATGAAAAATGTATTTTTTTCAAAATGTTGTTAAAACCAATAAAAAGGTTTAAATAGGGTAGTTTATGTAACTTTAAAGAGAGAAAAAATATATAGCGGATTGGTCTTGTTTTTAAATAAAACATAAAAATTAAAAGTAAATTACTGAAAAACTCACATTTAGATGTTAAAACTTACTTTTTTCCTACACCTCTGAAAAACATTGAAAAAGCGTCATTTTTGCAGTTGTAGAAAAAAAATTCTTTTATCGTAAAATAATGATAAAAACATAAAAATAGGTTTCTTGTGCAATTTGCGAGAAAATAAATATTGTCGCAAAAAAGAATGTATTTTTTTGTTTTCTTCCACGAACATATAAAAACAAGATAAAAACATTGAAAAAGTCACTTTTTAGGCAGAAAAAATCTTGATACAAATTGCATATACTATACTTGTAAAAAGGGGTTTTTGTGTAAAATGCCGTTAGTACTCCTAAAAACGTGGAAAAACACGTCATTTTTAACATTTTTGAGAAAAAAGTATATTATCGCTAAATTTTTATGAAAATTTTTATGAAAATTTTTATGAAAAACAATGAAATAAGCAAAAAATCATCGAAAATTCTAATTTTGCGGTGAAAAGGAAGTTTTTTCGTGTAATGGCATTTATTGCTTTCTTCTTAACTAAAAAAAAAAAAGGTAGTCTTTCTTAGATGAGATGCTAATTCTCTAAAAAAAAAACGCTGAAAAAGGGATAATTTATGCAATTTTGAGAGAAAAAAATGAATTGCAATAAAAAGTTAATATATTTCTTGCTTTTTCTTTTATTTTATGTCAAAACATGGAAATGTAAAGAAAATAAACATGGAAAGTCCTTTTTTTTAAGAAATATATATATTTTTTTATTGAAATTTTTTGTATTACATTTTATGTAACCTGAAAAAGAGATTTTCTACAAAATGTTGGTAAAACCGATAAAAAGGTTTAAATAGGGTAGTTTATGTAACTTTAAAAAGAAAATAATTAATAGTGTATTGGTCTTGTTTTTAATTAAATAATGAAAATTAAAAGAAAATTACTGAAAAACTCACTTTTGGATATAAAAACATACTTTTTTCTAAATCTCTGAAAAACATTGAAAAAGGGTCATTTATGCAGTTTTAAAGAAAAAATAATAATAATATCGTAAAATAAGGATAAAAACATAAAAATGGTTTGTTTGTGCAATTTTGGAGAAAAGAAATATTTTCGCAAAAAAGAATAAATTTTTTTTTTTTTTTCCACCAACAAATGAAAATAAGATAAAAACATTGAAAAACTCAAATTTAGGCAGAAATTTTGTTTTTATACAAATTGCATTTATTATACTTGTAAAAGAAGGTTTTGTGTAAAATGCCGTTAATACTCTTAAAAACGTTGCAAAGCACGTCATTTATGAAATATTTGAGAAAAAACAATATTGTCGCAATATTCATTGTTTTTTGTTTATTTTTTTTACGAAAACAATGAAATAAGCAGAAAATCATCAAAAAATCTACTTTTTCGGTGAAAAAGTACTTTTCTCGTGAAAAGACATTATATTCCTTTTTTATTAACTAAAAAGAGATGATGTTCCTTAATTGAAATGTTAATTCTCTTCTAAACGCTAAAAAGGGTATAATTTATGCAATTTTGAGAGAAAAAAAATGAATTGCAATAAAAAGTTAATATATTTCTTGCTTTTTCCTTCATTTTATATCAAAACATGGAAATGTAAAGAAAAAAACAGTGAAAAATCCTTTTTCTAAAAGAAATATATTTTTTTTCATTGAAATGGCTTGTATTGCATTTTATGTATCATAAAAAAGGGATTTTCTTCAAAATTTTGTTAAAATCTATAAAAAGGTTTAAATAGGGTAGTTTATGTAACTTTATAGAGAAAAATATATACTGTATTGGTTTAGTGTTTAATTAAAACATGAAATTTAAAAGAAAATTACTGAAAACTCACTTTTGAATGTAAAAACATACTTTTTTCTCTTAATCTCTGAAAAACATTGAAAAAATGGTCATTTATGCAGTTTTCGAGAAAAAAATGTTATCGTAAAATAGGGATAAAAACACAAAAATGGGTAGTTTGTGCAATTTTAGAGAAAAAATATATTTTTGCAAAAATTAATGTATTTTTTTGTTTTGTTTTTTCCACTAACAAATGAAAATAAGATAAAATCATTGAAAAAGTCACTTTTTAGGCAGAAATTTTGCCTATATACAAGTTGCTAATATTATACTTATAAGACGGGGTTTTGTTTAAAACGCCGTTCATACTTATAAAAACGTTGAAAAACACATCATTTATGAATTTTTTTAGAAAAAAGTATATTTTCGTAATATTCATTGTTTTTTTGTTTATTTGTTATGAAAACAATCAAATAAGCAGAAAATCAACGATAAATCTACTTTTTCGGTGAAACGGAACTTTTTTTCGTGAAATGGCATATATTCCTTTCATCTTAATTAAAAAAGAGGGCATTTCTTAGATGAGATATTAACTCTCCTAAAAACACTGATAAGGGGATAATTTATGATATTTTGAGTGAAAAAAAATGAATTGCAATTAAAATATAATATGTAAAAATAAAATATGTAAAAGTGTATTGGTCTTGTTTTTAATTAAAACATGAAAATTAAAAGAAAAATACTGAAAACTCACTTTTGGATATAAAAACGTACTTTTTTTCTAAATCTCTGAAAAACATTGAAAAAAGGGTCGTTTATGCAGTTTTAGAGAAGTAAATATATTATCGTAAAATATGGATAAAAACATAAAAATGGGTAGTTTCTGGAATTTTAGAGAAAAGTAATATTGTCGCAAAATAGAATGAATTTTTTTGTTTTCTTCTACCAACAAATGAAAATAAGATAAAAACATTGAAAAAGTCACTTTTTACGCAAAAATTTTTGTTTTTATACGTATAAAATGGCATATATTATCCTTGTAAAAAAGGATTTTGTGTAATATGACGGTAATACTCCTAAAATCGTTAAAAAACACGTCATTTATGAAATTTTGAGAAAAAGCTGATTTGCGATAAATTCATTGTTTTTTGTTTATTTTTTATGAAAACAATGAAATAAGTAGATAATCATCGAAAAATCTACTTTTTTCCTGAAAAGTAACATTTTTCGTGTAATGGCATATATTCCTTTTTTCTTAACTAAAATTAAGATGGTCTTTCTTAGATGAGATGTTAATTCTCTTAAAAACGCTGAAAACGCTGCAACTTTGAGAGAAAAAAAATGAATTGCAATAAAAAGCTAATATATTTCTTGCTTTTTCCATAATTATCAATCAAAACATGGAAATGTAATGAAAAAACAGTAAAAAATCCTTTTTTTAAAAGAAATATATATTTTTATTGAAATGGCTTGTATTACATTTTCTGTAACATGAAAATGGGATTTTCATCAATATGTTGTTAAAACCAATAAAAAGGTTAAAATAGGGTAGTTTATGTAACTTTAAAACAAAAAAAATATTTAGTGTATTTATCTTGTTTTTAATCAAAACATGTAAATTAAAAGAAAATTACTAAAAAACTCACTTATGCATGTAAAAACATACATTTTTTCTAAATCTCTGAAAAACATTTAAAAAGGGTAATTTATGCAGTTTTAGAGAAAAAAACATTTTTCCGTAAAATAAGGATACAATCATAAAAATGTGTACTTTGCGCAATTTTAGAGAAAAAAAATATTGTCAGAAAAAATAATGTATTTTTTTGGTTTTCTTCCACCAACAAATGAAAATATGATAAAAACATTGAAAAAGTCACTTTTTAGGCAGGAATTTTGTCTTTATACAAATTGCATATATTATACTTGTAAAAGGGCATTTTGTGTAAAATTCCGTTAATACTCCTAAAAGCGTTCAAAAACACGTCATTTATGAAATTTTTGAGAAAAAATCATATTGTCGCAATATTTATTGTTTTTTGTTTATTTTTTATGAAAACAATGAAATATGCAGAAAGTCATCGAAAAATCTTTTTTTGCCGTGAAAAGGAACATTGTTCGTGAAATGGCATATATTCCTTTCTTCTAACTAAAAAAACGATGGCCCTTCTTAGATGAGATGTTAATTCTCCTAAATACGCTGAAAATTTTCAGAGAAAAAAAATGTATTGCAATAAAAAATAATATATTTATTGCTTTCTCCTTAATTTTTAATCAAAACATGGTAATGTAAAGAAAAAACAGTGAAAAATCCTATTTCTAAAAGAAATATATATCTTTTTCATTGAAATATCTTGGCTTTTATGTAACATAAAAAAGGGATTTCCTTCAAAATGTTGTTAAAATCAATAAAAAGGTTTAAATGGCGTAGTTTATGTATATATAAAGAGAAAAAAATATATAGTATATTGGTCTTGTTTTTAATTAAAACATGAAATTTAAATGAAAATTACTGAAAAACTCACTTTTGGATGTAAAAACGTACCTTTTTTTTAATCTCTGAGAAACATTGGAAAAAGGTTCATTTTTGCAGTTTTAGAGAAAAACAATATTATCGTAAAATAAGTATAAAAACATAAAAATGGGTAGTTTGTGCAATTTCAGAGAAAAGAAATATTGTCGCATAAAGGAATGTATTTTTTGGTTTTCTTCCACCAACAAATGAAAATAACATAAAAACATTAAAAAAGTAACTTTTTAAGGAGAAATTTTGTCTTCATACAAATAGCATATATTATACTTGTAAAACGGGGTTTTGTGTGAAATGCCTTTAATACTCCTAAAAACGTTGAAAAACACGTCATTTATGAAATTTTTGAGAAAAAATTATAATGTTGCAATATTCATTGTTTTTTTGTTTATTTTTTATGAAAAATCTACTTGTGCGGTGACAAGGAACATTTTTCATGAAATGGCATATATTCCTTTCATTTTAACGTAAAAAAGAAGGTCTTTCTTAGATTAGATGTTAATTCTCCTAAAAACGCTGAAAAGGGGATAACTTATGCAATTTTTTAGAAAAAAGAAATTAATTGCAATAAAAAGTTAATATATTTCTTGCTTTTTCCTTCATTTTCAATCAAAACATGGATATGTAAAGAAAAAACACTGAAAAATTCTTTTTCTAAAAGAAATATATATATTTTTTCATTGAAATGGCTTGTATTACATTTTATGGAATATGAAAAAGGTATTTTTTTCAAAATGTTATTAAAACCAATAAAAAGGTCTAAATAGGGGAGTTTATGTAACTTTAAAGAGAAAAAAATATTTAGTGTATTGGTCTTGTTTTTAATTAAAACATAATTATTAAAAGTAAATTAGGGAAAAACTCACTTTTGGATGTAAAAACATATTTTTTTCCTACACCTCTGAAAAACATTGAAAAAACGTCATTTTTGCAGTTGTAGAGAAAAATTCTTTTATTATAAAATAATGATAAAAACATATAAATGGATAACATGTGCAATTTTAGAGAAAAGAAATATTGTCGCAAAAAAGAATGTATTTTTTTTTCTTTAACGAACAAATAAAAATAAGATGAAAACATTGAAAAAGTCACTTTTTACGCAGAAATTTTGTCTTCATACAAATTGCATATACTATAATTGTAAAAAGGGGGTTTTGTGTAAAATTCCGTTAATACTCCTAAAAATGTTGAAAAACACGTCATTTTTTAAATTTTTGAGAAAAAAGTATATTATCGCTAAATTCACTGTTTTTTGTTTATTTTTTTATGAAAACAATGAAATAAGCAGAAAATTATCGAAAAAAATCAAATTTTGCGGTGAAAAGGAACTTTTTTCGTGTAATGGCATTTATTCCTTTCTTCTTAACTAAAAAAAAAGATAGTCTTTCTTAGATGTAATTCTAATTCTCTTAAAAACGCTGAATAAGGGATAATTTATGCAATTTCGAGAGAAAAAAATGAATTGCAATAAAAAGCTAATATATTTCTTTCTTTTTCCTTCATTTTATGTGAAAACATGGAAATGTAAAAAAAAAATATGGAAAGTCCTTTTTTTTAAAGAAATATATATATTTTTTATTGAAATGGTTTGTATTACATGTTATGTAACCTGAAAAAGGGATTTTCTTCAAAATGTTGGTAAAACCGATAAAAAGGTTTAAATAGGATAGTTTATGTAACTTTAAAGAAAAAAACATATATACTGTATTGGTCTTGTTATTAATTAAAACGTGAAAATTAAAAGAAAATTACTGAAAAACTCACTTTTGGATGTAAAAACATACTTTTTTTCTATATCTCTGAAAAACAATGAAAAAAGGGTCATTTATGCAGTTGTAAAGAAAAAAAATAATAATATCGTAAAATAAGGATAAAAACATAAAAATGGTTACTTTGTGCAATTTTAGAGAAAAGAAATATTTTCGCAAAAAAGAATGTATTTTTTGTTTTGTTTTTCCAGCAAAAAATGAAAATAAGATAAAAACATTGAAAAACTCAAATTTAGGAAGAGATTTTGTTTTTATACAAATTGCATTTATTATACTTATAAAAGGAAGTTTTGTGTAAAATCCCGTTAATACTCCTAAAAACGTTGCAAAACAGGTCATTTATGAAATTTTTGAGAAAAAACAATATTGACGCAATATTCATTGTTTTTTGTTTATTTTTCTATGAAAACAATGAAATAAGCAGAAAATCATCGACAAATCTACTTTTTCGGTGAAAAAGTACTTTTCTCGTGAAAAGACATTATATTCCTTTCTTATTAACTAAAAAAAGATGGTGTTTCTTAAATGAGATGTTAATTCTCCTCAAAACGCTAAAAAGGGTATAATTTATCCAATTTATAGAGAAAAAAAATGAATTGCAATTAAATGTTAATATATTTCTTGCTTTTTCCTTCATCTTATATCAAAACATGGAAATGTAAAGAAAAAAACAGTGAAAAATCCTTTTTCTAAAAGAAATATTTTTTTTTCATTGAAATGGCTTGTATTTCATTTTATGTATCATAAAAAAAAGGATTTTATTCAAAATTTTGTTAAAACCTATAAAAAGGTTTAAATAGGGTAGTTTATGTAACTTTAAAGACCAAAAATATATAGTGTATTGGTTTGGTTTTTAATTAAAACATGAAATTTAAAAGAAAATTACTGAAAACTCACTTTTGGATATAAAAACATACTTTTTTTCTAAATCTCTGAAAAACATTGAAAAAAGGGTTGTTTATACAGTTTTAGAGAAAAAAATATATTATCGTAAAATAAGGATAAAAACATAAAAATGGGTAGTTTGTGCAATTGTAGAGAAAAGTAATATTGTCGCAAAATAGAATGCATTTTTTTGTTTTCTTCTACAAAAAATGAAAATAAGATAAAAACATTGAAAAAGTCACTTTTTACGCAGAAATTTTTTTTTTTATATAAATGGCATATATTATCCTTGTAAAAAGGGGTTTTGTGTAAAATGCCGGTAATACTCCTAAAAACGTTAAAAAACACGTCATTTATGAAATTTTTGAGAAAAAAACTGATTTTCGCAATATATATTGTTTTTTGTTTATTTTTTTAAGAAAACAATAAAATAAGTAGAAAATCATCGAAAAATCTACTTTTTTCGTGAAAAGGAACTTTTTTTGTGTAATGGCATATATTCCTTTTTTCTTAACTAAAAAAAAGATGGTCTTTCTTAGATGAGATGTTAATTCTCATAAATACACTAAAACTTTTGAGAGAAAAAAAAATGTATTGCAATAAAAATTAATATATTTATTGCTTTTTCCTTAATTTTTAATCAAAATATGGTAATATAAAGAAAAAACAGTGAAAAATCCTTTTTTTAAAGAAATATGTATATTTTTCATTGAAATGGCTTGGCTTTTATGAAACATGAAAAAGGGATTTTCTTCAAAATGTTGTTAAAATCAATAAAAAGGTTTAAATAGGGTAGTTTATGTAACTATAAAGAGAAAAAAATATATAGTATATTGGTCATGTTTTTAATTAAAACATGAAATTTAAATGAAAATTGCTGAAAAACTCACATTTGGATGTAAAAACGTACCTTTTTTTTTAAATCTTTGAGAAACATTGGAAAAAGGGTCATTTATGCAGTTTTAGAGGAAAAACAATATTATCGTAAAATAAGTATAAAAACATAAAAATATGGTAGTTTGTGGAATTTCAGAGAAAAAAATATATTGTCGCAAAAAAATGTATTTTTTGGTTTTCTTCCACCAACAAATGAAAATAAGATAAAAACATTGAAAAAGTAACTTTTTATGGAGAAATTTTGTCCTTATACAAATTGCATATATTATACTTGTAAAAGGGGGTTTTGTGTGAAATGCCGTTAATACTCCTAAAAACGTTGAAAAATACGTCATTTATGAAAACTTTTAGAAAAAAGTAAATTGTCCCAATATTCATTGTTTTTTGTTTATTTTTTATGACAACAATGAAATAAGAAGAAAGTCATCGAAAAATCTACCTTTATTTTCCTTTATTCTTAACTAAAAAAAAGGTGGTATTTATTAGATTAGATGTTAATTCTCCTATAAACACTGAAAAGGGGATAATTTATGCAATTTTGAGACAAAAAAATGAATTGCAATAAAAAATCAATATATTATTTGCTTTTTTCTTCATTTTCAATGAAAACATGGAAATGTAAAGAAAAAAACAGTGAAAAATCGTTTTTCTAAAAGAAATATATATTTTTTTTTCATTAAAATTGCTTGTATTACCTTTTATATAACAGGAAAAAGGCATTTTCTTCAAAATTTTGTTAAAACCAATAAAAAGGTTTAAATAGAATAGTTTATGAAACTTCAATGAGAAAAAAATATATAGTGTTTTGGTCTTGTTTTTATTTAAAACATAAAAATTAAAAGAAAATTACTGAAAAACTCACTTTTGGATGTAAAAACGTACTTTTCTTTCTAAATCTCTGAAAAACATTGAAAAAAATGTCATTTATGCAGCTTTAGAGAAAAAAAAATATTAACATTAAATAATGATAAAAACATAAAAATGGATAGTTTGCACAATTATAGAGAAAAGAAATATTGTCGGAAAACTAGTAAAATGATGGTTTTGTGTAAAATTCCGTTAATACTCCTTAAAATGCTGAAAAACACGTCATTTTTTAAATTTTTGAGAAAAAAGTATATTATCGCTAAATTCATTGTTTTTTTGTTTATTTTTTATGAAAACAATGAAATAAGCAGAAAATTATCGAAAAATCAAATTTTGCGGTGAAAAGGAACTTTTTTTCGTGTAATGGCATTTATTCCTTTCTTCTTAACTTAAAAAAAGATAGTCTTTCTTAGATGTGATTCTAATTCAATGAAAAACGCTGAAAAGGGATAATTTATGCAATTTCGAGAGAAAAAAAATGAATTGCAATAAAAAGTTAATATATTTCTTTCTTTTTCCTTCATTTTATGTGAAAACATGGAAATGTAAAAAAAAATATGGAAAGTCCTTTTTTTTTAAAGAAATATATATATTTTTTATTGAAATGGTTTGTATTACATTTTATGTAACCTGAAAAAGGGATTTTCTTCAAAATGTTGGTAAAACCGATAAAAAGGTTTAAATAGGGTAGTATATGTAACTTTAAAGAGGAAAACATATATAGTGTATTGGTCTTGTTTTTAATTAAAACGTGAAAATTAAAAGAAAATTACTGAAAAACTCACTTTTGGATGTAAAAACATACTTTTTTTCTATATCTCTGAAAAACATTGAAAAAAGGGTCATTTATACAGTTTTAAAGAAAAATAATAATAATATCGTAAAATAAGGATAAAAACATAAAAATGGTTAGTTAATGCAATTTTAGAGAAAAGAAATATTTTCGCAAAATAATGTTTTTTTTTTTTTCCACCAACAAATGAAAATAAGATGAAAACATTGAAAAGCTCAAATTTAGGCAGAGATTTTGTTTTTATACAAATTGCATTTATTATACTTGTAAAAGGAAGTTTTGTGTAAAATCCCGTTAATACTCCTAAAAACGTTGCAAAACAGGTCATTTATGAAATTTTTGAGAAAAAACAATATTGACGCAATATTCATTGTTTTTTGTTTATTTTTTATGAAAACAATGAAATAAGCAGAAAATCATCGAAAAATCTACTTTTTCGGTGAAAAAGTACTTTTCTCGTGAAAAGACATTATATTCCTTTCTTATTAACTAAAAAAAGATGGTGTTTCTTAAATGAGATGTTAATTCTCCTCAAAACGATAAAAAGGATATAATTTATGCAATTTATAGAGAAAAAAAATGAATTGCAATTAAATGTTCATATATTTCTTGCTTTTTCCTTCTTTTTATATCAAAACATGGAAATATAAAGAAAAAAACAGTGAAAAATCCTTTTCCTAAAAGAAATATTTTTTTTCATTGAAATGGCTTGTATTACATTTTATGTATCATAAAAAAAGGATTTTCTTCAAAATTTTGTTAAAACCTATAAAAAGGTTTAAATAGGGTAGTTTATGTAACTTTAAAGAGCAAAAATATATAGTGTATTAGTTTAGTTTTTAATTATAACATGAAATTTAAAAGAAAATTACTGAAAACTCTCTTTTGGATATAAAAACATACTTTTTTTCTAAATCTCTGAAAAACATTGAAAAAAGGTTCGTTTATGCAGTTTTAGAGAAGAAAATATATTATCGTAAAATAAGGATAAAAACATAAAAATGGGTAGTTTGTGCAATTGTAGAGAAAAGTAATATTGTCGCAAAATCGAATGCATTTTTTTGTTTTCTACCAACAAATGAAAATAAGATAAAAACATTGAAAAAGTCACTTTTTACGCAAAAATTTTTGTTTTTATATAAATGCCATATATTATCCTTGTAAAAAGGGGTTTTGTGTAAAATGCCGGTAATACTCCTAAAAACGTTAAAAAAAAAACACGTCATTTATGAAATTTTTGAGAAAAAACTGATTTTCGCAATATATATTGTTTTTTGTTTATTTTTTTTATGAAAACAATGAAATAAGTAGAAAATCATCGAAAAATCTACTTTTTTCGTGAAAAGAAACTTTTTTCGTGTAATGGCATATATTCCTTTTTTCTTAACTAAAAAAAAGATGGTCTTTCTTAGATGAGATGTTAATTTTCATAAATACGCTGAAATTTTTGAGAGAAAAAAAATGTATTGCAATAAAAATTAATATATTTATTGCTTTTTCCTTAATTTTTAATCAAAACATGGTAATGTAAAGAAAAAACAGTAAAAAATCCTTTTTCTAAAAGAAATATGTATATTTTTCATGGAAACGGCTTGGCTTTTATGGAACATGAAAAAGGGATTTTCTTCAAAATGTTGTTGAAATCATAAAATAGCTTTAAATAGGGTAGTTTATGTAACTATAAAGAGAAAAATATATATAGTATATTGGTCTTGTTTTTAATTAAAACATGGAATTTAAATGAAAATTACTGAAAAACTCACATTTGGATGTAAAAACGTTTTTTTTTTTTTTTTTTTAAATCTCTGAGAAACGTTGGAAAAAGGGTCATTTATGCAGTTTTAGAGAAAAAACAATATTATCGTAAAATAAGTATAAAAACATAAAAATATGGTAGTTTGTGCAATTTCAGAGAAAAAAAATATTGTCGCAAAAAAGAATGTATTTTTTTGTTTTCTTCCACCAACAAATGAAAATAAGATAAAAACATTGAAAAAGTAACTTTTTATGGAGAAATTTTGTCTTCATACAAATTGCATATATTATACTTGTAAAAGATGGTTTTGTGTGAAATGCCGTTAATACTCCTAAAAATGTTGAAAAATACGTCATTTATGAAAATTTTTAGAAAAAAGAAAATTGTCGCAATATTCATTGTTTTTTGTTTATTTTTTTATGACAACAATTAAATAAGAAGAAAGTCATCGAAAAATCTACCTTTATATTCCTTTATTCTTAACAAAAAAAAGGTGGTATTTATTAGATTAGATGTTAATTCTCCTATAAACACTGAAAAGGGGATAATTTATGCAATTTTGAGAGAAAAAAATAAATAGCAATAAAAAATCAATATATTTCTTGCTTTTTCCTTCATTTTCAATGAAAACATGGAAATGTAAAGAAAAAAAACAGTGAGAAATCGTTTTTTTTTAAGAAATATATATATTTTTTTCATTAAAATAGCTTGTATTACCTTTTATGTAACAGGAAAAATGCATTTTCTTCAAAATGTTGTTAAAACCAATAAAAAGGTTTAAATAGAATAGTTTATGAAACTTCAATGAGAAAAAAATATATAGTGTTTTGGTCTTGTTTTTATTTAAAACATAAAAATTAAAAGAAAATTACTGAAAAACACACTTTTGGATGTAAAAACGTACTTTTCTTTCTAAATCTCTGAAAAACATTAAAAAAAAGCATCATTTATGCAGCTTTAGAGAAAAAATATATATTAGCATTATATAATGATAAAAACATAAAAATGGATAGTTTGCACAATTGTAGAGAAAAGAAATATTGTCGGAAAAAAAAATGTATTTTATTGTTTTCTTCCACCAACAAATGAAAATAAGATAAAAACATTGAAAAGGTCACTTTTTAGGCAGGAATTTTGTCTTTATACAAATTGCGTATATCATACTTGTAAAAGAAGGTTTTGTGTAAAATGCCGTTAATACTAATAAAAACGTTGAAAAACTGTCATTTATGAAATTTTTGAGAAAAAATTATAATGTCGCCATATTCATTGTTTTTTGTTTATTTTTTATGAAAAATCTACTTTTGCGATGAAAAGGAACATTTTTCGTGAAATGGCATATATTCCTTTCTTTTTACCTTAAAAAAGAAGGTCTTTCTTAGATTAGATGTTAATTCTCCTAAAAACGCTAAAAAGGGGAGAACTTATGCAATTTTGAGAAAAAAGAAATGAATTGCAGTAAAAAGTTAATATATTTCTTGCTTTTTCCTTCATTTTCAATCAAAACATGGATATGTAAAGAAAAAACACTGAAAAATTCTTTTTCTAAAAGAAATATATATATTTTTTTCATTGAAATGGCTTGTATTACATTTTATGCAATATGAAAAAGGTATTTTTTTCAAAATGTTATTAAAACCAATAAAAAGGTTTAAATAGGGGAATTTATGTAACTTTAAAGAGAAAAAAATATATAGTGTATTGGTCTTGTTTTTAATTAAAACATAAAAATTTAAAGTAAATTACTGAAAAACTCACTTTTGGATGTAACAACATAATATTTTCCTATACCTCTGAAAAACATTGAAAAAGCGTCATTTTTGCAGTTGTGGAGAAAAATTGTTTTATCGTAAAACAATGATAAAAACATAAAAATGGGTAACTTGTGCAATTTTAGAGAAAAGAAATATTGTCACAAAAAAAAATGTATTTTTTTGTTTTCTTCCAGGAACAAATAAAAATAAGATAAAAACATTGAAAAAGTCACTTTTTAGGCAGAAATTTTGTCTTAATACAAATTGCATATACTATACTTATACAAATTGTATATACTATAAAAAAAGGGTTTTTGTGTAAAATGCCGTTAATACTCCTAAAAACGTGGAAAAACACGTCATATTTGAAATTTTTGAGAAAAAAGTATATTATCGCTAAATTCATTGTTTTTTGTTTATTTTTTTTTTTTTTTTAAACAATGAAATAAGCAGAAAATCATCGAAAAGTCTAATTTTGCGGTGAAAAGGATTTTTTTTCGTGTAATGGCATTTATTCCTTTCTTCTTAACTAAAAAAAAAGATAGTTTTTCTTAGATGAGATGCTAATTCTCTAAAAAAAAAAAAAAAAAAAACGTTGTAAAAGGGATATTTTATGCAATTTTTAGAAAAAAAAATTAATTGCAATAAAAAGTTAAAATATTTCTTGCTTTTTCCTTCATTTTATGTCAAAACATGGAAAAGTAACGAAAAAAACATGGAAAGTCCTTTTTTTAAAGAAATATATATATATATTTTTTATTGAAATGGCTTGTTTTACATTTTATGTAACCTGAAAAAGGGATTTTCCTCAAAATATTAGTAAAACCGATAAAAAGGTTTAAATAGGGTAGTTTATGTAACTTTAGTGAGAAAAAAATATATAGTGTATTGGTCTTGTTTTTAATTAAAACATGAAAATTAAAGGAAAATTACTGAAAAACTTACTTTTGGATGTAAAAACATACTTTTTTCTAATTCTCTGAAAAACATTGAAAAAAGGGTCATTTATGCAGCTTTAAGGAAAAAAAAATACTATCGTAAAATAAGGATAAAAACATAAAAATAGTTAGTTTGTGCAATTTTAGAGAAAAGAAATATTTTCGCAAAAAAGTATGTATTTTTTGGGTTTTTTTCCACCAACAAATGAAAATAAGATAAAAACATTGAAAAACTCAAATTTAGGCAGAAGTTTTGTTTTTATACAAATTGCATTTATTATACTTGTAAAAGGAAGTTGTGTGTAAAATACCGTTAATACTCCTAAGAACGTTGCAAAACACGTCATTTATGAAATTTTTGAGAAAAAAAAATATTGTCGCAATATTCATTGTTTTTTGTTTATTTTTTTATGAAAACAATGAAATAAGGAGAAAATCATCGAAAAATCTACTTTTTCGGTGAAAAAGTACTTTTCTCTTGAAAAGACAGTATTTTCCTTTCCTATTAACTAAAAAAAAGATGGTGTTTCTTAAATAAGATGTTAATTCTCCTCGAAACGCTAAAAAGGGTATAATTTATTCAATTTTGAGAGTAAAAAAGTGAATTGCAATAAAGATTTAATATATTTCTTGCTTTTTCCTTCATTTTATGTCAAAACATGGAAATGTAAAGAAAAAAACATGGAAAGTCCTTTTTTTAAAGAAATATATATATTTTTTATTGAAATGGCTCGTATTACATTTTATGTATCATAAAAAATGGATTTTCTTCAAAATTTTGTTAAAACCTATAGAAAGGTTTAAATAGGGTAGTTTATGTAACTTTAAATAGAAAAAATATGTAGTGTATTGGTTTAGTGTTTAATTAAAACATGAAATTTAAAAGAAAATTACTGAAAACTCACTTTTGGATGTAAAAACTTACTTTTTTCTCTTAATCTCTGAAAAACATTGAAAAAAGTGTCATTTATGCAGTTTTCAAGAAAAAAACTGTTATCGTAAAATAGGGATAAAAACACAAAAATGGGTAGTTTGTGCAATTTTAGATAAAAAAAATATTGTCGCAAAAAATTTTTTTTTTTTTTTCCACCACCAAATGAAAATAAGATAAAAACATGGAAAAAGTCACTTTTTAGGCAGAAAATTTGTCTTTATACAAATTGCTAATATTATACTTATAAGAAGGGGTTTTGTTTAAAATGCCGTTAATACTTATAAAAACGTTGAAAAACACATCTTTTATTAAATTTTTGAGAAAAAAGTATATTATCGTAATATTCATTGTTTTTTGTTTATTTGTTATGAAAACAATGAAATAAGCAGAAAATCAACGATAAATCTACTTTTTCGGTGAAACGGAACTTTTTTCGTGAAATGGCATATATTCCTTTCATCTTAATTAAAAAAGATGGCATTTCTTAGATGTGATATTAAATCTCCTAAAAACGCTGAAAAGGGGATAATTTATGCAATTTTGAGTGAAAAAAATGAATTGCAATAAAAATATAATATGTAAAAAGGTAATATGTAAAAGTGTATTGGTCTTGTTTTTAATTAAAATATGAAAATTAAAAGAAATATACTGAAAACCTTACTTTTGGATATAATAACATACTTTTTTTTCTAAATCTCGGAAAAACATTGAAAAAGGGTCGTTTATGCAGTTTTAGAGAAGAAAATATATTATCGTAAAATAAGGATAAAAACATAAAAATGGATAGCTTGTGCAATTTTAGAGAAAAGTAATATTGTCGCAAAATAGAATGCATTTTTTTTTCTTTTCTTCTACCAACAAATGAAAATAAAATAAAAACATTAAAAAAGTCACGTTTTACGCAGAAATTTTTGTTTTTATACAAATGGCATATATTATCCTTGTAAAAAGGGGTTTTGTGTAAAATTCCGGTAATACTCCTAAAAACGTTAAAAAACACATCATTTATGAAATTTTTGAGAAAAAACTGATTTGCGCAATATTCATTGTTTTTTGTTCATTTTCTATGAAAACAATGAAATAAGTAGAAAATCATCGAAAAATCTACTTTTTTTCTGAAAAGGAACTTTTTTCGTATAATGGCATATATTCCTTTTTTCTTAACTAAAAAAGAAGAAGGTCTTTCTTAGATAAGATGTTAATTCTCTTAAAAACGCTGAAAACGCTGCAACTTTGAGGGAAAAAAAATGAATTGCAATAAAAATCTAATATATTTCTTGCTTTTTGCATAATTATCAATCAAAACATGGAAATGTAGAGAAAAAACAGTAAAAAATCCTTTTTCTAAAAAAATTGTATATTTTTTATTGAATTGGCTTGTATTACATTTTATGTAACATAAAAAAGGGATTTTCTTCAAATTGTTGTTAAAACCAATAAAAAGGTTAAAATAGGGTAGTTTATGTAAATTTAAAGCGAAAAAAATATTTAGTGTATTTATCTTGTTTTTAATTAAAACATGTAAATTAAAAGAAAATTACTGAAAAACTCACTTTTGGATGTAAAAGCATTCTTTTTTTCTAAATCTCTGAAAAACATTGAAAAACGGTAATTTATGCAGTTTTAGAGAAAAAAAACATTTTTACCGTAAAATAAGGATAAAAACATCAAAATATGTAGTTTGCGCAATTTTAGAGAAAAAAATATATTTCGGAAAAAAAAAATGTATTTTTTTGGTTTTCTTCCACCAACAAATGAAAATAAGATAAAAACATTGAAAAAGTCACTTTTTAGGCAGGAATTTTGTCTTTATACAAATTGCATACATTATATTTTTAAAAGGGTGTTTTGTGTAAAATGCCGTTAATACTCCTAAAAGCGTTCAAAAACACGTCATTTATGAAATTTTTGAGAAAAAATTATAATGTCGCAATATTCACTGTTTTTTTGTTTATTTTTTTATGAAAACAATGAAATATGCAGAAAGTCATCGAAAAATCTACTTTTACGGTGAAAAGGAACATTTTTCGTGAAATGGCATATAATTATTTTTTCTAACCAAAAAAAAAGATTGCTTTTCTTGAATGAGATGTTAATTCTCCTAAATACGCTAAAAATTTTGCGAGAAAAAAAATTTATTGCAATAGAAATTAATATATTTATTGCTTTTTCCTTACTTTTTAATCAAAACATGGTAATGCAAAGAAAAAACAGTGAAAAATCATTTTTTTTAAAGAAATATAAATTTTTTTATTGAAATGGCTTTTCTTTTATGTAACATGGAAAAAGGATTTTCTTCAAAATGTTGTTAAAATCAAGAAAAAGGTTTAAATAAGGTAGTTTATGTAACTATAAAGAGAAAAAAATATATA
>CM035220.1:23255446-23268257 GCA_020233015.1 Callinectes sapidus | reverse complement strand
GTATATTGGTCTTGTTTTTTAATTAAAACATGAAATTTAAATGAAAATTACTGAAAAACTCACTTTTGGATGTAAAAACGTACCTTTTTTTTAAATCTCTGAGAAACATTGGAAAAAGGATCAGTTATGCAGTTTTAGAGAAAAAAAATATTATCGTAAAATAAGTATAAAACATAAAAATGGGTAGTTTGTGCAATTTCAGAGAAAAGAAATATTGTCGCAAAAAAAAATGTATTTTTTGGTTTTCTTCCACCAAAAAATGAAAATAAGATAAAAACATTGAAAAAGTAACTTTTTTAGGAGAAATTTTGTCTTCATACAAATTGTATATATTTTACTTGTAAAAGGGGGTTTTGTGTGAAATGCCGTTAATACTCCTAAAAACGTTGAAAAATACGTCATTTATGAAAATTTTGAGAAAAGAGTAAATTGTCGAAATATTTATTGCTTTTTGTTTATTTTTTATGACAACAATGAAATATAAGAAGAAATTCATCGAAAAATCTACTTTCATATTTCTTTATTCTTAACTAAAAAAAAGGTGGTATTTCTTAGATTAGATGTTAATTCTCCTATAAACACTGAAAAGTTGATAATTTATGAGATTTTGAGAGAAAAAAAATTAATTACAATAAAAAATTAATATATTTCTTGCTTTTTCCTTCATTTTCAATAAAAACATGGAAATGTAAAGAAAAAACAGTGAAAAATCGTTTTTCTAAAAGAAATATATTTTTTTTTTTTCATTAAAATAGCTTGTATTACATTTTATGTAACAGGAAAAAGGCATTTTCTTCAAAATGTTAAAACCAAAAAAAAGCTTTAAATAGAATAGTTTATGAAACTTCAAAGAGAAAAAAATATAATAGTGTATTGGTCTTGTTTTTAATTAAAACATAAAAATTAAAAGAAATTTACTGAAAAACTAACTTTTGAATGTAAAAACGTTTTTTTTTTTTTTCTAAATATCTTAAAAACATTGAAAAAGCGTCATTTACGCAGTTTTAGAGAAAAAAAATATATTAGCATTAAATAATGATAAAAACATATAAATGGATAATTTGCGCAATTTTAGAGAAAAGAAATATTGTCGGAAAAAATAATGCATTTTTTTGTTTTCTTCCACAAACAAATGAAAATAAGATAAAAACATTGAAAAGGTCACTTTTTAGGCAGGAATTTTGTGTTTATACAAATTGCGTATATTATACTTTTAAAAGAAGTTTTTGTGTAAAATGCCGTTAATACTCCTGAAAACGTTGAAAAACACGTCATTTATGAAATTTTTGAGAAAAAATTATATTGTTGCAATTTTCATTGTTTTTTGTTTATTTTTTATGAAAAATCTACTTTTGCGGTGAAAAGGAACATTTTTCGTGAAATGGCATATATTCCTTTCTTTTTAACTTTAAAAAGAAGATCTTTCTTAGATTAAATGTTAATTCTCCTAAAATCGCTGAAAAGGGGATAACATGCATTTTTGAGAAAAAGAACTGTATTGCAATAAAAAGTTAATATATTTCTTGCTTTTTCCTTCATTTTCAATCAAAACATGGATATGTAAAGAAAAAACACTGAAAAATTCTTTTTATAAAAGAAATATATATTTTTTTTTCATTGAATTGGCTTGTATTACCTTTTATGTAATATGAAAAAGGTATTTTTTTCAAAATGTTATTAAAACCAATAAAAAGGTTTAAATAGTGTAGTTTATGTAACTTTAAAGAGAAAAAAATATATAGTGTAATGGTCTTGTTTTTAATTAAAACATAAAAATTAAAATTAAGTTACTGAAAAACTCACTTTTGGATGTAAAAACATATTTTTTTCTAAATCTCGGAAAAACATTGAAAAAAGGGTCATTTATGCAGTTTTAAAAAAATAATAATATCGTAAAATAAGGATAAAAACATAAAAATGGTTAGTTTGCGCAATTTTAAAGAAAAGAAATATTTTTTCCACCAAGAAATGAAAATAAGATAAAAACATTGAAAAACTCAAAGGCAAAAATTTTGTTTTTATACAAATTGCATTTATTTTACTTGTAAAAGAAAGTTTTGTGTAAAATGCCGTTAATATTCCTAAAAACGTTGCAAAACACGTCATTTAAGAAATGTTTGAGAAAAAACAATATTGTCGCAATATTCATTGTTTTTTGTTTATTTTTTTATGAAAACAATGAAATAAACAGACAATAATCGAAAAATCAACTTTTTCGGTGAAAAAGTATTTTTCTCATGAAAAGACATTATATTCCTTTCTTATTAACTAAAAAAAAATGGTGTTTCTTGAATGAGATGTTAATTTTCCTCAAAACGCTAAAAAGGGTATAATTTATGCAATTTTGAGAGAAAAAAATGAATTGCAATAAAAAGTTAATACATTTTTTGCTTTTTCCTTCATTTTATATCAAAACATGGAAACGTAAAAAAAAAAACAGTAAAAAATCCTTTTTCTAAAAGAAATATATATTTTTTTTTCATTGAAATGGCTTGTATTACATTTTATGTATCATAAAAAAGGGATTTTCTTCAAAATTTTGTTAAAACCTATAACAAGGTTTAAATAGGGTAGTTTATGTAACTTTAAAGAGAAAAAATATATAGTGTATTGGTTTAGCTTTTAATTAAAACATGAAATTTAAAAGAAAATCACTGAAAACTTACTTTTGGATGTAAAAACATACTTTTTTCTCTTAATCTCTGAAAAACATTAAAGAAATGGTCATTTATGCAGTTTTCGAGAAAAAAAAATGTTATCGTAAAATAGCGATAAAAACACAAAAATGGGTAGTTTGTGCAATTTTAGAGAAAAAAAATATTGTCGCAAAAATTAATGTTTTTTTTTTTTTTTCACCAACAAATTGTCACAATATTCATTGTTGTTTGTTTATTTTTTATGAAAACAATTAAATAAGCAGAAAATCATCAAAAAATCTACTTTTCCGGTGAAAGGAACTTTTTTCGTGAAATGTCATATATTCCTTTCTTTTTAAATAAAAAAAGATGGTCTTTCTTAAGCAATTTTGAGAAAAAAAAATAAATTGTAAAAAAAAGTTAATATGTTTCTAACTTTTTTCTTCATTTTCAATCAAAACTTGAAAATGTAAAATAGAAACACTGAAAAATCCTTTTTCTAAAGGAAATATGTTTCTTTTTATTGAAATAGCTTGTATTACATTTTATGTAACATGAAAAAGGGATTTATTTCAAATTGTTGTTAAAACCAATAAAAAGGGTTAAATAGAGTAGTTTATGTAACTTTAAAAAATATATATATACAGTGTATTGCTCTTGTTTTTAATTAAAACATGAAAATTAAAAGAAAATTACTGAAAAACTCACTATTGGATGTAAAAACATACTTTTTTCCTAAATCTCTAAAAAAACATTGAAAAAATTGTCATTTATGCAGTTTTAGAGAAAAAATATAGTATCGTAAAATAATGATAAAAACATAAAAATGGGTTGTTTGTGCAATTTTGGAGAAAGGAAATATTGTCAGAGAAAAAAATATATTTTTTGGTTTACTTCCACCAACAAATGAAAATAACATAAAAACATTGAAAAAGTCACTTTTTAGGCAGAAATTTTGTCTCTATACAAATTGCATATACTATACTTGTAAAAGGGGGTTTTGTGTAAAATGCCGTTAATACTCCTAAAAACGTTGAAAAACACTTCGTTTATGAATTTTTTTAGAAAAAAGTATATTGTCGCAATATTCATTATTTTTTGTTTATTTTTTATGAACTCAATGAAATAAGCAGAAAATCATCGAAAAATCTACTTTTCTGGTGAAAACGAACTTTTTTCGTGAAATGGCATATATTCCTTTCTTCTTAACTAAAAAAAAAGAGGGTCTTTCTTAAATGAGATGTTAATTCTCCTAAAATCGCTGAAAAGAGGATAATTTATGGAATTTTGCGTGAAAAAAATTAATTGCAATAAAAAAATATATATATTTCTTGCTTTTTCCTTCATTATCAATTAAATTATGGAAATGTAAAATAAAAACACTGAAAAATTCTCTTTCTAAAAGAAATATATAATTTTTTACATTGAAATGGCTTGTATTACATTTTATGTAACATAAAACAGGGATTTGTTTCAAAATGTTGTTAAAACCAAGAAAAAGGTTTAAATAGGGTAGGTTATGTAACTTTAAAAAGAAAGAATATATATTGTATTGGTCTTTTTTTTAATTAAAACATAAAAATTAAAAGAAAATTACTGAAAAACTCACTTTTGGATATAAAAACATACTTTTTTTCTAAATCTCTGAAAAATATTGAAAAAAGGGTCATTTATGCAGTTTTAAAAAGAAAAAAAATATTCTTGTAAAATAAGGATAAAAACATAAAATTGGGTAGTTTGTGCAATTTTAGAGAAAAGAAATATTGTCGCAAAAAATAATGTATTTTTTTGGTTTTCATCCACCAACAAATGAAATTAAGATAATAACATCAAGAATTTTTTTGAGACAAAAATTTTCGCTTAATACAAATTTTATATAATATACTTGTAAAAGGGGGTTTTGTGTAAAATGTCGTTAATACTCCTAAAAACGTTGAAAAACACGTTATTTATAAAAAATTTTAGAACAAATTATTTTGTCGCAATATTCATTCTTTTTTGTTTATTTTTATGAAAACAATGAAATAAGCAGAAAATCATCAAAAAATCTACTTTTCCGTTTAAAAGGAAATTTTTTCGTTAAATGTCATATATTCATTTCTTTTTAACTAAAAAAAAAGATGGTCTTTCTTAAGTGAGAAGTTACTTCTCCTAAAAACGCTGAAAAGGGGATAATTTATGCAATTTTGAGAAAAAAAAATGAATTGCAATAAAAAGTTAATATATTTCTTACATTTTTCTTCATTTTCAATCAAAACGAAAATGTAAAATAAAAACACTGAAAAATCCTTTTTTTAAAGGAAATATATTTCTTTTTATTGAAATGGCTTGTATTACATTTTATGTAACATGAAAAAGGGATTTATTTCAAAATGTTGGTAAACCCAATAAAAAGGTTTAAATAGAGTAGTTTATGTAATTTTAAAGAGAAAAAATATATATAGTGTATTGGTCTAGTTTTTAATTAAAACATGAAAATTAAAAGAAAAATACTGAAAAACTTACTTTTGGAAGCAAAAACATACTTTCATTCTAAATCTCTGAAAAAGATTGAAAAAAGGGTCATTTATGCAGTTTTAGAAGAAAAAAAATTATCGTAATATAAGGATAAAAACATAAAAATGGGTAGTTTGTACAATTTTAGGGAAAAGAAACATTGTCGAAAAAAATAATGTATTTTTTGGTTTTCTACCACCATCAAATGAAAATAAGATAAAAACATTGAAAAAGTCACTTTTTAGGCAGAAATTTTGTCTTTATACAAATTGCATATACCATACTTGTAAAAGGGGGTTTTGTGTAACATACCGTTAATACTCCTTAAAACGTTGAAAAACAAGTCATTTATTAAATTTTTGAGAAAAAAGTATGTTGTCGCAATATTCATTGTTTTTTGTTTATTTTTTATGAAAACAATGAAATAAGCAGAAAATCATCGAAAAATCTACTTTTTCGGGGAAAAGGAACTTTTTAATGAAATGGCATATAATCCTTTCTTTTTAACTAAAAAAAGATGGTTTTTCTTAGATGAGATGTTAATTCTCCTAAAAACGATGAAAAGGGGATAATTTATGCACTTTTGAGAGAAAGAAAATGAATTGAAATAAAAAGTTAATATGTTTATTGCTTTTTCCTTTATTTTCAATCAAAACATGGAAATGTAAAGAAAAAACAGTGTAAAATCCTTTTTCTAAAAGAAATTTTTTTTTTCATTGAAATGGCTTGTATTAGATTTTATGTAACATGAAAAACGGATTTTCTTCAAAATATTGTTAAAACCAATAAAAAGGTTTAAATAGGGTAGTTTATGTAACTTTGAAGAGAAAAAAATATATACTGTATTGGTCTTGTTTTTAATAAAACATGAAAATTAAAAGAAAATTACTGAAAAACTCACTTTTAGATGTGAAAACATACTTTTTTCTAGATCTCTGAAAATCCTTGAAAAAAGGGTCATTTATGCAGTTTTAGAGAAAAAAATATATATAATCGTAAAAAAAGGATAAAAACAAAAATGGGTAGTTTGTGCAAGTTTTGAGGTAAGAAATATTTCAGCAAAAAAGAATATTTTTTTGGATTTCTTCCACCAACAAATCAAAATAAGACAAAAATATAAAAAAGTCACTTTTTAGGCAGAAATTTTGTCTTTATACAAAATGCATATATTGTACTTGTAAAAGGGGTGTTTTATGTAAAATGCCTTTAATATTCCTAAAAACGTTAAAAAACATCATTTATGAAAATTTTGAGAAAAAAGTATATTGTTGCAATATTCATTGTTTTTTATTTATTTTTTATGAAAACAATGAAATAAGCCGAAAATCATCAAAAAATCTTTTTTTCCGGTGAAAAGGAGCTTTTTTTATGAAATGGCATATATTTCTTTCTTCTTAACTAACAAAAAGCTGGTCTTTCTTAGATGAGATATTAATTCTCCTAAAAATGCAGAAAAAGGGATAATTTATGCAATTTTGAGAAAAAAAAAATGAATTGAAATAAAAAGTTAATATATTTCTTGCTTTTTCCTTCATTAACAATCAAAACATGGAAATATAAAGAAAAAACACTGAAAAAAAAATTTTCTAAAACAAAAATTATTTTATTTATTGAAATGGCTTGCATTACATTTTATGTAACAAGAAAAAGGGGTTTTCTTCAAATTGTTGTTAAAACCAATAAAAATGTTTAAATAGGGTAGTTTATGTAACTTTAAAGCGAAAAAAAATATTTAGTGTATTGGTCTTGTTTTTAATTAAAACATGAAAATTAAAAGAAAATTATTGAAAAACTCACTTTTGTATGTAAAAACATACTTTTTTTCTTAATCTCTAAAAAAAAAAAAAGGGTCATTTTTGCAGTTTTAGAGAAAACTTTTTTTTATCGTAAAATAAGTATAAAAACATGAAAATGGTTAGTTTGTGCAATTTTTGAGAAAAGCAATATTGTCAAAAAAAAGAATGAATTTTTTGGTTTTCTTCCCCCAACAAATAAAAATAAGATGAAAACATTGAAAAAGTCACTTATTAGGCAGAAATTTTGTGTTTATACAAATTGCAGTACTAAAAGAGGATTTTGTGTAAAATGCCATTAATCCTCCTAAAAGCGTTGAAAAACACGTCATTTATGAAATTTTTGAGAAAAAATTATATTGCCGCAATATTCATTGTTTTTTTTTATTTTTTTAGAAAACAATAAAATAAGCAGAAAATCATCGAAAAATCTACTTTTCCGGTGAAAAGGAACTTTTTTCGTGAAATGTCATATATTCTTTTCTTCTTAAATAAAAAAAAAAAAGATGGTCTGTCTTATATGAGATGTTTATTCCCCTAAAAACACTGAAAAGGGGATAATTTGTGCAATTTTGAGAGAAAAAAAAAGATTTGCAATGAAAAGTTAATCTTTTTCTTGCTTTTTTCTTTATTTTCAATCAAAACATAGAAATATAAAGAAAGAGAACTGAGAAATCCCAATGAAATAAGCAGAAAATCATCTAAAAATCTACTTTTCCGGTGAAAATGAGCTTTTTTGTGAAATAGCATATATTCCTTTCTTTTTAACTGAAAAAAGATTGTCTTTCTTAGATGAAATGTTAATTCTCCTAAAAATACTGAAAAGGGGATAATTCATGCAATTTTGAGAGAAAAAATGAATTGCAATAAAACTTTAATATATTTCTTGCTTATTCCTTAATTTTCAATCAAAACATGAAAAAGTAAAGAAAAAGCACTGAAAAATCCTTTTTTTTTATTTATTATTTTTTTTTTTTTCATTGAAATGGCTTGTATTACATTTTATATAACATGAAAAAGGGATTTTCTTCAAAATGTTGTTAAAACCAATAAAAAGGTTTAAATTGGATAGTTTATGTAACTCTAAAGAGAAAAAAATATATTGTGTAATTGTTTTGTTTTTAATTAAAACATGAAAATTAAAAGAATATTACTAAAAAACTCACATTTTGTATGTAAAAACATACTTTTTTTCCTAAATCTCTGAAAAACGTTTAAAAAAGGGTCCTTTATGCAGTTTTAGAGAAAAAAATATATTATCGTGAGATAATGATAAAAACATAAAAATGGGTAGTTTGCGCAATTTTAGAGAAAAAAAATATTGTCGGAAAAAAAATTTTTTTTTTGGTTTCCTTCCACCAACAAATGAAAATAAGATAAAAACATTGAAAAAGTCACTTTTTAGGCAGAAATTTTGTCTTCATACAAATTGCATATATTATACTTGTAAAAAGCGGTTTTGTGTACAATGCCGTTAACACTCCTAAAAACGTTGAAAAACACGTCATTTATGAAATTTTTGAGAAAAAGTATATTGTCGCAATATTCATTGTTTTTTTTATGAAAACAATGAAATAAGAAGAAAGTCATCGAAAAATCTACTTTTGCGGTGAAAAGGAACTTTTTCGTGAAATTGCATATATTCCTTTCCTTTTAACTAAAAAGAGATGGTATTTCTTAGATGAGATGTTAATTCTCTTAAAAACACTGAAAAGGGGATAATTAATGCAATTTTGAGAGAAAAAAAATGAATTACAATAAAAAGTCAATATATTTCTTGCCTCTTCCTTAATTTTCAATCAAAACATGGAAATGTAAAGAAAAAACACTAAAAAATTGTTTTTCTAAAAAAATTTATATTTTTTTCATTGAAATTGCTTGTATTACATTTTATATAAAAAAGAAAAAGGGATTTTCTTCAAAATATTGTTAAAACCAATAAAGTAGTTTAAATAGGGTAGTTTATGTAACTTTAAAAAGAAAAATATATATAGTGTATTATTCTTGTTTTTAATTAAAACATGAAAATTAAAAGAAAATTACTGAAAAACTCACTTTTGGATGTAAAAACATACTTTTTTCCTAAATCTCTAAAAAACATTGAAAAAGTGTCATTCATGCAGTTTTCGAGAAAAAAAATATTATTGTAAAATAATGATAAAAACATAAAAATGGGTTATTTATGCAATTCTAGAGAAAGGAAATATTGTCGGAAAAAATATATATATATTTTTTGGTTTTCTTCCACCAACAAATGGAAATAAGATAAAAACATTGAAAAAGTCACATTTTAGGCAGAAATTTTGTTTTTATACAAATTGCATATACTAAATTGTAAAAGGGGGTTTTGTGTAAAATGCCGTTAATACTCCAAAAACCGTTGAAAAACACGTCATATATGAAATTTTTGAGGAAAAAGTATATTGTTGCAATATTCATTGTATTTTGTTTATTGCTTTTATAAATCTATGAAATAAGCAGAAAATCATCGAAAAATCTTTTCTTGTGGTAAAAAGGAACTTTTTTCGTTTAATGGCATATAGTCCTTTCTTCTTAACTAAAAAAAGATGGTCTTTCTTAGATGAGATATTAATTCTCCTAAAATCGCTGAAAAAGGGATAATTTTTGCATTTTTGAGAGAAAAAAATGAATTGCAATAATTGATTTTTCCTTCATTTTATATCAAAACATGGAAATGTAAAGAAAAAAACAGTGAAAAATCCTTTTTCTAAAAGAAATATATATTTTTTTTCATTGAAATAACTTGTATTACATTTTATGTAAAATGAAAAAGGAATTTTCTTCAAAATGTTGGTAAAACCAATAAAAAGGTATAAATAGGTTAGTTTATGTGACTTTAAAGCGAAAAAAATATTTAGTGTATTGAACTTGTTTTTAATTAAAACATGAAAATTAAAAGAAAATTACTGAAAAACTTGCTTTTGTATGTAAAAACATGCTTCTTTTCTTAATCTCTGAAAAGCATTGAAAAGAAAGGTCATTTATGCACTTTTAGAGAAAAAAAAAATTTCATCATAAAATAAGGATAAAAACATGAAAATGGATAGTTTGTGCAATTTTTGAGAAAAGCAATATTGTCGAAAAAACAATGAATTTTTGGTTTTTTTTTTAATCAATAAATAAAAATAAAATGAAAACATTGAAAAAACTTTTTAGGCAGAAATTTTGTCTCTATACAAATTGCATATATTACACGTGTAAAAGAGGATTTTGTGTAAAATGCCGTTAATCCTCCTAAAAACGTTGAAAAATACGTCATTTATTAAATTTTTTAGAAAAAATTATATTATCGCAATATTCATTGTTTTTTGTTTAATTTTTATTAAGCAAAAAATCATCGAAAAATCTACTTTTCCGGTGAAAAGGAACTTTTTCGTGAAATGGCATATATTCCTTTCTTCTTAATAAAAAAAAAGATGGTCTTTCTTAGATGAGATGTTTATTCTCCTAAAAACGATGAAAAGGGGATAATTTGTGCAACTTTCAGAGAAAAAAAAAGGATTTGCAATAAAAAGTTAATCTATTTTTTGTTTTTTTCTTCATTTTCAATCAAAACATATAAATATAAAGAAAAAACACTGTAAAATCGTTTTTCAAAAAAAAAAAATTTTTCTTCATGTAAATGGCATTTATTAAATTTTATGTAACATGAAAAAGGGATTTTCTTGAAAATGTTGTTAAAACCGATAAAAAGGTTTAAATAAGGTAGTTCATGTAACTTTAAAGAGAGAAAAATGTATAGTATATTGGTCTTGTTGTTAATTAAAACATGAAAATTAAAAGAAAATTACTGAAAAACTCACTTTTATATGTAAAAACATGCTTTTTTCTAAATCTTTTAAAAACATTGAAAAAAGTATCATTTTTGCACTTTTAGATAAAAAAAATTTTGTATAGTGAAATAAGGATACAAACATAAAAATTGGTAGTTTGTGCAATTTTAGAGAAACGAAATATTGTCGCAAAAAAGAAGGTATTTTTTTATGTTTTCTTCCATCAACAAATGAAAATAAGATAAAAATATTAAAACAGTTACTTTTTTGGCAGAAATTTTGCCTTTATACAAGTTGCTTATATTATACTTGTAAAAGGGGTTTCTGTGTAAAATGCCGTTAATAATCCTAAAAACGTTGAAAAACACGTCCTTTATGAAATTTTTGAGAAAAAAGTATATTGTCGCAATAATCATAGTTTTTTTGTTTATTTTTTAATTAAACAATAAAATTAGCAGAAAATCATCGAAAAATCCACTTTTTCAGTGAAAAGGAATTTTTTTCGTGAAATAGCATATATTCCTTTCTTCTTAACTAAATAGATGAGATGTTTATTCTCCTAAAAACGCTGAAAAGGGGATAATTTATGCAATTTTGAATGAAAAAAATGAACTGCAAAAAGAAATAATATATTTCTTCCTTTTTCCTTCATTTTCAATCAAAACATGAGAATATAAAGAAAAAACACTCAAAAATCCTTTTTTAAAAGAAATTTATATTTTTTTTTAATTTAAATAGCTTTTATTACATGTTATGTAACATGAAAAAGGAATTTTTTTCAAAATGTTGTTCAAACCAATAAAAAGGTTTAAATAGGGTAGTTTAAAGCGAAAAAAAATAATCTGTGTATTGGTCTTCTTTTTAATTAAAACATGAAAATTAAAAGAAAATTACTAAAAAACTTTTTTTGGGATGTAAAAGCATTTTTTTACTAAATCTCTGAAAAAGATTTAAAAAGAGTCATTTATGCAGTTTTAGAGAAAAAAAATATATTATCGTAAAATAAGGATAAAAACATATAAATGGGTAGTTTGTGCAATTTTAGGGAAAAGAAATATTGTCGAAAAAAAAAATGTATTTTTTGGTTTTCTACCACCACCAAATGAAAATAAGATAAAAACATTGAAGAAGTCACTTTTTAGGAAGAAATTTTGTCTTTATACAAATTCCATATATTATACTTCTAAAAGACGGTTTTGAGTAAAATGCCGGTAATACTCCCAAAACGTTGAAAAAACACGTCATTTACGAAACTTTTTAGAAAAAAGTATATTGTCGCACTATTTATTGTTTTTTTCTTTTTTTTATGAAAACAATGAAATAAGTAGATAATCACCGAAAAATCTACTTTTCCAGTGATGAGGAATTTTTTTCGTGAAATGGGATATATTCCTTTCTTCTTTACTAAAAAAAAGGAGTTTTTTAAATGAGATGTTAATTCTCATGAAATTGCTGAAAAGGGGATAATTTGTGCAATTTTGAGAGAAAAAAAAGGATTTGCAATAAAAGGTTAATCTATTTCTTGCTTTTTTCTTCATTTTCAATCAAAACATGCAAATGTAAAGAAAAAACACTGTAAAATCGTTTTTCTAAAAAAAATTTTTTTTCTTCATGTAAATGGCTTTTATTACATTTGATGTAACACAAAAAAAGGGTTTTCTTAAAAATGTTGCTAAAAACGATAAAAAGGTTAAAATAATGTAGTTTATGTAACTTTAAAGAGAGATAAATATATAGTGTATTGGTCTTGTTTATAATTAAAACATGAAAATTGAAAGAAAACTACTGAAAAACTCACTTTTGGATATAAAAAAATACTTTTTTCTAAATCTCTGAAAAACATTAAAAAAATGTCATTTATGCAGTTTTAGAGAAAAAAAATTTTATCCTGAAATAAGGATAAAAACATAAAAATGGGTAGGTTGTGCAATTTTAGAGAAAAGAAATATTTTCGCATAAAAGAATGTATTTTTTGCTTTCTTCCACTAACAAAAGAAAATAAGATAAAAATATTGAAAAAAACACGTTTCAGGCAGAAATTCCACTAACAAAAGAAAATAAGATAAAAATATTGAAAAAAACACGTTTCAGG
>CM035220.1:23229431-23246698 GCA_020233015.1 Callinectes sapidus | reverse complement strand
TATATATAATATTATATATATATATATATATATATATATATATATATATATATATATATATATATATATATTAGGCAGAATTTTTTTCTTTCTTCAAATTGTATTATCCTTGTAAAAGGGGGTGTTGTCTAAAATGCCGTTAATACTCCTGAAAACGTTGAAAGAACGTAATTTATGAAATTTTAGAGTAAAAAGTATATTGTCGCAATATTCATTTTGTTTTGTTTGTTTACCATGAAAACAATGAAATTAGAAGAAAATAATTGAAAAATTCACTTTTTTGGTGAAAAGAAACTTTTCTTTCGTGAAATGGCATATATTTATTTTTTTTTTTACTTAAAAAAGATAGCCTTTCTTAGATAAGATTTTTATACTCCTAAAAACATTGAAAAGGGGATAATAATTTATGCAATTTTGAGAGAAAAAAATGAATTGCAATATAAAATAAATATATTTCTTGCTTTTTCCTTTATTTCCAATCAAAAATGGAAATAAAAACACAGAAAAATCCTTTTTCTAAAAGAAATATTTTTTTCCTTGAAATGAAAAAGGGATTTTCTTCAAAATGTGTTAAAACTCCTTAAAAGGTTGATATATGGTAGTTTTAATAACTTTAAAGAGAAAAATATATATAGTCTAAAGAACAACTTTGGGGTAAAAACATACTTTTTTTTTTAAAAAGTAGTCATTTGTTATTAAAATATTGTAAAACCACTAAAAAAGTTGAATTATGGATGATTTATGCACTTTTGGAGAAAATATATATCGTCGTAAAAGAAGGATTAAAAAATCTAAAAAGGGTAATTTTATGCAATTTTAAAGAAAAAAATATATATTGTAAAAAAATTTTTTTTTTCTTGTTTTGTTTTCCTTCAAAAATGAAAATAAGATGAAAAACATTGAAAAAGTAACTTTTTTAAGCAGAATTTTTTCGTTTTTTAAAATGCATATATTTTTATTGAAAAGGGGGTTTTGTCTAAAATGCTGTTAATACCCCTAAGAGCATTGAAAAAAGCGTATTTATGAAATTGTAAAGAAAAAAAAAGTATTATTGTAACATTCATTGTTTTTCCCTTTTTTATTTGTTTTCTATGAACACCTGGAAATAAGTAGAGATTTATTGAATTTTTTTTTTTTTACTGAAAAAAGTTTTTTCTTTTTCACAATACATTTTTTTTCACCAAAATTGCAAATATTGCCCCTTTTTAACGTTTTTAGGAGTATTACCAACATTTTAAAGAAAACACTCTTTTAAAGTAAAAGTATATTTTAGCCAAAAAAGTAAATTTTTCAATAATTTTCTTCTTATATCCGTGTTTTAATGGAAAACGAGAAAAAAAAAAACAATGAAGGAATTTTTTTCAATACTATATATTTTTTTCTTTAAAATTACATATTCTACCCTTTTACATGTTTTCCATGAAAACAAGGAAATAAGTAAAGAATTGTTGAAAAATTCACTTTTTCGGAGTAGTGAAGTTTTTCATAAAATGGTATATATTACTTTTTTTTTTAAATGAAAAAGATATTTTTTTCCTTGAAATGTTGTTAATACTCTAAAAAGCCGATGAAAAGAGGTAATTTAGGCAATTTTGAGAAAAAAAATGTACTGCCATAAAAATTAAATGTTTTTTCCTCTATTTTCAATAAAATTATGGATATAAAAAGAGAAAAAAGAAATAATCTCATTTTTGACAAATTTGTTTTTTCTTTGAAATAGCATACTTTTTTTTACACGAAAAAGATTTTTCCTCAAAATATTGTTAAAAGTCCTGAATAGGTTAAAATAGGGTAGGAAATAAAATTTTTTTGGTTGAACTGCATATATTACATTTTGTTTTACCTGAAAAAGAGGGTTTTCTCTGAAATGTTGTTAATACTCTTAAAAACGCTGAAAAACGGGTAATTTATGAAATTTTGAGGAAAAAAAAATGTACTGCAATAAAAAATAGATGGATTTTTTATTTTCTCTTCCTTTTCAATCATAACATGGAAAGTGAAATAAAAACATGTAAATAATCCTTTTTTTTACAGAAATATTTTCTTTCCTTGCAAGGCATATATTACATTTTTTGTAACATGAAAAAAGTTTTTTCTAGAATATCTTGTTAAAAGCTCCAAAAAGGTTATAATTGTGTAGTTTATATACTCTTAGAGAAAGAAAATGTATATAGTGTTTTTTTCTTGTTTTCAATCAAAATATTGAAATAAATAGAAAATTATTGAAAAATAACATTTGGAGTAAAATCATACTTTTTTTTCTAAAAGAGAGGGTTTTCCTTGGACAGTTGTAAATCTCCGAAAAACGTTAAAAAAGGGTGATTTATGCAGTTTTAGAGAAAAAAAAAACATTTTCGTAAAATATGGATGAAAACATAAAAATTGGTAATTTGTGCAATTTTAGAGAAAAAAGTACAGTCGTAAAATAGAATTTTTTTTTGCTTTTTTCCATCAACAAATGAAAATAATTTGAAAAACATTGAAAAGTCACTTTTTAGGCAGAACTTTTTTCTTTATTCAAATTGCATAAAATGGGGTTTTGTGTAAAATTCCGTTAATACTCCGAAAAATGTTGAAGAAAAGGTAATTTATGAAATTTTTGAGAAAAAAAGTATATTTTAGCAATATTCATTGTTTTTTGTTTGTTTCCATGAAAATATTGAAAAAAGAAGAGAATCATTGAAAAACTAACTTTTTCGGTGAAAAAACTTTTTTCATGAAATGCATATATTCCTTTTTTTTTTACCTGAAAAATATAGCCTTTCTTGAATACGATGTTAATGCTCCTAAAGACGCTGAAAAGGGGATATTTTATGATATTTTTAGAGAAAAAACGAATTGCAATAAAAAGTTAATATATTTCCTGCTTTTTTCCTTCATTTTAAATCAAAATATGGAAATCCCTTTTCTAAAAGACACTTTTATTTTATTTTATTTTATGATGTTTTTAGAGAAAAAACGAATTGCAATAAAAAGTTAATATATTTCCTGGTTTTTTCCTTCATTTTAAATCAAAATATGGAAATTCCTTTTCTAAAAGACACTTTTTTTTTTTTCCTTCAAGTAGTTCAGATTTTATTTTTATGTAACATGAAAAAGAAATTTTCTTCAAAATGTTGTTAAACCTAATAAAAAGGTTAAAAGAGGGTAGTTTATGTCTCTTTAAAGAGAAAAAATATCCAGAGTTTTTCTTAATTTCAATCAAAACATGAAAATCGTAAGAAAATTACTGAACATTGGAAAATGGATGATTTATACACTTTTAGAAAAAAATATATGTCGTCGTAAAAAATGGATTAAAAAATCTAAAAAGGATAATTTAATGCAATTTTAGAGAAAAAAAATATTGTCCTAAAAAGTATTTATTTTTTATTTTTTTTCTGTTTTCCAACATGAATGAAAATAAGCTGAAAAACATTGAAAAAGTAACTTTTTTCTTTTTTGAAATTACATATATCATTCTTGAAAAGGAGGTTTTGTCTCAAATGCTGTTAATATTCCTAAAAGCATTGAAAAAAAAGCGTATATATGAAATTTTACAGAAAAAAACTATATTATCGTAACATTCATTGTATTTCACTTTTTTTACTTGTTGTCCATGAAATCATAGAAACAAGTAAATAATTGTTGAAAAATTGATTTTTGGAGGTGAGTGAAGTTTTTCATAAAATGGTATATATATTACATTTTTCTTTTAACTAAAAAAGAGGGTTTTTCTTTGAAATGTTGTTACTACTCTTAAAATCTATTTAAAAAGGTAATTTATGCAATTTTGAGAAAAAATGTACTGACATGAAAAATTAAATGTTTTTTTTTACTTCATTTCCAATCAAAACAAGGATATAAAAAGAGAAAGAAAGAAATAATCCCATTTTTGACATAAATCTGTTTTTTATAAATAGCACACATTTTTTTTGCATGAAAAAGATTTTTCCTCAAAATATTGTTAAAACTCCAAAATAGGTTACAATAGGGTAGAATATAAACTTTTTTGGTGAAATTGCATATATTACATTTTTTTCACCTGAAAAGATGGTTTTATTTGCAATGTTGTTAATACTCTTAAAGACGATGAAAAACGGGTAATTTATAAAAATTAAGGAAAAAAATGTACTGCCATAAAAATTAAATTGATTTATTCATTTGTTCTTCCTTTCTAATAAAGAAAATGGAAATTGAAATAAAACCATTTGAATAATCCCTTCTTTGACAGAAATATTTTTTTTCCTAGAAACGGCATAAATTACATTTTTTGTAACATTAAAAGGTTTTTTTTTTACTACAAAATGTTGTTCAAACGTCACAAAAAGGTTAAAAAATGAGTAGTTTATATGCTTTCAGAGGAAAAAAAATGTATATATTGCTTTTTTCTTGTCTTTAATCAAAACATTGAAATCAATAAAAAATTATTGAAAAATCACTTTTGGAGTAAAATCATACTTTTTTTTTCTAAAAGAGAGGGTTTTCCTTGAAAAGTTGTAAATTTCCGAAAAAAACAATGAGAAAAGGATGATTTAAGCAATTTTAGAGAAAAAAAACATATTGTCGTAAAATAAATATTAAAAGATAAAATGGTAAATTTGTGCAATTTTAGAGAAAAAAAATATTGTCGAAAAATAAATTTAATTTTTGCTTTTCTTCAATCAACAACTGAAAATAAGATGAAAAACATTGAAAACTCACTTATTGGGCAGGGTTTTTTCTTTAGTCAAATTGCATATATTATACATATGTTTTTACATCCAAAAGTGAGTTTTTTAGTAATTTTCTTTTAATTTTCATGTTTTAATTAAAAACAAAACCAATACACTATATATTTTTTTGTCTTTAAAGTTACATAAACTACCGTATTTAAACCTTTTTATCTGTTTTACCAACATTTTGAATAAAATCCTTTTTTCAGGTTACATAAAAAGTAATACAAGCCATTTCAATAAAAATATATATATATTTCTTTAAAAAAAGGACTTTCCATGTTTTTTTCTTTACATTTTCATGTTTTGACATAAAATGAAGGAAAAAGCAAGATATATATTAACTTTTTACTGCAATTCATTTTTTTCTCTCAAAATTGCATAAATTATCCCATTTTCAGCGTTTTTTAGAGAATTAGAATCTCATCTAAGAATGACTATCTTTTTTTTTAGTTAAGAAGAAAGGAATAAATGCCATTACACAAAAAAAGTTCATTTTCACCGCAAAATTAGATTTTTCGATGATTTTCTGCTTATTTCATTGTTTTCATAAAAAAATAAACAAAAAACAATGAATTTAGCGATAATATACTTTTTTCTAAAAAAATTAAAAAATGACGTGTTTTTCCACGTGTTTAGGAGTGTTAACGGCATTTTACACAAAACTCCCTTTTTACAAGTATAGTATATGCAATTTGTATCAAGACAAAATTTCTGCCTAAAGAGTGACTTTTTCAATGTTTTTATCTTATTTTTATTTGTTCGTGGAAGAAAACAAAAAAATACATTATTTTTTGCGACAAAATTTCTTTTCTCTAAAATTCCACAAGTTACCCATTTTTATTCTTTTATCATTATATTACGATAAAAGAATTTTTCTGTACAACTGCAAAAATGACGCTTTTTCAATGTTTTTCAGAGGTGTAGGAAAAAAGTATATTTTTACATCCAAAAGTGAGTTTTTCAGTAATTTACATTTAATTTTTATGTTTTAATTAATAACAAGACCAATACACTATATTTTTTTTTCTCGTTAAAGTTACATAAACTGCCCCATTTAAACCTTTTTCTTGGTTTTAACAACATTTTGAAAAAAATACCTTTTTCATATTACATAAAATGTAATACAAGCCATTTCAATGAAAAAAAATATATATATTTCTTTAAGAAAAATTATTTTTCTGTGTTTTTTTTTACATATCCATGTTTTGATTGAAAATGAAGGAAAAAGCAAGAAATATATTAACTTTTTATTGAAATTCATTTTTTTTTTCTCAAAATTGCATAAGTTATCCCCTTTTCAGCGTTTTTAGGAGAATTAAACATCTAATCTAAGAAAGACCTTCTTTTTTAAGTTAAAAAGAAAGGAATATATGCCATTTCACGAAAAATGTTTGTTTTGACTGCAAAAGTAGATTTTTCATAAAAAATAAACAAAAAACAATGAATATTGCGACATTATAATTTTTTCTCAAAAATTTCATAAATGACGTGTTTTTCAACGTTTTTAGGAGTATTAACGGCATTTTACACAAAACCTTCTTTTGCAAGTATAATATACGCAATTTGTATAAACACAAAATTCCTGCCTAAAAAGTGACCTTTTCCATGTTTTTATCTTATTTTCATTTGTTGGTGGAAGAAAAAAAATATATACATTTTTTTTTCCGACAATATTTCTTTTCTCTAAAATTGCGCAAACTATCCATTTTTATGTTTTTATCATTATTTAATGCTAATATATTTTTTTCTCTAAAACTGCGTAAATGACGCTTTTTTCAATGTTTTTCAGAGATTTAGAAAAGAAATACGTTTTTACATCCAAAAGTGAGTTTTTCAGTAATTTTCTTTTAATTTTTATGTTTTAATTAAAAACAAGACCAATACACTATATATTTTTTCCCTTTGAAGTTTCATAAACTATTCTATTTAAACCTTTTTATTGGTTTTAAGAACATTTTGAAGAAAATGCCTTTTTCCTGTTACATAAAATGTAATACAAGGTATTTTAATGAAAAAAAATATATATATCTTTTAGAAAAACGATTTTTTACTGTTTTTTCTTTACATTTCCATGTTTTCATTGAAAATGAAAAAAAAGCAGGAAATATATTAATTTTTAATTGCAATTCATTTTTTTCTCTCAAAATTGCATAAATTATCCCCATTTCAGTGTTTATAGGAGAATTAACATCTAATCTAAGAAACACCACCTTTTTTTTGAGTTAAGAATAAAGGAATATAAAAGTAGATTTTTCAATGACTTTCTTCTTATTACATTGTTGTCATAAAAAATAAACAAAGAACAATGAATATTATGACAATTTACTTTTTTCTCAAAATTTTCATAAATGACGTATTTTTCAACGTTTTTAGGAGTATTAACGGCATTTCACACAAAACCCTCTTTTACAAGTATAATATATGAAATTTGTATGAAGACAAAATTTCTCCTTAAAAAGTTACTTTTTCAATGTTTTTATCTTATTTTCATTTGTTGGTGGAAGAAAACCAAGAAATACGTTCTTTTTTGCGAATATATTTCTTTTCTTTGAAATTGCACAAACTACCCATTTTTATGTTTTTATACTTATTTTACGATAATATTGTTTTTCTCTAAAACTGCATAAATGACCCTTTTTCCAATGTTTCTCAGAGATTAAAAAAAAAGGTACGTTTTTACATCCAAAAGTGAGTTTTTCAGTAACTTTCATTTAAATTTCATGTTTTAATTAAAAAAAAAGACCAATATACTATATATTTTTTTCTCTTTATAGTTACATAAACTACCCTATTTAAACTTTTTTATTGATTTTAACATTTTGAAGAAAATCCCATTTTCATGTTACATAAAAGCCAAGCCATTTCAATAAAAAAAAATATATAATTATTTTAGAAAAAGGAATTTTCAATTATTTTTTCTTTACATTACCATGTTTTGATTAAAAATAAAGGAAAAAGCAATAAATATATTAATTTTTATTGCAATACATTTTTTTTCTCTCAAAATTGTCAGCGTTTTTAGGAGAATTAACATGTCATCTAAGAAAGGCCATCTTTTTTTTTAGTTAGAAGAAAGGAATATATGCCATTTCACGAGAAATATTCCTTTTCACCGCAAAAGTAGATTTTTCGATGACTTTCTGCATATTTCATTGTTTTCATAAAAAATAAACAAAAAACAATGAATATTGCGACAATATAATTTTTTCTCAAAAAATTCATAAATGACGTGTTTTTGAACGCTTTTAAGAGTATTAACGGCATTTTACACAAAACCCCCTTTTACAAGTATAATACATGCAATTTGTATAAAGACAAAATTCCTGCCTAAAAAGTGACTTTTTCAATGTTTTTATCTTATTTTCATTTGTTGGTGGAAGAAAAAAAAAAAAAAATACTTTATTTTTTCCGACAATATTTTTTTTTCTCTAAAATTGCGTAAACTACACATTTTGATGTTTTTATCCTAATTTTACGATAAAAATGTTTTTTTCTCCAGAACTGCATAAATTACCCTTTTTCAATGTTTATCAGAGATTTAGAAAAAAAGTATGCTTTTACATCCAAAAGTGAGTTTTTCAAAAATTTTCTTTTAATTTACATGTTTCAATTAAAAACAAGATAAATACACTAAATATTTTTTTCGCTTTAAAGTTACATAAACTACCCTATTTTAACCTTTTTATTGGTTTTAACAACATTTTTAAGAAAATCCCTTTTTCATGTTACATAAAATGTAATACAAGCCATTTCAATAAAAATATATTTCTTAAAAAAAAAAAAAATTTTACTGTTTTTTCTTTACATTTCCATGTTTTGATTGATAATTATGCAAAAAGCAAGAAATATATTAGCTTTTTATTGCAATTCATTTTTTTTTATCTCAAAGTTGCAGCGTTTTCAGCGTTTATAAGAGAATTAACATCTCATCTAGGAAAGACCATACTCTTTTTATTTAAGAAAAAAGGAATATATGCCATTACACGACAAAAGTTCGTTTTCACGAAAAAAGTAGATTTTTCGATGATTTTCTACTTATTTTATTGTTTTCATAAAAAAATAAACAAAAAACAATGAATATTGCGAAAATCAGTTTTTTCTCAAAAATTTCATAAATGACGTGTTTTTTAACGTTTTTAGGAGTATTACCGGCATTTTACACAAAACCCCTTTTTACAAGGATAATATATGCCATTTGTATAAAAACAAAAATTTCTGCGTAAAAAGTGACTTTTTCAATGTTTTTATGTTATTTTCGTTTTTTGGTAGAAGAAAACAAAAAAATGCATTCTATTTTGCGACAATATTACTTTTCTCTAAAATTGCACAAACTACCCATTTTAATGTTTTTATCCTTATTTTACGATAATATATTTTCTTCTCTAAAACTGCATAAACGACCCTTTTTTCAATGTTTTTCAGAGATTTAGAAAAAAAGTATGTTTTTATATCCAAAAGTGAGTTTTTCAGTATTTTTCTTTTAATTTTTTTGTTTTAATTAAAAACAAGAAAAATACACTTTTACTTATTACATTTTTACATATATTTTTATTGCAATTCATTTTTTTTTCACTCAAAATTGCATAAATTATCCCCTTTTCAGCGTTTTTAGGAGAATTAATATCTCATCTAAGAAATGCCATCTTTTTAAATTTAGATGTAAGGAATATATGCCATTTCACGAAAAAAGTTCCGTTTCACCGAAAAAGTAGATTTATCGTTGATTTTCTGCTTATTTCATTGTTTTCATAACAAATAAACAATAAACAATGAATATTACGACAATATACTTTTTTCTCAAAAATTTAATAAATGATGTGTTTTTCAACGTTTTTATAAGTTTTAACGGCATTTTAAACAAAACCCCTTCTTATAAGTATAATATTAGCAATTTGTATAAAGACAAATTTTCTGCCTAAAAAGTTACTTTTTTATCTTATTTTCATTTGTTGTTGGAAAAAAAAAACATTTATTTTTGCGACAATATTTTTTTTCTCTAAAATTACACATAATACCCATTTTTGTGTTTTTATCCCTATTTTTTTTCTCGAAAACTCCATAAATGACCATTTTTATAATGTTTTTCAGAGATTAAGAGAAAAAAGTATGTTTTTACATCCAAAAGTGAGTTTTCAGTAATTTTCTTTTAAATTTCATGTTTTAATTCAAACTAAACCAATACACTATATATTTTTTCTCTTTAAAGTTACATAAACTACCCTATTTAAACCTTTTTATAGGTTTTAACAAAAGTTTGAAGAAAATCCCTTTTTTATGATACATAAAATGTAATACAAGCCATTTCAAAGAAAAAAATATATATTTCTTTTAGAAAAAGGATTTTTCACTGTTTTTTTCTTTACATTTCCATGTTTTGATATAAAATGGAGGAAAAAGCAAGAAATATATTAACTTTTTATTGCAATTCATTTTTTTCTCTCAAAATTGCATAAATTATCCCTTTTTCAGCGTTGTTTAGAGAATTAGCATCTCATCTAAGAAAGACTACCTTTTTTTTTAGTTAAGAAGAAAGGAATAAATGCTATTACGCGAAAAAGTTCATTTTCACTGCAAAATTAGATTTTTCGATGATTTTCTGCTTATTTCATTGTTTTCATAAAAAGTAAACAAAAAACAATGAATTTAGCGATAATATACTTTTTTCTCAAAAAATTTCAAAAATGACGTGTTTTTTCACGTTTTTAGGAGTACTAACGGCATTTTACACAAAAACCCCTTTTTACAAGTATAGTATATGCAATTTGTATCAAGACAAAATTTCTGCCTAAAAAGTTACTTTTTCAATGTTTTTATCTTATTTTCATTTGTTGGTGGAAAAAACAAAACAAAAAATACATTAATATTTGGGACAAAATTTTTTTTCTCTAAAATTGCACAAAATACCCATTTTTGTGTTTTTATCCCTATTTTACGATTAAAATTTTTTTCTCGACAACTGCATAAATGACCATTTTTTCAATGTTTTTCAGAGATTAAGAGAAAAAAGTATGTTTTTACATCCAAAAATGAGTTTTCAGTAATTTTCTTTTAAATTTCATGTTTTAATTAAAAACTAAGCCAATACACTATATATTTTTTTCTCTTTAAAGTTACATACACTACCCTATTTAAACCTTTTTATAGGTTTTAACAAAAGTTTGAAGAAAATCCCTTTTTTATGATACATAATATGTAATACAAGCCATTTCAATGAAAAAAATATATATTTCTTTTAGAAAAAGGATTTTTCACTGTTTTTTTCTTTGCATTTCCATGTTTTGATATAAAATGAAGGAAAAAGCAAGAAATATATTAACTTTTTATTGCAATTCATTTTTTTCTCTCAATATTGCATAAATTATACCCTTTTTACCGTTTTGGGGAGAATTAACATCTCATTTAAGAAACGCCATCTTTTTTTAGTTAATAAGAAAGGAATATAATGGCTTTTCACAAGAAAAGTACTTTTTCACCGAAAAAGTAGATTTTTGGATGATTTTCTGCTTATTTCATTGTTTTCATAAAGTATAAATAAAAAACAATGAATATTGCGACAATATTGTTTTTTTTCAAAAATTTCATAAATGTTTTGCAACGTTTTTAGGAGTATTAACGTTATTTTACACAAAACTTCCTTTTAGAAGAATAATGAATGCAATTTGTATTAAAACAAAATTTCTGCTTAAATTTGAGTTTTTCAATGTTTTTATCTTATTTTCATTTGTTGGTGAAAAAAAAAAAAAAATACATTCTTTTTGCGAAAATAATTCTTTTCTCTAAAATTGCACAAACTAACCATTTTTATGTTTTTATCCTTATTTTATGATATTATTTTTTTTCTTTAAAACTGCATAAATGACCCTTTTTTCAATGTTTTTCAGAGATTTAGAAAAAAGTATGTTTTTACATCCAAAAGTGAGTTTTTCAGTAATTTTCTTTTAATTTTCATGTTTTAATTAAAACCAAGACCGATACAATTTTTATTTTTTTCTCTTTAAAGTTACATAAACTACCCTATATAAACCTTTTTATCGGTTTTACCAACATTTTGAAGAAAATACCTTTTTCAGGTTACATAAAATGTAATACAAGCCATTTTAATAAAAAAATTAATTGAATTTTTTTCTTTTTAAAGTTACCTAAACTACCCTAAATAAATCTTTGTATTGGTTTTAGGAACAATTTTAAGAAAATCCCTTTTTCATGTTACATAAAATGTAATACAAGCTATTTCAAGGAAAAAACTATATATTTTTTTAAGAAAATTTTTTTTTTAGTGTTTTTTCTTTTCATTTCTATGTTTTAATTGAAAAAAAACGAGAAATATAATAAATTTTTATTCCAATTCATTTTTTTCTTTCAAAATTGCATAAATTTTCCCCTTTCCAGCGTTTTTAGGATAATTAACACCTTATATAACAAAGATAATCTTTTTATTTAGTTAAGAAAAAAAGAAATATATCTCATTTAACGAAAAAAGTTTCTTTTCACCGAAAAAGTAATTTTTTCGATGTATTTCAGCTTATTGCATAGGTTTCGTCAAAAAAAATAAACAAAAAACATTGAATATTGTGACAATATACTTTTTTTTATGGAAAATAGATCATAAATTATGTGTTTTTCAACGTTTTTAAGAGTATTAACGGCATTTTAAACAAAACACATTTGAAGAAAACAACATTTTCATGTTACAATATACTTTTTCTATCTAAAATTTCATAAATTACGTTTTTTTTCATATTTAAGAGTATTTACGATAATTTACATGAAATCCCATATGCGATTTGAATTATCCATTTTTCAACGTTTTTAAGGGTTTTACAGTATTTTTATGACAAATCCATCATCTTTTAGAAAAAAAGTATGTTTTTACCTCAAAAGTGAGTTTTTACGTAATTTTCTATGAATTTGTATGTTTTAATTAAAAACATGAAAAATATGCTATAGCGTATTGTTTTTCTGTTTAAAGTTACATAATCTTCCTTATTTAAACTTTTGTATTGGTTTTAAACACAATTTGAAGAAAATCACTTTTTCATGTTACAAAAAATGTATTACAAGCCATTTCAAGGTAAAAACTATATATTTCTTTTAGAAAAGAGATTTTTTAGTGTTTTTTTCTTTTCATTTCTATGATTTGATTTAAAATGAAAGAAAACGCAAGAAATATATTAACTTTTTACTGCAATTCATTTTTTTCTCTCAAAATTGCATAAATTATCCCTTTTCCAGCGTTTTTAAAAGAATTAACATCTTATCTAAGAAAGACCATCTTTTTTTAGATAAGAAAAAAGGGTATATGCCATTTCACGAAAAAAAAACTTCTTTTCACAAAAAAAAAGTGAATTTTTCGATGATTTTTTCCTTATTTCATTGTTGTCGTCAAAAAATAAACAAAAAACACCGATTATTGTGACAATATAATTTTTTTCTGAAAAAAATCATAAATGACCTGTTTTTTTAACGTTTTGAGGAGTATTAACGGCATTTTAAACAAAACCAATTTTTTTGAAGTATAATATATACAATTTGAATAAAGAAGAAAATTCTGCATAAAAAGTGACTTTTTCTATGTGTTTTTCTTATTTGCATTTGTTGGTGGAATAAAAACAAAAAAATACATTCTTTTTCTCGACATTATTTTTTTCTCTAAAATTGCACAAATTACCTATTTTTAAGCTTTTATCCTTCTTTTACGATAATATATTTTTTTCTCTTAAACTGCATAAATGACCCTTTTGTCAATGTTTTTCGGAGATTTACATTTTTTAAAGGAAAACCATCTCTTTTACGAAAAAAAATAGATTTTACACCAAAAGTCACATATTTATAATTTTCTATTGATTTCAGTGTTTTGATTAAAAAAAGGAAAATAAACACTACATACATTTTATTTCTCTGAAACTGTACAAAGTACCCATTTTTAACATTTTTGAACGTAAAGTTTAAACACATTTTGTAGAAAACAACTTTTCATGTTACAATATAGTTTTTCTATCTAAAATTACATAAATTACGTTTTTTTTCAGTTTTTAAGAGTATTACGGCAATTTACATAAAACTCACTTTTATAAGTATAACATATGCGATTTGAATTATCCATTTTTTAACGGTTTAAGGGTTTTACAATATTTTTATGACAAATCCATCATCCCTTTTAAGAAAAAGGATGCTTTTACCTCCAAAAGTAGGTTTTTAATGAATTTTCTATGAATTTCCATGTTTTAATTAAAAACATGAACAATATGCTATAGCGTATTGTTTTTCTATTTAAAGTTACATAAACTACCCTATTTAAACCTTTTTATTGGTTTTAACAACAATTTGAAGAAAATCCCTTTTTTCAAGGAAAAAAATATATATTTCTTTTAGAAAAACGGGTTTTTAGTGTTTTTTTCTTTTCATTTCCATTTTTTGATTGAAAATGAAGGAAAAAAGCAAGAAATATATTAACTTTTTATTGCAATTAATTTTTTTCTTTCAAAATTGCATAAATTATCCCCTTTCCAGCGTTTTTAGGATAATTAACATCTTATCTAGGAAAGACCATCTTTTTTTTTGTTCAGAAAAAAGAAATATATGTCATTTAACGAAAAAAAACTTTCTTTTCACCGAAAAAGTAAATTTTTCGGTGATTTTCTGCTTATTTCATAGCTTTCGTCGAAAAATAAACAAAAAACACAGAATATTGAAACAATATACATTTTTTTTGGAAAAGAAATCATAAATTACGTGTTTTTCAACGTTTTTAGGAGTATTAACGGCATTTTAAACAAAACCCCCTTTTACAAGTTTAATATATTATGCAATTTGAAAAAAAAAGAAAATTCTGCCTAAAAAGTGGCTTTTTCAATGTTTTTTCTTATTTGCATTTGTTGGTGGAAGAAAACCAAAAAAATACATTCTTTTTCTCGACAATATTTTTTTTTCTCTAAAATTGCACAAATTACCTATTTTTATGCTTTTATCCTTATTTTACAATAACATTTTTTTTCTCCAAAACTGCATAAATGACCCTTTTTTCAATGTTTTTCGAAGATTTATAACTTTTAAAGGAAAATCATTTCTTTTACGAAAAAAAAAAAAGATATTACACCAAAAGTAACTTTTTAATAATTTTCTATTGATTTCAATGTTTTGATTAAAAACAGGAAAATAAAAACTATATACACTTTCTTTCTCTAAAACTGTACAAAGTACCCATTTTTAACCTTTTTGAACGTTTAAGCACATTTTGTAGAAAACAACTTTTTCATGTTACAATATACTTTTTCTATCTAAAATTTCATAAATTACATTTTTTTTTTTTTTAGTTTTTAAGAGTATTAACGGCAATTCATGTAAAAACCCTTTTTACATGTATAACATATGCAATTTGAAATATCTATTTTTCAACGTTTTTTAGGGTTTTACAATACTTTTAAGACAAATCCATCATCCCTTAGAAAAGAAAAGTAAGTTTTACCTTCAAAAGTAAGTTTTTAAGTAATTTTCTATGAATTTCGTTGTTTTAATTAAAAACATGAATAATATGTTATAGTGTATTGTTTTTTTTTCTTTTTAAAGTTACTTAAACTTATTTTTTAGTTAAGAAAAAAGAAATATATCTCATTTAACGAAAAAAGTTTCTTTTCACCGAAAAAGTTATTTTTTCGATGTATTTCTGCTTATTGCATATGTTTCGTCAAAAAAATAAACAAAAAACACTGAATATTGTGACAATATACTTTTTTTATGGAAAATAAATCATAAATTACTTGTTTTTCTACGTTTTTAGGAATATTAACGGCATTTTAAACAAAACCCCTTTTTACAAGTTTAATATATTATGCAATTTGAATAAGAAAGAAAATTCTGCTTAAAAAGTGACTTTTTCAATGTTTGTTCTTATTTTCATTTGTTGGTGGAAGAAAACCAAAAAAATACATGCTTTTTTTCGACAATATTTTTTTTCTCTAAAATTGCACAAATTACCTAGTTTTTATGCTTTTATCCTTATTTTACGGTAACATATTTTTTTTTCTCCAAAACTGCATAAATGACCCTTTTTTCAATGTTTTTCGGAGATTTACAACTTTTAAAGGAAAATCATTTCTTTTACGAAAAAAAATATTATATTACACCAAAAGTCACTTTTTATTAATTTTCTATTGATTTCAATGTTTTGCTTAAAAACAGGAAAATAAACACTATATACACTTTCTTTCTCTAAAACTGTACAAAGTACCCGTTTTTAACCTTTTTGGACGTTTAAACACATTTTGTACAAAACAACTTTTTCATGTTACAATATACTTTTTCTATGTAAAATTTCATATATTATGTTTTTTTTTTTTTTTAGTTTTTAAGAGTATTAACAACAATTTACATAAAAACCCTTTTTACATGTATAATATATGCGATTTGTATTATCCATTTTTCAACGTTTTTTAGGGTTTTACAATACTTTTATGACAAATCCATCATCCCTTAGAAAAAAAAAGTATGTTTTACCTCCAAAAGTAAGTTTTTAAGTAATTTTCTATGAATTTCGTTGTTTTAATTAAAAACATGATAACATGTTATAGCGTATTGTTTTTCTTCTTAAAGTTACCTAAACTACCCTATTTAAACCTTTGTATTGGTTTTAACAACAATTTTAAAAAAATCTCTTTTTTCATGTTACATAAAATGTAATACAAGCCATTTCAAGGAAAAACCAATATATTTTTTTTTAGAAAAAAGACTTTTTAGTGTTTTTTTTCTTTTCATTTCCATGTTTTGATTGAAAAAAAAATAAGAAATATAATAAATTTTTCTTGCAATTCATTTTTTTCTTTCAAAATTGCATAAATTATCCCCTTTCCAGCGTTTTTAGGATAATTAACATCTTATATAACGAAGACCACGAAGACCATCTTTTTTTTTTAGTTAAGACAAAAGAAATATATGCCATTTAACGAAAAAAGTTTCTTTTCACCGAAAAAGTTATTTTTTCGATGTATTTCTGCTTATTGCATAGCTTTCGTCAAAAAATTAAACAAAAAAAACTGAATATTGTGACAATATACTTTTTTATGGAAAATAAATCATAAATTATGTGTTTTTCAACGTTTTTAGGAGTATTAACGGAATTTTAAACAAACCCCCCTTTTACATGTTTAATATATTATGCAATTTGAATAAGAAAGAAAATTCTGCCTAAAAAGTGACTTTTTCAATGTTTTTTTCTTATTTTAATTTGTTGGTGGAAGAAAACCAAAAAAAAAAAACTTTATCTCGACAATATATTTTTTTTTCTCTAAAATTGCACAAATTGCCTCTTTTTATGCTTTTATCCTTATTTTACGACAATATATTTATTTTTCTCTAAAACCGCATAAATGACCCTTTTTTCAATGTTTTTCGGAGATTTACTACTTTAAAAAAAAAACATCTCTTTTACGAAAAAAAATATAATTTTACACCAAAAGTCACTTTTTTAATAATTTTATTTTGATTTCAATGTTTTGATTAAAAACAAGAAAATAAACACTATATAAATTTTCTTTCTCTGAAACTGTACAAAGTATCCATTTTTAACCTTTTTTG
>CM035220.1:22981821-22991906 GCA_020233015.1 Callinectes sapidus | reverse complement strand
ATCCCGCCCACCCCCCGCACTCCCCAGTTCAACTTTAAGAGAGCAGATTGGGCAACCTTCCGTGGGATTGCCGACGTGGATATATCTGGCGAGGACATTGACACGATGGTCAGCAACGCAACACGATCCATATTACACGCCGCCGAGGCTTCTATTCCGAAAACTTCGACAGTTCACACTAAGCATGGAGTTTCATGGTGGACAACGGATTGCCGACAAGCACTTCGTGAGCGTAATAGGCGATACAGGCATTTCAGCCAGCAGCCCAGTCAAGCAAACTTCATAGCCTATGAAAAGGCAAGGGCTCAGGCAAGGAAAGTCATCCGTAATGCAAAAACTGACTCATTCAGACAATTTATCTCATCTGTGAACCGCACCACACCCCTGTCAAAAGTGTGGCAAACAATAAACATATTTAACAATAAAAAACCATACAGCCCAATAAATACTCTAAATATAAATAACAGAATAATAGACAACAAACAAGAAATAGCAAATGCAATAGCCCAACATTTTTATCAGGCAAGCAGTTCCGCCTACTACACTCCTGCCTTCCTTCCTCGCAAAGAGGAGGCAGAACTCTCAATCCCAAACTTTGCCACGGGAGGCGTAAACTCGGACTACAACACAGAGTTTACGTTGGATGAACTCCTTCTTGCCCTGAAATACTGTAAAGGCCCCAGTCCAGGTCCAGACAACATTTCATATATTATGTTACAACATCTCGGCCACCATTCCATCACTAAATTATTATTGCTCTACAATAAAATATGGACCACCCACACATTTCCTAAGTCTTGGGGCTTTGCCCATACCATCCCAATCCCCAAAAAGACTGGACGCCTTACGGACCCCAGTGCGTTTCGCCCTATTGCGCTCACGAGCTGTCTATGTAAGGTCATGGAACGTATGGTAAAGAGAAGGCTGCTTTTTGTTTTAGAAGCGAAGGGTTTGTTAGGTGATGAGCAGTCGGGGTTTCGGAAGTACCGAAACACGATGGATCACCTAACACACCTGGAGCATTGCATTTCAGAGGCATTTGCCAAAAAAGAATTCATGATAGGGGTGTTCCTAGACATCCACAAAGACTTCGACATGACATGGCGACACGGTATCCTCACGAAACTCTACGCTCATGGCTTCAGAGGTAACTTGCCCATTTTTGTTTATAATTTCCTACAGGACAGAACATTCGCTGTCAAGCTTCCTGGTAACGTAATCTCGGACGTTTTCGTCCAGGAGAACGGGGTGCCGCAGGGTAGTGTTCTTAGTCCTATATTATTTTGTATTATGGTTAATGATATTCTGTCCACAACTCCCGTCCCCAGGAATCTTAAATACTCACTGTACGCTGACGACTGTGCGTTATGGCACTCCTCGCCTAACGCGCAGTTCTCAGCGGGGCGGATTCAAGACGCTCTTGATTCCGTTCAGCATTGGGCCTCTTTGTGGGGATTTAAGTTTTCCGTTGCTAAGTGTATCGGCGTTGTTTTTACTAGACGTAACGTACCTAATTTGCAATTAACTCTTCAAGGCCAGCCGATACCTTTTCAAAATTCAGTCAAATTCTTGGGTCTGCATTTTGACAGCAGACTCAATTGGAAGACTCACATTAATGAACTACTACATCCGTTGCCGTAAAAAAATCAATGTCCTCAAATACCTCCGTGGTACTTCATGGGGAGCAGACAGAAAATCTTTATTAATGGTGTACAGGTCCTTAATTCGCTCTCATTTAGACTATGGCTCACCGGTGTATGGGTCTGGGTCGGAACCAACATTGAGGAGGTTGGATGTTTTGCAAAATGAATGTGTTAGAATGTGTCTTGGAGCCCTGCGCTGCACTCGTGTGGCGAGGATGGAGGTTGAGGCCAACATACCACCGCTACAACACCGTCGCGATGCCCTACTCTTATCTTATGGGATAAAAACCGACCGGAAAGCGCACCTCGGCAACACAGCAAGCAAAATCATCTGGCAGCACCACCACCTCCACACTGCAGTCCTCCGTCCAGTCTCTGTCAGACTTAACGCCCTATGCCAACAAACGGGCCTGAGACTGGACGAGGCGTACCGTCTCGTGCTGCCCACCCTTCCCCCATGGAAGAAACAAAAAACATCAATAAACACATCATGGCTAAGGGGGAAGAAGGCTGTTGTTGCCGAGGCTGAGCACCACCAGCGCTTCCGGGCCCTCAGCGCTGGCCTCCCTCCATCCCTACACATATATACTGACGGCTCCAAGACGGATGAATGTGTGGGTGCAAGTGTGTGGTCGTGTGAATGTACCCTCAGGTTCCGACTACCGACTCATACATCGGTCTTTTCCGCTGAAATTTTTGCCATTGACAAAGCCATAGATTATGCTTTAAATTCATCTCATCATTCAATTACAATTTTTTCGGACTCTATGTCAGCCCTTCAGGCAATAGAGTCCGGCTGTACGGATACAAATGAAATCCAGTGCAACATCATTAATAAATTAAATTCAAGTCGTAAATCCTTCTCACTGATTTGGGTGCCTGGACATACCAATATTCGCGGGAATGAACAGCCTGACATGCTAGCTCGGTCTGCCGCAGAGCTCGAGGGAGCGTGGAACCTCCGTCGGGATCTGCAGTCATGTCTCTCAGTTGTTAAATCATCAGCAAAACTCCTGTGGAGAGTCACTGGGACAACCTCCACCTACAAACCATCAAACCCATCCTAGGCGAGTGGGCTTCCTCCAATCGCCCCACAAGGCGGGAGGAGGTTGTCCTCGCACGCCTCAGGATGGGCTGCACCCTCCCCACCCACATGCTCCCCTACATAGCCAACGCTTTCCCACCACAATGTTCCATATGCAATGTCACACTCTCTGTCGAGCACATCCTGCTTCACTGTGTGCGTTATCGTGAGGAGAGGCGGCCCTTGGCGGCGTATTGCCAGAGTCGCGGCCTCACACTAACGCACACCACCCTTTTGGTTGACGAACACCCGGATGTGGTCGATAGACTGATGATTTACCTGACTGAGACCAACTTAATGAGAGAGTTGTGATTTATGTGTATATATTCTATATGATGCACTATGTATATTTTCTTTCACTCCAATATATATATATATATATATATATATATATATATATATATATATATATATATATATATATATAGATATATATATATATAGATATATATATATATATATATATATATATATATATATATATATATATATATATATATATATATATATATTTTTTTCACTCCAAAATATATATAATGTAAATAAAAGTATGAAAGTGTGTATGAATCCCATCCAGCGTGATTTGATATTAATGTTTTCATTTTTATTATTATTTTCTTATTATTCCATTTTTTTTTTTTTTAATAAAAGCAATACGTAGTAACACTAAGTAGTTACCTTGTGTGTTTGTGTGTTGCCCCCTCCATCCCCTGCCTTGACAAAAGACAATAGTTTTGCAATAGGAATAGGTGCCCTATGTGAATGAAGCGTGTGTGTAAGTGTGACTGTTGTTATTGTTTTTGTTGTTGATGTTGTTGTGTTTGTTGTTGTTGTTTTGTTGTTATTATGGTTGATGTTATTTAAAAAAAATAGTAAATAAATTAAAAAAAAAAAAAAAATAATAAATAAATAAATAAAACAAAAACAAAAAAAACTTTAAAATAATATAAAACACAAATAAATAAATAAAAAAAGCACTTGTATATACAAATACACTAACCTAATAATAAAATTGGCCTAATACCCATGTCTGGGTGATGGCCATTAAAAAAAAAAAAAAAAAAAAAAAACCCTCACGTTAGAGTCTCGTCAGTTTCACGACCGTAACCAGTCAGTCTACCTCCACTACACTACCTTACTGCTCCGACTTACTATATTCGGGCCACTCCAGAGGACTTTTTGCCTTGAAACCGCCAACTTCTGCTACCTCAGCTAAGTAGTATTATATTTTAGATCATAGATGTGCTAGGCAATTTTGTTGCAACAACTTTGAGCCGTAGGCATGTCTGTGTGATTGAAATAAGTGCTGCTTGGCTGGTTATGGCAGCCCTGTGACCACTGTCTAGTGCAGGTGAGGGTGGTTTCCTCGTTTAATGATTCTCTTGGGTGTCTAAACTATTGTGAAGGGTCACTGATAAATTTACTTTTTCACAATATATTTTCAAGGCAAAAAAACATCACGATTCTATTCATAATTATCCCATATTCTTGGTTTATTTACAAGCAATTTGGCAATGCGAGTACTAGTAGTTGGCCATAGTTATGTGCGTGCCCTGGCCACTCATGGCCCGTGGCAACAGGAGCTGACGTTGTCCACCGGTGTGAGGGTGAATCCGGCTTTTTCTTTTTTGGACTACCCTGGTAAAGATTTTGATTTTTTTCTGGATCACCCTGCCGGGCAGGACAGGGTCAAGGAAATAGACCCTGAGGTTGTCATTGTGGTCCTGGGGGGTAACTCGATCGTTGGATCCCTGACTAATATTCAGATCAAGCAGAAGGCTGCCGCCTTCTATCTTCTGTTGAAGGCAGCCGTGCGTCCCAGCTGCCTGAAACTTGCAGTGCAAGTAGAGCCACGCTTTGTGGCACGTGGGAACAGGCACGGCGTGCCTGAGGCCGAGGAATTGAACAGGAGGCGGCAGGTCATTAATAATTTCTTCAACAAAACCTTGAAAAAGCAGGGTCACATTGATCGGGTTATCCAGCTGGGGTCTGCCAACTACTTAAACCACCCTCAGTACTATAGAGACGGTGTCCACCTCAATAATTTAGGGTTGGCCCGGTACAAGGAGGCATTGTTGGGAGGGCTTAAATATGCCCTCAACCATCGGGAATAAGCCTTCCTAATCATAATAATGCCAGGAATTAGTAGTCAATCCTTTGTGGCAGTGGCCTTATTCAATTGAATAGCCAGTAACAACAATTGGGCTGACTAATTGCATTAATTCTAAATTGAGAACAAAATTTAATTGCCCTTAGTTTTTTAAATTAATTATATTAGTTAGACCTTCAATTACACCGTAAAGAACCATGCCTCCTAAGGAAGACAGAGAAGCTATGGAAACTATAAAAAATCTGAGAACAGGTAGGGGTGTATACAGAAGAAAAATTACACTCTTACTGAAACAATTAAAAGAAATGAAGAATAAAAATGCTTTGTCAGACTCTTTAACTAATAATTTGAGAAGTAAAAAAGAAAAAGAGATGAATCAGGTTCAACAATTTAATGAAAAAATAAATGATGTAATGGTCCAGAGTGAATTGGAGAGTGTGGATGAAAGTTGCTATGTTTCCGAAGTTGAAGACCAAATTAAATATGATGTGGACATAGAAATTGAATTAGATCTATATGCAGTAACAAACCAAAATCAAGCTTCAGGACTGTCAGGAGTTGCACAAAGTAATGTAACTTCTCAAGATTTAATAAACCTAATGTCACAAATGTCTGTTTGTGAAGGAAGACCACCTCCTTTAAATTGTGGCACATTTACAGGCAAAGAAAAGGACAAATTTGCATTCAATACTTTTTTAAATCAATTTAATAATGTCATTGGATCTAGAAAGCAGCTAACTGATGCAACTAAACTAGCCTATTTAGTTGGTTATCTGAGGGATTATGCCCTCTCTGTAGTTAAACATCTCTCTATCACTGACACAAACTATGATATTGCTATTCAGATGCTCAAGAATGAGTTTCTGGACAAAGAATTTATGGTAGATGAAACTTATAAGAATATCCTTAAGGCTTACCCTAAGACCACCTTTGATCCAGAATATTCTTCTGTTAAAATCTATTTAAATGAAATGAGATCTTATTTGTCAGATTTGAAAACCCATGGATTTGACTTTCTGGAATCAGGAACTGTTGGTCATTCCCTCATTAGCCATATCATTTTTAATAAACTTCCTGTGGTAGTGAAAAAGGAATTCATTCATGTATTAGACAAGAATTACCCTAGCATAACTGAGATACTAGATAATTACCATAGAGTCATCAATACCTTAAGTAAAACTTCTTCAGTAAGACCAAAGACTTTTGGTAAAGCCAGCTATAAGCCACATCATACTGATTTCAAACCTTCCAAAACTTTTCGCGAAATTGAAGGGTTTAAAGGAACACTTCAAAACTTTAAGAATACCTCCTCTAAATTCACTTGCAAATTATGTGGAGGGCATGGACATTCCTTAGGCCAATGCAATAACTTCACTAATTATGAAGCTAAGATAGCCAGGTTGAATGAACTTTCCTTGTGTACCAGATGTGCTGGCTCTGGGCACAATGAGCATAATTGTGTCGGAAAGCAAGGTAAACTCAGATATGAGTGCAGAAACTGCCATGTTAAAGAACACATAACTCCTCTATGCCCATCTGCTCTTAAAGAAGACAAATTTAAATATCAAATGCAGACAAATGTTAGCCTATGTTTGGCGCAGAGAAGTTTTGATTCATGCCATATGCTTCCAACCATGACCTTAACCCTAAAGAATGGCAAAATGATGAGACAAGTTAGGTGCCTAGTAGATACTGGTAGCCAAAGATCATGTATCTCTGAGTCTGTAGCACAAGACCTGTGTCCTAATGTAAGTGAACTGTTTTCTTTGGAATGTGATGTGAGTACATACATCGGAGAAGAAACTAAGGGTTTCAAGCAAATGAGTACAGGGATCAAGTTACATGATCGCATTGCCTTCGTTCCTCTATTGGTAGACAAGACCTTAGATATTAAATTTTATGTCCCTGGAATGAATGCAGTCATAAATAAATTCAAACTGAATAACATGAAATTGCTAGATGACTATTTCTATGAAACTGTAAATCATGAACACATCCAGGTGGATATGCTGTTGGGAATAGATGTTTTACAAAACATGACATCTGTATCATGGCAGGAAAAATTAGGTGGCAGTTGTTTAGTAATGCACAATAAAGCAGCACCTCTAGGTAATGTCTTCAACTTTCTAGCCCCTGCAGAGAGACAGTTTGTAATGCGACTTCTAGCCAAAAAAGATGAAGCTAAATTATGCAGTAAAACTAAGACCATGGTTAATGCAGTAATGGATCCTTTAAAGTCATACTATAACCCATTGGAACATTTATTAGAGGATACAGATGTAGAAAACGGACTAGAACACCTTTCCAGCTTCGAATCAATGGAAATAAAAACCACTGAAGCAGATTTAGTCTCCCTTGAGAGTGAGCAAATAAAGAAGTTTGAGGAAGGAATTTCTGTCAAAGATGGTCATTATAATGTGGAACTGCCATGGTATCAAGATAAAATAGAATCTGTGCCATCTAATCATTTTGTTGCTTTAAAGGTGCTGGATAGGACTTTGGATTACTTAAAAAGAAAAAATTTACTGGAAAATTATCAGGCTGTATTTGATCAACAGTTGGATGATGGCATAATAGAAGAAATTGAAGTAAAACCTGCACAGTATGATGAAAAGATCCGGATCCCTCATAGACCAGTCATCAAAATGGAAGAACAGGTTACCACTAAGATCAGGCCTGTCTTCAATTGCTCTTTGAAAACAAACAAAGATTTACCATCCTTGAATGAGGCTGCTTACCCAGGTGTTGATCTTATGAACAGCAGTCTTCAATTACTTTTTTATTTTCGAACCAATAAGTTGGTCATGTTAAGTGATGTCAAACAAGCCTTTCTAATGATCAAATTAAAGGATGAAGTAGACCAAAAGAGATTTTGTTTCTTTTGGAAGAGAGGAAATAAGTTAGTAACTTACAGGTTCAAGACTATAGTTTTTGGATTTACATCTTCTCCTTTCATGTTACATTATGTAATGAGACACCATGCTAATACCTTTCCTGATGACAAAGTGAGTAAAATTTTGGCTAATAATTTTTATGTGGACAATTTGATTGTGACAGGAAATGAAACTAATGAAATGCAAGAGTTGTATCATCTGGCATATGAGAAAATGAAAGCAGGTGGATTTACCTTGAGATCTTGGAATTCTAATTCAACTGAATTGAGAACCCAAATGGCTAATGATGGAAGGTTAGTAGAACATACTAGTGAGGTAGAGAAGGTTCTAGGATATAGATATAATGTCCAGCAAGATTCAATGAACATTGCTCTTTGTAAAATAGATCCTGAAGCAAATACTAAAAGAAAAATCCTATCTCAAACATCCAAATTATTTGATCCCTTAAATTTCACTCGTCCTGTGACCATAAGAGGTAAACTTTTGATGAGAAAAATATGGAAGTTAGAAAAAGGTTGGGATGACACCCTGCCTGATGAAATTTGCAGTGAAATGAAAAAATTAAGTAGAGATTTAGAAATGCTGTCTGAAGTGAATTTCCCAAGACAAGCCTTAAATGAGCAGAATTCATATGGGCTACAGATATTTTGTGATAGTTCTGCTGAAGCATATGGGTTTGTGGCCTATGCTTTAGATGGAGAGGGTAAAAGCACATACCTACAGTCTAAGTCAAAAGTAGCTCCACTAAATAAAGGAAAGGAGCATAGTATTCCTACACTAGAACTTATGGCAGTAATATTAGCCTTAAAATGTTTACCTACTCTTTTAGAGGCTTATAATAACATTCAAATTCAGTTTGTTAATATTTGTGTGGATGCTCAGGTGGTGTTAAACTGGCTTTTGACCAAGGACACTAAAGTAAAATCTAAATTCCTAACAAACAGAGTGTCGGAAGCTGAAGGACTGAAGTCTGAAATAAATAAGAAATTCAAAATGCCTGTAGCATACCACTATGTAAACACTGAACATAACCCTGCAGACTTAATTACCAAGGGCTTGACCTATAGCAAATAGTTAGAAAAAATAAAGTTCTGGCTGGAAGGACCTCAGTGGTTGACTAATGATTACCAACTGTGGCCTCAATATCCTCTGCTGAGCATAGCACCTTCCCTGAAGAGTAAAATATGCACTGCTTGTACCTCTCAAACTCCTAAAATAAATACAGGAATACTTAATATAAATAAATATTCATCTTATGAGGACTTGTTGAAGTGCACCACCTACCTATTTAAATGTCTAAGTAAAATAAAGGATTGTAATCCAAAAAAGAAGGCCTTAGAATACTGGGTTAAGGTTGCTCAGACAGAATGCTATCAAGATGAATTAAAATTTTTGCAGAACCCAAGTCATGAAAATGAAAGAAATATCCCCCTTCTGGTATCTAACCTTAACTTATTCCTTGATGACAGAGGCATTATAAGATCCAGAGGTAGAATTAGCAAATGCCAATATTTTAAATATGAAATACACCATCCTGTGTTACTCCCTAAGGATCACAGGTTAACTAAACTCATAATAAATGGTTGTCATAATAAAATGCAGCATTTAGGCATAGGAACTACATTGAATTATTTACGGGAACAAGGGTACTGGATACCCAAGGGTAGAATGGCTGTGAAGCAGGTATTGAGCACATGCCATATATGTAAGAAATACAATGCCTTAGCATTTAAATATCCCAAATTTACAGACATGCCCAAGCATCAAATGAACCTGGTTATACCTTTTCAGCATGTCGGGGTGGATTATACGGGCCATTTTTGGGTCAGAGATGAAAATAGTGGTCACTCGGTTAAGGTTTATGTCCTGATTTTCACATGCCTTAACATTAGAGCTGTCCACTTCGAATTATTACCCGACATGTCCACTAAGAATGTTTTGTTAGCCTTCCATAGATTTTGCAACCGCTACTCTATTCCACATTACTTGTACAGTGATAATGCCAAAGCTTTTCTGAAGGGTGGCAATATATTAGAAAGTTCCCTGCAGTCCAAAGAAGTACAGGAAGAGCTGGAAAAGATTAATATCAAGCATGTAAAAATTCCCTTGTACTCTGCATGGATTGGTGCTGCATGGGAAAGATTAATAAGGGTGCTTAAGACCTGTCTGTATAAGGGAGTAGGAAGGGCTAAGTTAACATATTTTGAGATGTTGACTTCTCTATCTAACATCCAACTAGCCATAAATTCTAGACCTTTAACATACCGGTCCAGTTCTGAGAGCTTGGAGTTCATAACACCTAACACCTTCCTGAAACTTCATGGGGACTCATCTCTGGTACTGAGGGGGGTAAT
>CM035220.1:22903807-22914856 GCA_020233015.1 Callinectes sapidus | reverse complement strand
ATATTTATTTTTCTCTAAAACCGCATAAACGACCCTTTTTTCAATGTTTTTCGGAGATTTACTACTTTTAAAGGAAAACCATCTCTTTTACGAAAAAAAAATATGATTTTACACCAAAAGTCACTTTTGTAATCATTTTCTATTGATTTCAATGTTTTGATTAAAAACAAGAAAATAAACACTATATACATTTTCTTTCTCTGAAACTGTACAAAACTATCCATTTTTAACCTTTTTGGACGTTTACACACATTTTGTAGAAAACAACTTTTTTATGTTACAATATACTTTTTCTATGTAAAATTCCATAAATTACGGTTTTTTCAGTTTTTAAGAGTATTAACGGCATTTTACATAGAACCCCCTTTTACAAGTCTAACATATGCGATTTGAATTATCAATTTTTCAACGCTTTTAAGGGTTTTACAATATTTTTATGTCAAATCCATCTTCCCTTAGAAAATAAAAGTATATTTTTACATCCAAAGTGAGTTTTTCAGTAATTTTCTTTGAATTTCCATGTTTTAATTAAAAATATGAACAATACACTATAGCGTATTGTTTTTCTCTTTAAAGTTACATAAACTAACCTATTTAAACCTTTTTATTTGTTTTAACACCATTTTGAAGAAAATCTCTTTTTCATGTTACATAAAATGTAATACAAGCCATTTCAATGAAAAAATATATATTTCTTTAAGAAAAAGATTTTTCTGTGTTTTTTTCCTTTCATTTCCATGTTTTGAATGAAAAAGAAAGAAAAAGCAAGAAATATATTAACTTTTCATGGCAATTCATTTTTTTCTCTCAAAATTGCATAAATTATCCCGTTTCCAGCGTTTCTTGGAGAATTACTTAACTAAGAAAGACCATCTTTATTTTAGTTCAGAAAAAAGGAATATATGCAATTTCACGAAAAAAGTTTCTTTTCACCGACAAAGTTAATTTTTTGATGATTTTCTGCTTATTTCATTGTTTTCATCAAACAATAAACAAAAAACACTGAATATTGCCACAATACACTTTTTTTCTGAAAAAAATAATAAATGACGTTTTTTCAACGTTTTTAGGAGTATTAACGGCATTTTAAACAAAACCCCCTTTACAAGTAAAATATACATAATTTGAATAATGAAGAAAATTCTGCCTAAAAAGTGACTTTTTCAAGTTTTTTTTCATATTTTCATTTGTTGGTGGAAGAAAACCAAAAAATACGTTCTTTATCTCGACAATATATTTTTTTTTCTAAAATTTCACAAATTACCTATTTTTATGCTTTTATCCATATTTTACGACAATATATTTATTTTTCTCTTAAACCGGATAAATGACCCTTTTTTCAATGTGTTTTGTAGATTTACTACTTTTAAAGGAAAACCATCTCTTTTACGAAAAAAACAGATGTTACACCAAAAGTCACTTTTTTAATAATTTTCTATTGATTTCAATGTTTTGATTAAAAACAAGAAAATAAACTCTATATACATTTTCTTTCTCTGAAACTGTACAAAGTATCCATTGTTATCCTTTTTGGACGTTTAAACACATTTTGTAGAAAACAACTTTTTCATGTTACAATATACCTTTTGTATGTAAAATTCTATAATTTACGTTTTTTTCAGTTTTTAAGAGTTTTAACCGCATTTTACATAAAATTCCCTTTTACAAGTATAACGTATGTGATTTGAATTAAAAATTTTCCAACGTTTTTAAGGCTTTTACAATATTTTTATGTCAAATCCATCTTCCCTTTGAAAATAAAAGTATGTTTTTACATCCAAAAGTGAGTTTTTCAGTAATTTTCTTTGAATTTCCATGTTTTAATTAAAAATATAAACAATACACTGTAGCGTATTGTTTTTCTCTTTAAAGGAACATAAACTACCCTATTTAAACGTTTTTATTTGTTGTAACAACATTTTGAAGAAAATCTCTTTTCCATGTTACATAAAATGTAATACAAGCTATTTCAATGAAAAAATATATATTTCTTTAAGAAAAAGGATTTTTCAGTGTTTTTCCTTTCATTTCCATGTTTTGAATGAAAATGAAGGAAAAAGCAAGATATATATTAATTTTTCATGGCAATTCATTTTTTCTCTCAAAATTGCATAAATTATCCCCTTTCCAGCGTTTCTTGGAGAATTAACATCTTATCTAAATAAGACCATCTTTATTTTAGTTCAGAAAAAAGGAATATATGCAATTTCAAGAAAAAAGTTTCTTTTCACCGAAAAAGTTAATTTTTTGATGATTTTTTGCTTATTTCATTGTTTTCATCAAACAATAAACAAAAAATACTGCATATTGCCACAATATACTTTTTTACTTAAAGAAAAATGACGTGTCTTTCAACGTTTTTAGGAGTATTAACGGCATTTTAATAAACAAAACCCCCTTTTACAAGTATAATATATGTAATTTGAATAAAGAAGAAAATTCTGCCTAAAAAGTGAGCTTTTCAAAGGTTTTTTCATATTTTCATTTGTTGATGGAAGAAAACCAAAAAAAAATACATTCTTTATCTCAACAATATCTTTTTTTCTCTAAAATTGCACAAATTACCTCTTTTTATGCTTATTTTACGACAATATATTTATTTTTCTCTAAAACCGCATAAATGACCCTTTTTCAATGTTTATCGGAGATTTACTACTTTTAAAGGAAAACCATCTCTTTTACGAAAAAAAATATGATTTTACACCAAAAGTCACTTTTTTAAATAATTTTCTATTGATTTCAATGTTTTGATTAAAAACAAGAAAATAAACACTATATACATTTTCTTTCTCTGAAACTGTACAAAGTATCCATTTTTAACCTTATTGGACGTTTAAACACATTTTGTAGAAAAACAACTTTTTCATGTTACAATATACTTTTTCTATGGAAAATTCCATAAATTACGTTTTTTTCAGTTTTTAAGAGTATTAACGGCATTTTACATAAAACCCCCTTTTACAAGTATAACATATGCGATTTGAATTATCAATTTTTCAACGTTTTTAAGGGTTTTACAATATTTTTATGTCAACTCCATCTTCCCTTAGAAAATAAAAGTGTCTTTTTACATCAAAAAGTGAGTTTTTCGGTAATTTTCTTTGAATTTCCATGTTTTAATTAAAAATATGAACAATACACTATAGCGTATTGTTTTTCTCTTTAAAGTTACATAAACTACCCTATTTAAACCTTTATATTTGTTTTAACAACATTTTGAAGAAAATCTCTTTTCATGTTACATAAATTGTAACTCAAGCCATTTCAATGAAAAAATATATATTTCTTTAAGAAAAAGGATTTTTCAGTGTTTCTTCCTTTCATTTCCATGTTTTGAATGAAAATGAAGGAAAACGCAAGAAATATATTAACTTTTCATGGCAATTCATTTTTTTCTCTCAAAATTGCATAAATTATCCCGGTTCCAGCGTTTCATGGAGAATTAACATCTTATATTGTTACGAATTAAAAGAAGTGAACAAAATTAACAACAATAGAAATTTAAGTTTAACAAGATAACCGTGAGTAATCCGTCCCAGATCAAAAGAGAATAGAACTTTAGAGGATGTGAGGGTAAGTAAATAAGTGGTGATAAATTATAAACTTTAGTAAGATCAAAGTTTTACCCTTATAACATTGTTGAAATTATCCATACACCATTACAACAAGCCAGAAAATACTAATTATACATATATACAATAAGACCTTCCAAAATCTTAAACCTAGAGCACATACACACCATGTATAAAAAAAAGTGAAGTGACTGTGAGGGAAAGTGACTGCAAAATGGAGTACTAGACAGCTAAAGCTGATTGTGTGAGATCCAGTAGTGATCTGCCGTGGACACCAAACCAGGCTGTATTTATAACCTCGGAGCGAGTGGAGTAAGGTAAAGTGGGGGCTTACGCTGAGTCAGCGCGTAGCTGCGGGCGCTCATCTCCCGTCTCCTTGGCCTTTGAGCCTGTGGTGGAATAGTCCCTTACCCCGGGACATGAGGCCAGCATGAAATCCGGGTTTCCACAGTTTACCTTCCCTAGGTTGCCCTAGTTACCCATTTATCGACCAGTGAAGGATGAAAACCTGGGTGAGGTCCGCGCCGTCCTCGTCCGGGATCGAATTCGGGCCCACGGATTCGTAGCCAGACGCGCTAGCCACTGCACCGTGGCGGCGAGTGGAGCTCTGACGTCAACTAGTTCAATGTGGAGTGTGGTTGACTGAAACGAGGCAAGGAGACCAGGGCGTCCGGTAGTTGAAGCAGTGAAGCAGTGTGGCGGTGGTAGGTTTGTTAAGCGTGACATCCCCACGGCGAAGACCTCCGTAGAAGTAGACGAAGGAGGTGGCCCTCTAAGTAAGAGCACGGGAAAGGGTATCCGCCAAGATATTATTCACTCCTCTTATATGCCGGATCTGGAGATTGTATGGTTGAAGGAGGAGAGCCCAACGAAGCATCCGTTGATTCTTGTTCTTCAGATTGTGGATAAAAACCAGGGGGTTGTGATCCGAGAAAACTTGGACAGGATGAGGATGACCCTGTAGGTAACACTGGAACCTGTTGACTGCCATGACTAGTGCCAAACCTTCCTTTTCTATGGTAGAATAGTGGACCTGGTGTGGTTTCAGCTTCGCTGAGTGGGAAGCTACAGGATGGAGAATGTATGAGTCCAAGTCCTCTTGAAGCAACACAGCGCCGACTCCCATACCACTAGCATCAATCTGAAGATGAAAGGGTCGGGAAAAATCAGGTGCTCGAAGAACTGGAGAGGATGACAACAGGGTTTTTAGCGTGTTGAAAGCTTGTTCAGTGTCATGGGTCCACTTGAAAGGAATCTTGGAACTGGTGGGGTTTGTCAGAGGGGCAGCAAGCGATGAAAAATTTGGGCAAAACCTCCTATAAAACCCACACATGCCTAAAAAGCGCATGAGGGATTTTCTGTTGTGAGGTATAGGGTGACAACGTATGGTATCAATGTTTGCTGACTTGGGTCGTACTATACCTTGTCCCACCTGATGACCCAAGTAGGTTACCGTGGCTTGAGCAAACTTCGACTTCGCCAGGTGGATTGTCAGTCCGGCATCTTGTAGGCGTCCCAGAAGATGATGAAGGCTCTCCCGGTGTTCCTCCCAGGTGTCAGACCACACAACCACATCATCCAAGTAGGCTGCTGTATTTGGTAGATCTTGAATTATCCCATTCATGAGGCGTTGAAAAGTGGCTGGGGCATTCATAAGTCCAAAACTTAATACAGTATATTGATATAGCCCGCATGGTGTCACAAAGGCAGAGATCTCTTGAGCACGGTCGGTGAGGCCGACCTGCCAGTAACCTTTCATTAAGTCGAGAGTTGTAATATAACTAGACTTTCCTATGTTATCAATAAGATCATCAAGGTGGGGAAGGGGGTACGAGTCTGGGACAGTGACAGAGTTTACCTTACGATAGTCTGTACAAAGGCGAGAGGTACCATCTGGTTTTGGAACTAATATGCAGGGTGAAGACCAAGGAGACAAACTTGGTTCTGCTAAGTTATGTTCAAGTAGGAAATCAATTTCTTTCTTCATTATGTCTCTCTTACTAGGATGGATTCTGTATGGAGCTTGTTTTATTGGAGTTAACTTATCACTGATAAGCTTGATATCATGTTTGACAAGATTACAGAAACCAGGGACATCTGCAGTAAGAGTGGGAAACTGGTGCAAGAGCTGAATCATGCTATCCTTCTGAAATGAATCCAAAACAGAGAAATACTCATCTAAATTATGCAGAATGGTGCTATTTAAGGGGTTTGGACGTGGTTCGTCTACATCGACCACGTCGTCCTCTGAAAACTTTGTCACTGTCTCATCCTGTAATGATATGGGTAACATTGGGTGATTTGGTTGATCCACTTCTGAATTTATGGAAACATAGCGTTTTAGCAAATTAATGTGAACAAGTTGAGTGTCTTGTCGACGATCTGGAGTCTGAATTATATAATTTACAGGTGACACCTTTTTCAGTACTGTGTAAGGACCAGAAAATTTACTTTTGAGTGGAGAGCCTGGGATCGGTATGAAAACTAGAACAGAGTCCCCAGGGTTAAAACTTCTCTTACTGGTCTTCACTTGATATTTTTTCATAATCTCTTGCCTTCTACACAAATTCTTTTTGGCTAACTCCCGAACTTCTGACATTTTTGTTCTTAGATTATCTAGATATTTGGCTACTGTGATGTTAGGAACTGATGTTTTGAACCACTGATCTTTTACTACGTTAAGGGGTCCCCTGATTTCTCTTCCATAGACTAATTCAAAAGGAGAGTATCCTAGTGATTCTTGAGGACATTCTCTGATGGCAAATAGAAGTTTATCAATATCCTCATCCCAGTCTCTGTTATGCTCAAGACAGTACTTTTTTAGCATTGACTTAAGAGTTTGGTGGAAACGCTCCAGACAACCTTGCGACTGAGGATGGTAGGCCGAAGAAGTTACATGGTACACACTCAAGTCTTCCATCACCTGTCTGAAAAGGTGGCTGGTAAAATTACTACCTTGGTCAGTTTGAATCTCAGAAGGGACACCAAAAGTGGTAAAAAAGTGTAAAAGATTTTCCACAATGGTTTTGGCAGTGATGTTTTTAACAGGGAAAACTGCTGGGTATCTAGTGGTTAAATCCATTAAGGTTATCAAGTATTCATTTCCTCTTTTTGTTTTTGGAAGAGGGCCAACACAATCCAGTACCACCTTATCAAATGGCTCAGAAGGAACAACAATAGGTTGCAGAGGGGCTACAGGAATTGTGTCATTTGGTTTACCTGCTAATTGACAAACATGACAAGACTGAAGATATTTTGTGACAGCAATTTTCATCTGAGGCCAGAAAAAATGTTTCCTGAGGTTTTTATAAGTTTTTGTGATGCCTAGATGGCCAGCAAAGCCAAGGCGAGCTAGTTCAATGAGTGATTCTCTGGTAGACTCTGGTACTACAATCTGATGAACCTCTGACCATGAGTCTAAAGTAGATAATTCAGGTGGGCGATAAGCACGCATCAGGACTCCATCATGATAATAATAACAAGGAAGTACGCTAAAATCATGACCTTCTATAGCAGCATGTCTGATTTTTGCCAATGAAGGATCACTTTCTTGAGCTTTAATCAGTTCTGACTTAGATATTACTTTACTGTAAAGGTCTTCACTAGGTAAGGTAGCACTGACTGGAGGTGAGGATCTATTCCTACTTTGTGAACGGGTTACAGCACAAGATGGAAATAAATGAGGTTGTACTTTGTCAATGTCTTCCGTAGGGTTAACTAACAAGGGGTTATCCACAACTTTAAGATTAGGTACTACTAGTTCTCCTGCAAGATCATTACCGAGGAGGAGATGTACACCAGCAACAGGTAAAGGATCAGACTTAACTGCGAGCTCGACATAGCCGGTGGTGACTGGTGAACGAAGGAATAGCCGGGCCAAGGGATATGTGGTGTGTGAAGAAAGATCATTCAATACCACCTTGTTTCCTGTGAAAGCTGTCGAAACATTTGGAAGAACATCAGCATGCAGTATGGATTGTGCTGCTCCAGTGTCTCTGAGGATAGTAATAGGGTATGAATGGTCATCTTCAGCCAGAGATATACATCCTAGTGATTTAAATGGAGCAAAAGAGTCCTGATGTGGCTTATTTACATTACTGGAAGCCACTGGTTTGGGTTTTGAGCTCTGGGATCGTGGTTTGAGAGTAGTGGTTTGAGGTTTTGATTTAACATCCTGAGCTACTTTACAACTTGGGTGTCTACACTCTTGAATAGTATGGCCAGGTTTTTTACAGTAGGAACATATAACATAAGATGGAGAGTGTGTGACAAAGTTCGGTCTACCAACTGCAGTCCCAGGGTTAAATTCAGAAGTGGGTTTTCCCTCTCGTGGACGAGTGGACTTAAGAGATAACAATAGTAAACTGTAAGCATCAGCAGACTTTGCTACTTTGTCCACTTCTGTCTCTCCCTTTTCTTCGATATATCTCAGTAATTCAAATGGTAGAGTCTTCTTAAACTGTTCCGATACAATGAGGTTTAACAATTGGTCAAAAGTGGTCACCTTAGTAGCCTTTAACCACTTATTACACAGTCTGGTGATCTCATGTGCAAATTCTACATATGTCTCTGTGTGGCTTTTTGTACGGTGTCGGAACTTTTGCCTGTACCCATCTGGAGTTATCTGGTATGCATTGAGAATGTTTTCTTTCACCGTAAAGTAATCATCAGGTTGATCTAAGGAGTTGAAAACTTTTAAAGCTTTTCCTGATAGTTTAGGTATTAACACCGTGAGCCAATCTTCTTCTGGCCAATGATGTTTATCAGCTAGACGCTCAAATGTTTGGAAGTACCCATCTAGATCACTTTCATTAAATGAGGGAAGTAGTTTAGTGGCTTTAACTGGGTCAAATCTTATATGAAACTTACTTTCTTGCTCCTTCAAGTTTAAGTTAGCTTTTATTTCAAGTTCCCTGACTTCAAGTTGTCTGATTTTCTGCTCATGTTGGAGTTGTAATTGCAATTTCTCTAGTTGTAACCTTTCCCATTCTAAGTTTTCATGTGCAGTCTTAGAATCACCACAACCCTTTCCTGAACTTTGATCAGCGTTCAAACCGATTGGTGTCATCACTTCCTCGGCTTCTCTAGGCAAAACTTCACACTCAACTAATTTCTCCACAATTACATTTTTCAAAACTTCTTTGGTACACTGAACATTAACTGGTATGTGATAATGACCGGCAATTGATATCCAGTCATCTTTACTTATATTCAAGAGTTGCTGGGAGCTGGGATGAACAACAAAATCATCCAATTGAAATGTAGAAGACATAACGTCTGGTGTGAGAAGGAGTAATCTCAATAAAAGAATCAAAGAGCAGAATGATAACATGTAACAAAGCCCCAACTTACACGTTATGTCAAGATTATCACAACTCACGAGTGTCGTTGAAATATGAGAGGAATTATACGACTTAAAACCCGTATGATTCCCAGAAAGATGAGTCAGAACTAGTGGGGCTTGACTGATGAATATAAGTCATGGGACTTGATACAGAGTCTGAACTCATAGGAATTTAGCAATGAACGACACTGAGGGACAAAATTTAATGCCATTGAGGAAACCTTAAAGGTTAAAGGATGTTACGTTACTTTGCTTAACAGTAACACGCACCACATAAGGCATAAGCAAAGTTGATACAAACTCCAACTAGCTCGGTAGGAATTATTACGCTCTGCTTAACGTATTACATTATGATAATTCCCACGATAGCCAAAGTCAACACAGTCTTAACTCACTTGTTTACACAAAGTGAAGTATCACGAATAGTGTCAGTAGTACTAATCATTTTAAGACACAACAATATGCAACACATTTAATAAGAGGAAGGTCCTGTCACGGTCGCCATTAATCTGTTACGAATTAAAAGAAGTGAACAAAATTAACAACAATAGAAATTTATGTTTAACAAGATAACCGTGAGTAATCCGTCCCAGATCAAAAGAGAATAGAACTTTAGAGGATGTGAGGGTAAGTAAATAAGTGGTGATAAATTATAAACTTTAGTAAGATCAAAGTTTTACCCTTATAACATTGTTGAAATTATCCATACACCATTACAACAAGCCCGAAACTACTAATTATACATATATACAATAAGACCTTCCAAAATCTTAAACCTAGAGCACATACACACCATGTATAAAAAAAGTGAAGTGACTGTGAGGGAAAGTGACTGCAAAATGGAGTACCAGACAGCTAAAGCTGATTGTGTGAGATCCAGTAGTGATCTGCCGTGGACACCAAACCAGGCTGTATTTATAACCTCGGAGCGAGTGGAGCTCTGACGTCAACTAGTTCAATTTGGAGTGTGGTTGACTGAAACGAGGCAAGGAGACCAGGGCGTCCGGTAGTTGAAGCAGTGAAGCAGTGTGGCGGTGGTAGGTTTCTTAAGCGTGACAATATAAGAAAGACCATCTTTATTTTAGTTCAGAAAAAAAGAATATATGCAATTTCACGAAAAAAGTTTCTTTTCACCGAAAATTTTTTTTTTTGATGATTTTCTGCTAATTTCATTGTTTTCATCAAACAATAAACAAAAAACACTGAATATTGCCACAATATCTTTTTTTCTGAAAAAAAAAAATAAATAAATGACGTGTTTTTCAACGTTTTTAGGAGTATTAACGGCATTTTAAACAAAACCCCCTTTTTACAAGTATAATATATGCAATTTGAATAAAGAAGAAAATTCTTCCTAAAAAGTGACTTTTTCAAGGTTTTTCTCATATTTTCATTTGTTGGTGGAAGAAAACAAAAAATACTTCTTTATCTCGACAATATTTTTTTTCTCAAAAATTGCACAAATTACCTATTTTTATGCTTTTATACTTATTTTACGACAATATATTTATTTTTCTCTAAAACCGCATAAATAACCCTTTTTTCAATGTTTTTCGGATATTTACTACTTTTAAGGGAAACCCATCTCTTTTACGAAAAAAAAAAAAAAAAGATTTTACACCAAAAGTCACTTTTTTAATAATTTTCTATTGATTTCAATGTTTTGATTAAAAACAAGAAAATAAACACTATATACATTTTCTTTCTCTGAAACTGTACAAAGTATCCATTTTTAACCTTTTTGGACGTTTAAACACATTTTTTAGACAACAACTTTTTCATGTTACAATATACTTTTTCTATGTAAAATTCCATAAATTACGTTTTTTTTTTTTTTTAGCTTTTAAGAGTATTAACGGCATTTTACATAAAACCCTCTTTTACAAGATAACATATGCGATTTGAATTATCAATTTTTCAACGTTTTTAAGAGTTTTACAATATTTTTATGTCAAATCCATCTTCCCTTAGAAAATAAAAGTATGTTTTTACATCCAAAAGTGAGTTTTTTAGTAGTTTTCTTTGAATTTCCATGTTTTAATTAAAAATATGAACAATACACTATAGCGTATTGTTTTTCTCTTTAAAGTTACGTAAACTACACTATGTAAACCTTTTTATTTGTTTTAAAAA
>CM035220.1:22798742-22809770 GCA_020233015.1 Callinectes sapidus | reverse complement strand
TTATTCTTCAACTGCCCTATTGCCTTCTCTACTTCTTCTAACGCAATCTCTCCTCCTCCTATATTCACATCTCTCTCAGCTTCTGGTATGTCATCTGCCGGTGGTATATGCTTATTTAAAACTGTTTCAAAATGCTCCTTCCACCTATTTTTTATGTCATTGTCCTTAGTGAGTAAATTTCCATTTCGGAGTTAACTGGAATTTCTTTACGCTTATTATAACACCCATTCACCTCTTTAATTGCCTTGAAGGCTATTTATTAAGTAAAACTTCGGTCTCCGCCACCTTCTCATTTATCTGTCTTCTTTTATCTCTTTTGGCCAATCTTCTATCCTCAGAGTGCAGACTCCAGAATTCTGCCCTTGCTAACTCAACCTCACGATCATCAACTCAGCCAGCTTCACTCCTAAGTTTCGCCTCTCTCCTCTTTTTAATCGTATCCCAAGTTTCATCAGACATCCATTGCTTTCGCCTTGCTCTACACCTTCTCCTGATTGTGCAATCTGCCGATTCTTTCAAAACCGTTTTCACATCTCTCCACATCTCATCAACATTCCGTTCTTCATCTCGCACTTCCAAGGTCAGAAACCTATTCCTACACTCCAACCTACAATCATCCCTCTCCTCACCATCTTTTGTAATTAGATCAATATCGTACCTATTTGGTTGAGCCTCCTCTCTCTTCTGAGCTTCCAGTTTAGGTTATAATTTTGCTATCACTAGCTGATGATCGCTACCACTATCACCACCTCTTCTCACACAAACATCTAGCAAAAAACTTCGATGTCTCCTACTGACAGCGACATGATCAATTTGATTTTTGTATTTCCCACACGGCAACACCCATGTTGTTTTATGTATGCTACGATGCTGATATAGTGTACCCCCAATGATCAAATCGTTTGCCAGACAAAACTTCCAAATCTCACTCATTTCTTTTCCAGCACCCATTTTACCCATACACGCCTCAAACCCTTCCTTAGAACTTCCCAGTACCGCATTGAAATCACCGACACACAACAAAATGTCATGCCTAGTGACTCTGCTTACTACATCTTGCAGTTTACCATAAAACTCATCTTTTTTATCATCGGGCGCACCATTTGTAGGTGCATAGCAAACAAACATACTGATGCTACCGTGATTAGACTTAAATCTTGCATAAAGTAACCGCTCGTGTATAGGTTCCCATTCTGTCAATGCATTACCAGCACTTCGTCCCAGTAACAGTCCAACTCCCTGATAATGCATCCCATCTTCCCTACCAGAAACCAACAAGCTCAACCCACTATCCAACTTCATTGTATCTATTCCAGTTAACCTTGTGTCCGTCAATGCACACATATCCAGCTTATACTTTTCAAATTCAGCAACAAGTTCTACGATTTTACTGTCCTGATTTAATGTCCTTACATTCCAGTTCCCAATTTTGATACCTCTTTTTGCACAAATAAAAGAACTCGGCGACCGGGAGATTCTTAGCAACCCTTGCCTATCTAAAGGCTGCCCGGGACTAGGGACCGTGATATTGCGTGAATACATTTTGGATTCTTTTGCTGAAATTAAAGAACACTTAGCCACAGCGTTACAGTTGGCAGTAGGCAGCTAACTTGCCCATATGCCCACACCCACAGAACTCAGCTAAGCTAAAGTCAATCGCGTGTCGGCTGCACTTCTCGACCATTTCACTCTTAAAGAATTCACCTGCCCTGCCTCCGAAGGCTTCGATCTGTGTAGGAAGAGGGCGATCATATAATAAGGATAAAAGCATAAAAATAGGTAATTTGTGCAATTTTAGAGAAAAAAAATATTGTCGAGAAAAAGAACGTATTTTTTGGTTTTCTTCTACCAACAAATGAAAATAAAAAAAACATTGAAACAGTCACTTTTTAGACAGAATTTTCTTCTTTATTCAAATTGCATATATTATACTTGTAAAAGGGGGTTTTGTTTAAAATGCCGTTATTACTCCTAAAAACGTTGAAAAACATGTCATTTATGATTTTTTTTTTCACTAAAAAGTATATTGTCGCAATATTTTGTGTTTTTTGTTTATTTTTTGATGAAAACAATGAAATAATCAGAAAATCATCGAAAAATTCACTTTTTCGGTGAAAAGGAACTTTTTTCGTGAAATGACATATATTCCTTTTTTCTGACGTAAAAAAAAAGATGGTCATTCTTAGATAAGATGTTAATTCTCCTAAAAACGCAGGAAAGTGGATAATTTATGCAATTTTGAGAGAAAAAAAAGAATTCCAATAAAAAGTTTATATATTTCTTACTTTCTCCTTCATTTTCATTCAAAACGTGCAAATGAAAAGAAAAAAACACTGAAAAATCCTTTTTCTAAAAGAAATATATATATTTTTTACTTGAAATGGCATGTATTATATTTTATGTAACATGAAAAAGGAATTTTCTTCAAAATGTTGTTAAAACCAATTAAAAGGTTTAAATAGGATAGTTTATGCAACTTTAAAGAGAAAAAATAATACTCTATAGCATACTGTTCATGTTTTTAATTAAAACATGGAAATTCAAAGAAAATTACTGAAAAACTCATTTTTGTAGGTAAAAACATGCTTTTTTTTTTTCTAAGGGAAGATGAATTTGTCATAAAAATATTGTAAAACCCTGAAAAACGTTGAAAAATGGACAATTCAAATCGCATATGTTATACATGTAAAAGAGGGTTTTGTGTAAAATGCCGTTAATACTCTTAAAAACTAAAAAAAAAAAAAAAACTAATTTACGATATTTTAGATAAAAAAAAAAGTATATTGTAACATCTAAAAAATCGTTTTCTACAAAATATTTTCAAATGTCCAAAAAGGTAAAAAATGGGTACTTTGTACAGTTTCAGAGAAAGAAAATGTATATAGCGTTTATTTTCTTGTTTTTAATCAAATAATTAAAATCAATAGAAAATGACTAAAAATTACTTTTGGGGTAAAATCATATTTTTTTCGTAAAAGAGATGGTTTTCCTTGAAAAGTTGTAAATCTCCGAAAAACATTGAAAAAAGGGTCATTTATGCAGTTTTAGAAAAAAATATATATATTATCATAAAATAAGGATAAAAGCATAAAAATAGGTAATTTGTGCAATTTTAGAGAAAAAAAATATTGTCGAGAAAAAGAATGTATTTTTTTTGGTTTTCTTCCCCAAACAAATGAAAATAAGAAAAAAACATTGAAAAAGTCACTTTTTAGGTAGAATTTTCTTCTTTATTCAAATTGCATATATTAAACTTGTAAAAGGGATTTTTTTTTTAAATGCCATTAATACTTCTAAAAACGTTGAAAAACACGTCATTTATGATTTTTTTTCAGTAAAAAGTATATTGTCGCAATATTCAGTATTTTTTGTTTATTTTTTTATTAAAACAATGAAATAATCAGAAAATCATGGAAAAATTCACTTTTTCGGTGAAAAGGAACTTTTTTCGTGAAATGGCATATATTCCTTTTTTCTGACCTAAAAAAAAGATGGTCATTCTTAGATAAGATGTTAATTTTCCTAAAAAAAAAATTTATGCAATTTTGAGAGAAAAAAATGAATTCCAATAAAAAGTTTATATATTTCTTCCTTTTTCCTTCATTTTCATTCAAAACGTGCAAATGAAAAGAAAAAAACACAGAAAAATCCTTTTTCTAAAAGAAATATATATATTTTTTACTTGAAATGGCTTGTGTTACATTTTATGTAAAATGAAAAAGGGATTTTCTTCAAAATGTTGTTAAAATTGTTAAAACCAATAAAAATGTTTATATAGGGTAGTTTATGTAACTTTAAAGAGAAAAAACAATACTCTATAGCATACTGTTCATGTTTTTAATTAAAATATGGAAATTCAAAGAAAATTACTGAAAAACTCATTTTTGGAGTTAAAAACATACTTTTTTTTCTAAGGGAAGATGAATTTGTCATAAAAATATTGTAAAACCCTGAAAAATGTTGAAAAATGGACAATTCAAATCGCATATGTTATACATGTAAAAGAGGGTTTTGTGTAAAATGCCGTTAATACTCTTAAAAACTAAAAAAAAAAAAAAAAACCTAATTTACGATATTTTAGATAAAAAGAAAGTATATTGTAAAAGGTAAAAATTGTTTTCTACAAAATATTTTCAAATGTCCAAAAAGGTTCAAAATGGGTACTTTGTACAGTTTCAGAGAAAGAAAATGTATATAGTGTTTATTTTCTTGTTTTAAATCAAATCATTGAAATCAATAGAAAATGACTAAAAAATTACTTTTGGTGTAAAATCATATTTTTTTCGTAAAAGAGATGGTTTTCCTTGAAAAGTTGTAAATCTCCGAAAAACAAAGAAAAAATGGTCATTTATGCAGTTTTACAGAAAAAATATATTCTATCGTAAAATAAGGATAAAAACATAAAAATAGGTAATTTGTGAAATTTTAGAGAAAAAAATATTGTCGAGAAAAATAATGTATTTTTTTGGTTTTCTTCCCCAAACAAATGAAAATAAGAAAAAAACATTGAAAAAGTCGCTTTTTAGGCAGAATTTTCTTCTTTATTCAAATTGCATATATTAAACTTGTAAAAGGGATTTTTGTTTAAAATGCCATTAATACTCCTAAAAACGATGTAAACACGTCATTTATGATTTTTTTTCCAGTAAAACGTATATTCTCGCAATTTTCAGTGTTTTTTTGTTTATTTTTTTATGAAAACAATGAAATAACTAGAAAATCATCGAAAAATTCACTTTTTTTGGTGAAAAGGAACTTTTTTCGTGAAATGGCATATATTTTTTTTTCCTGAATTAAAAAAAAAGATGGTCTTTCTTAGATAAGATGTTAATTTTCCTAAAAACGCTGGAAAGGGGATAATTTATGCAATTTTGAGAGACAAAAATGAATTCCATTAAAAAGTTAATATATTTCTTGGTTTTTCCTTCATTTTCATTCAAAACGTGCAAATGAAAAGAAAAAACACTGAAAAATCATTTTTCTAAAAGAAATATATATTTTTTTCCTTGAAATGGCTTCTATTACATTTTATTAAAACCAATAAAAAGGTTAAAATAGGGTAGTTTATGTAAATTTAAAGAGAAAAAACAATACTCTATAGCGTACTGTTCATGTATTTAATTAAAACATGGAAATTAAAAAAAAATTACTGAAAAACTCTTTTGGAGGTAAAAACATTTTTTTTTTTCTAAGGGAAGATAGATTTGTCATAAAAATATTGTAAAACCCTGAAAAACGTTGAAAAATGGATAATTCAAATCGCATATGTTATACTTGTAGAAGGAGGTTTTGTGTAAAATGACGTTAATACTCTTAAAAACTGAAAAAACGTAATTTACGAAATTTTAGATAAAAAAAAGTATATTGTAACATGAAAAAGTTCTTTTCTACAAAATATCTTCAAACGTCCAAAAAGGTTAAAAATGGGTACTTTGTAGAGTTGCAGAGAAAGAAAATGTATATAGTGTTTATTTTCTTGTTTTTAATCAAAACATTGAAATCAAGAGAAAATGATTTATAAATGACTGTTGTTGTAATATCATATTTTTTTTGTAATAGAGATGGTTTTCCTTGAAAAGTTGTAAATCTCCGAAAAACATTAATAAAAGGGTCATTTATGCAGTTTTAGAGAAAAAAATATATTATCGTAAAATAAGGATAAAAGCATATAAGTAGGTAATTTGTGCAATTTTAGAGAAAAAAAATAGTGTCGAGAAAAGAATGTATTTTTTGGTTTAAATAAAATCACCTTAGAAAAAAATCGTGCCAAATGAAGTAAAATCCTAAGAAATTGTGGAGCTGAAACGCAGAAGTGTTTGAGAAATGATCGCAACCGTGATCGAGGAACCAGCAGCAGGATTCACATCACAGTGTACTTAGCTACGTATATCATTACCATTAATACGAATATAAGTATACAGGACAAGTTGTATTACTTATACATTTATGCAGTAATATATCACTCTGACAGCAAAGTTTCTTTTGAAATGATAAGCTAGTTATATGTGGTAACTGTTTCTACAGTCCTGCCACCTGTGGAGCCAGCCAGCAGCTGACCATCACTGGTGTCGAATCTTTCGTGACGGAAGGAGGTATACGAGTTATCAGATATTACTACATTGAAAAGCCTCCGGTTGAACTGATCGAATAACAAGACTGCGCATTGGTGTCTCAAGCAGATTATTTTATTGCTAGCCTACCTTACTGACATATTCTTGCGGCTGAACTCATTGAACTTGTCTCTCCAAGTCCGTTTTGCCACAGTGATTGATTTCATGGACAAACTAAGGTCATTCACCATGAAGTTGGAGCTTTGGGAAAGGAAGGTCAAAGATGGAAATTTGAGCATGTTTGAGAATCTTGATGAAGCACTTGTTAAAAACAAAAACGCTGGAAATGTAGATGTAATGCAGCTTGTGCAAGCACACCTAGCTTCTCTGAGAATGGAGTTGCAGTCTTACTTCCCCGAATTGAGTGAACTGGAATCAAAATCGATTAGAAACCCATTCATTGTAACTGTTCACCTTCTTCCAGATAACATGCAGGAAGAGTTCTTAGAGTTGGTGAATGACTCTGCTGCAAAAGATGCCTTTGAAACACTTACTCTGACCAAGTTTTGGTCGAAAATGAGTGAGATTTACCATGTTGTATCTGATGTTGTTCTAAACTCTTTGCTGATGTTCCCTAGTACTTACCTGTGTGAGCAAGGATTTTCAACACTGTTGAACATGAAAACTAAATATCGCTCACGTTTGAATGTGGAGCATGATTTACGTGTGTGTCTGTCTAATGTCGCTCCTCGAATTGAGAAGCTTGTTTGCAATAAACAGGCACAGCCTTCACACTAAAATTCAGTAAAATACTGCTTTGTAATGAATTAATATTTGTTCACTCCTGTATGTGTAGTATTATTGAAAAGAGCTTGTAATATTCATGATTCTGCTTAATAAAGTCATTAAAGTTTAAACTTTAAAATCATTTGATAATATCCTTAGCAGTACCACTATATATTGAGTTAATCAATATTTTACTACTTTATTTGGTGTCAGCTTACTGGGGGTTCGGGTTGATGGTCTTATAACTCAGGGGGTACTTAACGGAAAAAAGGTTGAGAACCCCTGCCGTACAATAATAAGACGTCCCTAATAACTGACACACGTTCCTCCCTCAGCACTGCCACACCACTCACTGCATATCACCACAGCACCTTAAAGTATCGCCCGTACTCACCACACATGCCAGGAAGGCGGTGTGTGTGTGTGTGTGTGTGTGTGTGTGTGTGTGTGTGTGTGTGTGTGTGTGTGTGTGTAAATGGAGGGATTGAAAAGGTAAGAAGGAAGGAAGGTAGAAAGGAAGGGAGAAAATAGGGAAGGAAGAAAGGTCCTCCTCCTCCTTCTCCTCCTCCTCTTCCTCCTCCTCCTCCTCTTCCTCCTCCTCCTCTTCCTCCTCTTCCTCCTCCTCCTCCTCTTCCTCCTCTTGCTCCTCCTCCGCCTCCTCCTCCTACTCCTCCTCCTCCTCCTATCGAACGCCATCTTGTGATTCATTGCACGTAACTTTGACTGTAGAACGCCAGATGGCATAACTCGTTTATATACTTCATTAGTAAGACCGCACCTGGAATATGCGGTTCAGTTCTGGTCGCCGTATTTTCAAAAAGACATAAAAAACTGGAGAGTGTGCAAAGACGGATTTTGTTGTTTGACATATGAAGAGCGGCTAAAAAGATTAGATATGTTCTTCCTAAAAGATCGTCATATCCGGGGTGATCTCATAGAAACTTTTAAAATACTTAATAATATAGATAATGTAAATTACGAACATCTTTTTGAGCTCTTGACCTCGGTAACCAGAAATAACGGCTGGAAACTTAAACGACAAAGTTACTAAGAAACTTTTTTAGCATCCGCGTAGCTGAATACTGGAACAAGCTACCAGCGTCTGTCGTCCAGGCCAAAACAGTAGCCACTTTCAAGAAGAAATTAGACAAGCGGTACAAAGAAAGTGGCTACTGAAGCTGTTTATTTTTATTTATTTTTTATTTTATTTTATTTTCAAGTTTTTAGGTAGTAGTAGTAATAGTAGTAGTAGTAGTAGTAGTAGTAGTAGTAGTAGTGGTGGTGGTGGTGGTGGTTGTGGTGGTGGTGGTGGTGGTTGTGGTGGTGGTGGTGGTGGTCGTAGCAGTGGTGGTAGTGGTAGTAGTGGTTGTAGTGGTGGTGGTGGTAGTAGTATAGCAGCGGTGGTGGTAGAAGTAGTGGTGGTAGAGGTGGTGGAGTAGTGGTAGTAGTGGTGGTGGTGGTGGTAGTAGTGGTAGTAGTGGTGGTGGTGGTGGTGGTGGTGATGGTGGTGGTGGTGGTGGTGGTGGTAGTGGTGGTGGTGGCGAAAGTGGTAGTTACAATATTTCTCTATTTTTTTCTCTTTTCCCATCTTTCCTATATAAATTTCCCCGATTGTGCCTTTCTCAGCAATCGGGGTGTATTTTTTTCGTTTTATTTCTTGCCGGGTAACGCCGGAGGGAGTGGTGGGTGGGGAGGAGCTTCTTCTGTTCTATCCTTGCCTCCTACTATATAGTTTTGTTATAGTTGTTGTTTAGTGAACGAGTGACCTCGTCATAGGCCGCAAGGCCTCCTGTCACTCGTCTTTCCTATGTATTCTTATGTATGTATTCCTCCTCCTCATCCTCCATCAGATATTGTGTGTTGTGTGGTGTTCCTGAGTGACCCTCCACTTTTACTGAACTCCAACAGTAGCAATTATTCTTACCACAGTGGAGGCTTCACTGCAAAAAGCTCATTACAGGAGGAAGCAAGGCGCGTGTGGTTGTTCCGTGGGTAGGAAGCTGTTCTTGCACTACCATCATAAGCATTGTAATCACTACTATTACCGTCTTCACTTCCAAGCGTCTTTTCTGCTCATCTTCCTCCTTTTCTTCCTCTTCCTCTTGCTTCAACAGCAACACAATAGACACTTTTAAACACAGGTTGCACAAGTACGTCGCATCAATTCCTCAAATTACCCATTTTGTGTCTGCATTGATTTTTCTAGTGTATTAGATAGTAAAGTTTCTCCTTCTTTCCTATCACTTTTCTTACTTACTCTATCCGTGTTTCCCTTTTTCTCTTCCTTCCATGAGTTCCATTGTTCTTAGAGTCTGTGACGGCATTTGCTGTCTGTTTTTTCCTTTGTATTTATTTGTATTCCTGTTTATTCTCGTTTTCCTTCGCTTACTGTTCCTGGTGACTGGTGATTCATGACCTGTCAGGCACGACACTGATACGAATCCTTCCTTTTTTAGTTAAAAATCTATAAAACTTGCCTTTGGAACAGTAAACTCCACTAAAAAAAAAATAAAAAAAAAGAAAGAAAGCACCATTTGTGCATATGTAAATGATGCCATCTGAAATAGTGGAGATGAAGCACAGAAGTTTTTGGGAATACGAGGTATGTTGTACTAAAATGTAGCGTGCCTGTCTCGGAACAACCAGTAATCACAAACACTGAGCAGGGTAAGAGTGTGCTGGAAATGACTTAGCGTGAAGATTAGACAAAATGCCGGAGGGAAAGAGAGTGCTGGAATGTGGAAATGATAGAGAGAGAGAGAGAGAGAGAGAGAGAGAGAGAGAGAGAGAGAGAGAGAGAGAGAGAGAGAGAGAGAGAGAGAGAGAGAGAGAGAGAGAGAGAGAGAGAGGGAGAGAGAGAGAGAGAGAGAAGTCTCCAAACAGCATCCGTAATTTTTTTTTTTTTCATTCTTAATGGTGGCTGTAAAATTTAAAATAACACAATGAGATGGAAAGGACGCACTGAGATGAAATAATAATAACTGTCTGTTACAGAGTCAAACGTCAAAGGTGCGAGCTAAAACTTGCTTTTCCTACTTCGCTTTATTACGAAATAGGAAAATGTGAAGAGCGTCACGAAGACCAGAAGTTGTGGATGAAGGAAAGAAAACCTTCACTCCTTATGTATGAACGGATACTTCAATATTGGTTGATTGTGTATACATTGTTGTTGAGAGTAAAGCGAAACAAAACTTGACCTCCATATCTTCACAAAGAAACTTGACCTCCATATCCTAAGAAACAAAATGTGACCTCCATATCCTCACAAACAAAACTTGACCTCAGTGTCCTCACAAACAAAACTTGACCTCAGTGTCCTCACAAACAAAACTTGACCTGTGTTTCCTCACAAACAAAACTTCACCTTCATGTCCTCACGAACAACAAACAAAAGAATGACCTCAGTGCCCTAACAAGTTAAAGAGAGACCTCAATGTCCTTCGCCTGATGGCCATATCCACCAACAATCTCGCATGCCTTACCTCTTTAAAAGAAAAAAAATAACAATGAAAAACAAGAATTAATTTTGCAGAGAGAGAGAGAGTAGGAAGGTTAATGGCCACACATGGTAATTTCCAAGGCAGTGTTCTTGATCTTTGTGATATTCTAACCAGGGACTTTGATTTGACACCTAGAAAACATACATATAAATCAAAGTAGTCATCTCTTTGGCATCTAAAAATAATGTGGGAGAAAAGGAAAGATTGAACACTTGCCATTTTTGTATGTATTTATATTCCTTCTAACATCTTTCTTAGTAATTTGATCATTAAGCATTGGCGAAGGTTCATTATTAAAACCGTCCAAATCAATCACATTATCTACATCATCTTAATTATTGTCGTCACTAACTAGTTGTTTAAAATGATCGTAAAACTCATTCACCGTAAAAGGAATTGGGCATTTCCCTTTCTTACTGTTTAGAACTTTCCAATGTTCTTTTGGGTTGCCACTCGCTCTTTGTTTCTTACTCTTTTTAAATTTCCCCCATTTTTTACTTTTTTTAATCATAAAGCTAAAATTAGCAGTGTTTTTATGCCGACGGTATGTATGACTTGCTTTATGATATTCCTTTCTTGATCAACAACACTGGCTGTCGTAACCCACCATGGAAAGTTTATTTAATTTCTGGATAAAGATTTTTCTTTCTTTCTTTGCGGAAAAACTTTAAATGAAGAATCAATAAAAATTT
>CM035220.1:22781839-22789339 GCA_020233015.1 Callinectes sapidus | reverse complement strand
TCTTAATGGTGGCTGTAAAATTTAAAATAACACAATGAAATGGAAAGGACGCACTGAGATGAAATATTAATAACTGTCTGTTACAGAGTCAAACGTCAAAGGTGCGAGCTAAAACTTGCCTTTCCTACTTCGCTTTATTACGAAATAGGAAAATGTGAAGAACGTCACGAAGACCAGAAGTTGTGGATGAAGGAAAGAAAACCTTCGCTCCTTATGTATGAACAAATACTTCAATATTGGTTGATTGTGTATACATTGTTGTTGAGAGTAAAGCGAAACAAAACTTGACCTCCATATCCTCACAAATAAACTTAACCTCCATATCCTAAGAAACAAAATGTGACCTCCATATCCTCACAAACAAAACTTCACCTCAGTGTCCTCACAAACAAAACTTGACCTCAGTGTCCTCACAAACAAAACTTGACCTGGGTTTCCTCACAAACAAAACTTCACCTTCATGTCCTCACGAACAACAAACAAGTGTCCTAACAAGTTAAAGAGAGACCTCAATATCCTTCGTCTGTTGGCCATATCCACCAACAATCTCGCATGCCTTACCTCTTTAAAAGTAAAAAAATATCAATGAAAAAGAAAAATTAATTTTGCAGAGAGAGAGAGAGAGAGAGAGAGAGAGAGAGAGAGAGAGAGAGAGAGAGAGAGAGAGAGAGAGAGAGAGAGAGAGAGAGAGAGAGAGAGAGAGAGAGAGAGAGAGAGAGAGAGAGAGAGAGAGAGAGAGAGAGAGAGTAGGAAGGTTAATGGCCACACATGGTAATTTCCAAGGCAGTGTTCTTGATCTTTGTGATATTCTAACCAGGGATTTTGATTCGACACCTAGAAAACATACATATAAATCAAACTAGTCATCTCTTTGGCATCTAAAAATAATGTGGGAGAAAAGGAAAGATTGAACACTTGCCATTTTTTTATTTATTTATATTCCTTCTAACATCTTTCTTAGTAATTTGATCATTAACCATTGGCGAAGGTTCATTATTAAAACCGTCCAAATCAATCACATTATCTACATCATCTTAATTATTGTCCTCACTGACTAGTTGTTTAAAATTATCGTAAAACTCATTCACGGTAAAAGGAATTTGGCATTTTCCTTTCTTACTGTTTAGAACTTTCCAATGTTCTTTAGGGTTGCCACTTGCTCTTTGTTTCTTACTCTTTTTAAATTTCCTCATTTTTTACTTTTTTTCAATCATAAAGCTAAAATTAGCAGTGTTTTTATGCCGACGGTATGTATGACTTGCTTTATGATATTCCTTTCTTGATCAACAACACTGGCTGTCGTAACCCACCATGGAAAGTTTATTTAATTTCTGGATAAAGATTTTTTTTCTTTCTTTGCGGAAAAACTTTAAATGAAGAATCAATAAAAATTTGTTTTAACTCCATGTCAATATCATCTACAGCTAACTAGATCTTGTACCTTTTCAATCCACTCAATAATGTTACCTACATTGATTTGACCAGCATTCTTACACTTTTTCTCAGTGTCCCATTTTCCTGGTTTCGCACATCCCAAAGCTACATGGGTATCTGATTTTGCAATAGTTCTTTTGCTTAGACATATAAATCAGAATTTTGCGTGTAACCCACAATGTACATCTGCTAACATAGGATCAAATTCAAGTACCTTCAATATTTCTAATAGCTGCATTATAGATTGTGAACCTAAAAAGCAGTCTACAGTTGTGCGATATGTAGTATTGGGTTTGTAAATACCACAATCCTCCCCTAGTCTACCATTGAACATAAAAACTTCATTACTTTTACAAATTTCCACCATTTTTCACCAATTTGTATAAGTTAATAGAAAGTTATCCAAGTCATCAAAATGCTCTTCATTTTCAAATCTGGAGTGTGAATGAAGAATATAAACACAACTTAAAACCTGTTCCTTATCTAAACCAATAATCCTTTAATCTACCTTAACTGATGGTAATGAATCAAACTCAGATCTGATTAGTTTCCACTTTGAGCTAACATTTTTTTTAATTGCAATAAGAAGACTACCAGAATTAAATCTGTTTAATCTCCTCCTGTCCATGTAAACGATATCAAACGCATGATTTTCCATTCAATATTTCATGTTGGTCACCGTCATTCTGTCATCACATTTAGTTTCTGTAAAACAAATAATATTACAATCATTAATTAAACCAACAAAATCTGCTTTGACTTAATGCAACAAACATTGAGAGACAATACATAGAGAGGCATTTGGTGAGTGTGCGCTACAGGGGTAACAGTTGTAACAGAATTATGCTATGGCATGTGCTCTGCCCCAGCACCATTTTAAAACCCAACCAACTCACACAAACTAGGGTAAGAGAGAGAGAGAGAGAGAGAGAGAGAGAGAGAGAGAGAGAGAGAGAGAGAGAGAGAGAGAGAGAGAGAGAGAGAGAGAGAGAGAGAGAGAGAGAGAGAGTGTGTGTGTGTTTTTCCAGCTGTAGCTCCGTGTTTACGTCTGTTAAGAGGGCTCCACTATTTTGCCTCAACGCGGACAGCAGGGAATTCTACAACTACCTGAAAGGTCTGTGAACATGTGAAGAACGTTGGGGAGAGAGAGAGATGAATTTGAGGAGGGTATGGACTTAGACGTTATAGCCTAGATAAACATTGAACACCCAAGGCAAAGCCCCTCTCGACCTTGACTTCCTTGTTGGCGCATGCGCAGTAGATACTAGTGTCGTCAATATATCCTTCTTTGATTGAAGACTGCTGGTTACGCCGAATACCTTACCTGCCTACGCAAGATGGCTAAACAGATGTTTGCCCTCAGAGGCATGCAGGTGAATAATCTCTTGACGGTGTCCTGACGGATGAGGATAAAATTGGGAACGTGTGGGCAGCGATGGATGCTGGATGGCTACATGGAAGGTACGCACTGCAAGTTGGGACGGCGCGACGCAGCTAGCCACCGATGCCGACCCATACTGTTAACACTACCGGACAAGACATTACGCTGATAATATCTCTAAGCCTTTCAATAGATAAGACTGGATTAAATTTTCTTGCTTTTCCCCACACTATTTTTAAGCATCTTATGAATTCTGTCTCCTCCTCATCATTTCCTTCATCATATTTAGGAATAAATTTCTTTTCAAAAATCTGAATCACATCAGAAGTTTTACATTCACCATCAATAACCTTTGAAGATTTTATTTTATTTGACTGGGATTTTACTTCTTTCCAAAATTGGATCATATTTTTGTTTTTCAAATTTTCCTGTATTGACTGAGATATCTCTGACTTCTTGTTATTTCTACATTGCCTTAGTGCATCTTTGAACACCTTCCTGCTGTGCACCATCACATCATATTCATTAGAATACTTTGGTTTACCTTTCCTCAACCACTGCTTATAATTTTCCCTAAATTCAGCATACAATGGTTTTACAGTTCTGTTCCAGCCAGGTATTACTGTGTATTTGCATTTCTTAACATTAAGGCTTCCAAATTCTTCACAGCACAGGTCCATCGCATTAACTAATGCTTGGTAAATTTCATCCAATTCATTTCTGTGAACAGGTGACTGACATCCAACCTCATGACATGAAATAGACTCATGCCTTAAAAAAGGTTTCACATATCTCAGTATCTCAATATCCTCCATGTACTTCACATCCTCATGTGACACTTTATCCCACATGATTCTTTTTCCAGATTGCTCTGTCTCATTAATAATATCATCAACAATATAGTTACTAAAGTCAAATGTATCACTGGTAGCCAAAGGTAAATGGTCTGAGCCAACCCTATCATGCAATATATTACAACTATTTATTCCAACAGAGTCAGATGAATCACATATAATATGGTCCAACCATTTGGTATATGAGCCACAGTAAGGTATGTAGGTAAATGTGCTATCATCCAGTTGATCTACATCTAAGCAGTGTAAACTATTTCTTTTCATAAAATTTACAACATTGTTCCACGCCCTCCCTATGTATGGGTCAGCATTAAAATCACCAATAAAAAACACATTGTTAAATCTATAATTAGTTAAAATATCCTCAAGATCTTGAAACCCTTCCATGTATGCATGCAAAGATTCATTCTCCCATGAAACACTTCTAATATAAACATTAATAATCATAATATCCATACCGTTACAAGATAACTGTAATACAATATAATTTTCCTCTATAGCCAAAACTTTTATGGGCAGATGTTTCCTCCACATACACACAAGACCTCCTTGACACCTACCCGAAGCAGAGAGTAAACATTTTTCAGAATATATTGCTGGAGATCCAACACATTCATAAGACTCATCAATATAGTTAATGTCCCCCCATCTTATCCTCAGTAACAGGTTTCTTGTAGGAATATTAAATCATATTTGTCCAAACAGAGCTGTCTAACTATGTCAATATTTTTTCTTAATGAACAGCAATTATAAGTAGTGAAACTTAGCTCCATGATTTTTTTTATTTATTATAAAATTTATCAACGATCAAGTCTTCAGGCCACAAATCAGCATTAAAAAGCTTTTCTCTCTCCATAGCTTTCACTGTCACTTTGAAGGCAATAAAGTTATCACTCCTAATTTCTAGTTGTGCAATATTCACCACAGAAATATTAAAAGTTTTCCTTATGTATTCTATGAGATCATCCATTGTCACCCCTGGATCAACTCTTCCAATGAAGACATCAAGATACCTTGAGACAGCTTTAATACTTAAATTATCATGACTTTTTTTCCCTAAAATTCCTTTATATTCTCTTCTTTTTGCATTTCTTGATTTGTACTCTTTCCAGTCCTCCGACAGCTTGTCATCCTTCTTCACACTCCCATCAGGTGATGAAGACATAATAGGAGTACTTTTTGGACGACTTCCTCCCTTAATATGGCTTTCTGACTGACCGTTGCGTCGTAGGTTCCATTGATCTTTCACATCCATATCATGAAAACTTTCATGTCTCTCATCTTCCCTTGGTATATTGATGTGTTCCTTTCTTGAGTTCAGCTGATCCTTCCTCTGCACGCGTTGACCCACAGATTGTTTCCGGTGCTCTTGTAAGCTGTTTATGCCCTGTTGATCATGTGACTTTGCTCCCAAGTTATCATTATCAAGCTCTTCCATATCAATGCCTTCAAAAACAGGTAAAGCAGTTGCTCCTATCAAAGGTTCAAACTTTCCATCATTACCTTCTGGTGTACTGTCCCTTGCACTTTTTCTACTTCTCAGAACATCTGCATAATTCTTTTCATTCTGCTTGTTACTCTTTTCTTTACTAGTTAGCTTTAGAGATAATCTCCTTTCTTCTTTATTTGTTAAAGAGAGTAAATCATCCAGTACATTTGACTTATTCACTTTTATATCCTTTGAAGCTTCCTCTATGCCTCCAATGGCCTTGCTGAACTTCTTATTTAAAGTATTCATCTCAGCCCTCATAGTTCTCACAGTATCTGCTGTGTTATATACTTCAGTTTTCATGTCTAGTATTTTTGGTAAGAACTCATTCATCATTTTTACATCATCAGCCAGACCTTTGAGAAGTGGTGCAAATATTTCAAAGCCAACAGGTGGCATAGACTAATGTGAAGCTGTAACAAATTTATCTTTCATCTTGGTGTCAGAAACCTTCTCATAAAACTCAAACACATCTTTAGTATCTTTCAACTTTTTGTCAGGATCCCTCCTCCACACAATGTCAGTCTTCAGCAAATTACACAATAGTTCCTTGGCTTTCTTTATCTCTTCGTGAGAATAGAATGAAATTATCATATCTAGAGCAGTGGCAGCTGGAACATCATCTTTCGATGAGTTCATAAAGCATAAAATGCTATTTTCTATATACTGTTGGTCCATCACACTGTTGGTTTGAGTCTCCCTTAACATCCTGTTGTCATGGTGACGACATATAGAAAATGGGAAGTCCACCAAGTCGACAGCTTCACAATATTTTTATATTTAACTTGCACTTCTGGTCATAACATAGGCTTACGATCAAACCAGTAGACATCAGTAAATAAAATATAGTAAGGGACATCACCTTATTATAAGTCCAACAAGTAGTAGTAGTAGTAGCAGTAATAATAATAATAATAATAATAATAATAATAATAATAATAATAATATTATTATTATTATTATTATTATTATTATTATTATTATTATTATTATTATTATTATTATTATTATTACTCTTATTATTATTATTATTATTATTATTATTATTATTATTATTATTATTATTATTATTATTATTATTATTATTATTATTATTAACAATATTATTATTATTAAAACAATAATTTATAAAGAATTTTTATAGCAAAGGAGATTATAGATAGTATATGAAGAGTAAAGTTAAAGTGGACAATAAGTGTTTTTTTTATAGTTTATTACTAAATGTGTTTAGTGAGGGTGCATATTGAATGTTTGGTGGAATAGTGTTCAATATTACAGGACCTAAATAATATGCTGAGTGTCTAAATTTTTCCATACGGTGAAAGGGAAGTCTTAAATCATCTCGGTGGCGGGTGCTGATATTATTAGTTGTTAAATCTTATTTGTATACATCTATTAGGCTATTGCATGTTTAGTTATATCATTCAATTTTAATATTCTGTTTTATTTAAAGAGGTGTTGTGTGTGCTCTAGGTAAAAACTGTTTGTTATGATTCTGACTATTTTTTAGTTGTAAGTTAAGAGGAATTAGATAGGTAGGTTATGTAGTGCACCAAATAGGGCTGCAATAGGGTAGTAGTGAATGGATATGGTCATAATAGACTGATTTTAGAACATCTAAAGGCATGTAATCTTTACTTTGATTTAGTAGGGCTATGTGTCTTGAAATTTTTAGTGTTATTTTACTTATGTGATGCTTGAATAGTAAATAGTCATCATAGAGAACACCTAAGACTTCATTTTTGTTGGTCTTAGTAATTAACTCATTATTAATATGTATGTTTGGTAAATTTATAATTCTCTTTGTTGTAAATAATATGTAGTAAGTCTGGTTTGTGTTGATTGTAAGTCTGTTTCATAAGCACCATTTGTAGAGTTTATTTAAACAATCATTGGCATACTGTGCAAGTTGATTTGGGTTTGGTCCAGTAAGATACAGTGTCATATCAACGGCGAATAATAGAGTTTTGAATTAAAAAGAAAAGATTTGAAATGTCATTGATGTATATCAGGAACAAGATAGGTCGCAAGACGCTTCCTTGTGGAACGCCAAGGCTGATTTTAGTGGGAGCTGATTTCGTGTCACCAAAAACTGTGCATTGCTGTCTGTCTTTTAGATAGTGTTTCTGCCATGAAAGTATTGGACCTCTAACTCCATAGTGGTGCAATTTACGCACTCATTTCCTAAAGTGTCAAGTCGAAATATTGTGAATTATAGAGTCACGAACTTTAACGATAGTTTCTCTCTCAAGTTGTATCTACACTCAAAAGTTGTAATGAGTCAGGGACTGCTCTTGTCATTTTAACTCTCTCTGTCTCTCTCTCTCTCTCTCTCTCTCTCT
>CM035220.1:22623740-22639105 GCA_020233015.1 Callinectes sapidus | reverse complement strand
GAAAAAAACAATAAATGACGTGTTTTTCAAAGTTTTTAGGAGCATTAACGGCATTTTAAACAAAACCTCCCTTTACAGTTATAATTAATGCAATTTGAATAAAGAAGATAATTCTGCCTAAAAAGTGACTTTTTATTTTTTTCATTTGTTGGTGGAAGAAAACCAAAAAAATACAATCTTTATCTCGACAGTATTTTTTTTCAGTAAAATTGCACAAATTACCTATTTATATTCTTTTATCCTTATTTTGCGACAATATTTGTATTTTTCTCTAAAACCGCATAAATGACCCTTTTTTCAATGTTTTTCGGAGATTTACTACTTAAAAAAAAAAAAAACCATCTCTTTTTACGAAAAAAATATGATTTTACACCAAAACTCACTTTTTTTAATAATTTTCTATTGATTTCAATGTTTTGATTAAAAACAAGAAAATAAACACTATATACATTTTCTTTCTCTGAAACTGTACAAAGTATCCATTTTTAACCTTTTTGGACGTTTAAACACATTTTGTAGATAACACCTTTTTCTTGTTATGTAAAGTTCCATAAATTACGTTTTTTTAAGTTTTTAAGAGCATTAACGGCATTTTACATAAAACCCCCTTTTACATGTATAACATATGCGATTTGAATTATCAATTTTTCAATATTTTTAAGGGTTTTACAATAGTTTTTATGTCAAATCCATCTTCCCTTAGAAAATAAAAGTATGTTTTTACATCCAAAAGTGAGTTTTTCGGTAATTTTCTCTGAATTTCCATGTTTTAATTAAAAATATGAACAATACACTATAGCGTATTGTTTTTCTCTTTAAAGTTACATAAACTACCCTATTTAAACCTTTTTATTTGTTTTAACAACATTTTGAAGAAAATCTCTTTTTCATGTTACATAAAATGTAATACAAGCCATTTCAATGAAAAAATATATATTTCTTTAAGAAAAAGGATTTTTCAGTGTTTTTTCCTTTCATTTCCATGTTTTGAATGAAAATGAAGGAAAAAGCAAGAAATATATTAACTTTTCATGGCAATTCATTTTTTTCTCTCAAAATTGCATAAATTATCCCGTTTCCAGCGTTTCTTGGAGAATTAACATCTTATCTAAGAAAGACCATCTTTATTTTAGTTCAGAAAAAAGGAATATATGCAATTTCACGAAAAAAGTTTTTTTCTCCGAAAAAGTTAATTTTTTGATGATTTTCTGCTTATTTCATTGTTTTCATCAAACAATAAACAAAAAACCCTGAATATTGCCATAATATACTTTTTTTCTGAAAAAAATAATAAATGATGTGTTTTTCAACGTTTTTAGGAGTATTAATGGCATTTTAAACAAATCCGTTTGTATAAAAACAAAATTCCTGCCTAAATTTGAGTTTTTCAATATTTTTATCTCATTTTCATTAGTTGGTGCAAAAAAAAAAATAAAAAAAATACATTCTTTTTTGCGAAAATATTTCTTTTCTCTAAAATTGCACAAACTAACCTTTTTTATGTTTTTATCCTTATTTTATGTTATTATTATTTTTTCTTTAAAACTGCATAAATGACCCTTTTTCAATGTTTTTCAGAGATTTAGAAAAAAAGTATGTTTTTACATCCAAAAGTGAGTTTTTCAGTAATTTTCTTTTAATTTTCATGTTTTAACTAAAAACAAGACCAATACACTATTAATTTTTTTCTCTTTAAAGTTACATAATCTACCCTATTTAAACCTTTTTATCGGTTTTACCAACATTTTGAAGAAAATCCCTTTTTCAGGTTACATAAAATGTAATACAAGCCATTTCAATAAAAAATATATATATTTCTTTAAAAAAAAGGACTTTCCATGTTTTTTTCTTTATATATCCATGTTTTGACATAAAATGAAGGAAAAAAGCAAGAAATATATTAACTTTTTATTGCAATTCATTTTTTTCTCTCAAAATTGTATAAATTCTCTCTTTTTCAGCGTTTTTTAGAGAATTAGCATCTCATCTAAGAAAGACTACCTTTTTTTTTTTAGTTAAGAAGAAAGGAATAAATGCCACTACACGAAAAAAGTTCCTTTTCACCGCAAAATTAGATTTTTCGATGATTTTCGGCTTATTTCATTGTTTTCGTAAAAAAAATAAACAAAAAACAATGAATTTAGCGATAATATACTTTATTCTCAAAAATTTCAAAAATAACGTGTTTTTCCACGTTTTTAGGAGTACTAACGGCATTTTACACAAAAACCCCGTTTTACAAGTATAGTATATGCAATTTGTATCAAGACAAAATTTCTGCCTAAAAAGTGACTTTTTCAATGTTTTTATCTTATTTTTATTTGTTCGTGGAAGAAAACAAAAAAATACATTCTTTTTAACGACAATATTTCTTTTCTCTAAATTTGCACAAGTTACCCATTTTTATATTTTTATCATTATTTTACGATAAAAGAATTTTTCTCTACAACTGCAAAAATGACGCTTTTTCAATGTTTTTCAGAGGTGTAGGAAAAAAGTATGTTTTTATATCCAAAAGTGAGTTTTTCAGTAATTTACTTTTAATTTTTATGTTTTAATTAAAAACAAGACCAATACAGTATATGTTTTTTTCTCTTTAAAGTTAAAATGTAATACAAGCCATTTCAATGAAAAAAATATATATTTCTTTTAGAAAAAGAATTTTTCAGTGTTTTTTCTTTACATATCCATGTTTTGATTGAAAATGAAGGAAAAAGCAAGAAATATATTAACTTTTTATTGCAATTCATTTCTTTTTTCTCAAAATTACATAAGTTATCCCCTTTTCAGCGTTTTTAGGAGAATTAACATCTAATCTAAGAAAGACCTTCTTTTTTAAGTTAAAAAGAAAGGAATATATGCCATTTCACGAAAAATGTTCCTTTTCACCGCAAAAGTAGATTTTTCATAAAAAAATAAACAAAAAACAATGAATATTGCGGCATTATAATTTTTTCTCAAAAATTTCATAAATGACGTGTTTTTCAACGTTTTTAGGAGTATTAACAGCATTTTACACAAAACCTTCTTTTACAAGAATAATATACGCAATTTGTATAAAGATAAAATTCCCTGCCTAAAAAGTGACCTTTTCAATGTTTTTATCTTATTTTCATTTGTTGGTGAAAGAAAAAAAAAACATTCTTTTTTCCGACAATATTTCTTTTCTCTCAAATTGCGCAAACTACACATTTTGATGTTTTTACCCTTATTTTACGATAAAAATGTTTTTCTCTCTAAAACTGCATATATTACCCTTTTTCAATGTTTTTCAGAGATTTAGAAAAAAAGTATGCTTTTACTTCCAAAAGTGAGTTTTTCAGTAATTTTCTTTTAATTTACATGTTTTGATTAAAAACAAGATAAATACACTAAATATTTTTTTCGCTTTAAAGTTACATAAACTACCCTATTTTAACCTTTTTATTGGTTTTAACGTTTTGAAGAAAATCCCTTTTTCATGTTACATAAAATGTAATACGAGCCATTTCAATAAAAAAAATATATATTTCTATTAGAAAAAGGATTTTTTACTGTTTTTTCTTTACATTTCCATGTTTTGATTGATAATTATGCAAAAAGCAAGAAATATATTAGCTTTTTACAGCAATTCATTTTTTTCTCTCAAAGTTGCAGCGTTTTTAAGAGAATTAACATCTTCTTTTTAGTTAAGAAAAAAGGAATATATGCCATTTACACGAAAAAAGTTCCTTTTCACGAAAAAAAGTATATTTTTCGATGATTTTCTACTTATTTTATTGTTTTCATAAAAAATAAACAAAAAAACAATGAATATTGCGAAAATCAGTTTTTTCTCAAAAAAATCATAAATGACGTGTTTTTTTTAACGTTTTTAGGAGTATTACCGGCATTTTACACAAAACACCTTTTTACAAGGATAATATATGCCATTTGTATAAAAACAAAAATTTCTGGGTAAAAAGTGACTTTTTCAATGTTTTTATCTTATTTTCATTTGTTGGTAGAAGAAAAAAAAAATGCATTCTATTTTGCGACAATATTACTTTTCTCTAAAATTCCACAAACTATCCATTTTTATGTTTTTATCCTTATTTTACGATAATATATTTTCTTCTCTTAAACTGCATAAACGACCCTTTTTTCAATGTTTTTCAGAGATTTAGGAAAAAAGTATGTTTTTATATCCAAAAAAGAGTTTTTCAGTATTTTTCTTTTAATTTTCTTGTTTTAATTAAAAACAAGACCAATACACTTTTACATATTACATTTTTACATATTATATTTTTATTGCAATTCATTTTTTTCACTCAAAATTGCATAAATTATCCTCTTTTCAGCGTTTTTAGGAGAATTAATATCTCATCTAAGAAATGCCATCTTTTTTAATTAAGATGAAAGGAATATATGCCATTTCACGAAAAAAGTTCCGTTTCACCGAAAAAGTAGGTTTATCGTTGATTTTCTGCTTATTGCATTGTTTTCATAACAAATAAACAAAAAACAATGAATATTACGAATATATACTTTTTTCTCAAAAATTTCATAAATGATGTGTTTTTCAACGTTTTTGTAAGTATTATCGACATTTTAAACAAAACCCCTTCTTATAAGTATAATATAGCAATTTGTATAAAGACAAAATTTCTACCTAAAAAGTGACTTTTTCAATGTTTTTATCTTATTTTCATTTGTTGGTGGAAAAAAAAAAAAATACATTAATTTTTGCGACAATATTTTTTTTCTCTAAAATTGCACAAAATACCCATTTTTGTGTTTTTATCCTTATTTTACGAATATTTTTTTTTTCTCAAAAACTGCATAAATGACCATTTTTTCAATGTTTTTCAGAGATAAAGAGAAAAAAAGTATGTTTTTCCATCCAAAAGTGAGTTTTCAGTAATTTTCTTTTAAATTTCATGTTTTATTTAAAAATTAAACCAATACACTATATATTTTTTCTCTTTAAAGTTATATAAACTACCCTATTTAAACCTTTTTATCCGTTTTACCAACATTTTGAAGAAAATCCCTTTTTCAGGTTACATAAAATGTAATACAAGCCATTTCAATAAAAAAATTAGTTTTCTTTTTTTCTTTTTAAAGTTACCTAAACTACCCTATTTAAACATTTGTATTGGTTTTCAGAACAATTTTAAGAAAATCCCTTTTTCATGTTACATAAAATGTAATACAAGCCATTTCAAGGAAAAAACCTTTTTTAGAAAAAAAAAAATTTTAGTGTTTTTTCTTTTTTAGTGTTTTTTTTCTCGAAAACTGCACAAATGACCCTTTTTTCAATGTTTTTTGGAGATTTACAACTTTGAAAGGAAAATCATTTCTTTTACGAAAAAAATATGATATTACACCAAAAGTCACTTTTTAATAATTTTCTATTGATTTTAATGTTTTGATTAAAAAAAGGAAAATAAACACTATATACACTTTCTTTCTCTAAAACTGTACAAAGTACCCAGTTTTAACCTTTTTGTACGTTTAAACACATTTTCTAGAAAACAACTTTTCATGTTACAATATACTTTTTCTATCTAAAATTTCATAAATTACGTTTTTTTTTTTTTTTTTTAGTTTTTAGGAGTATTAATGGAAATTTACATAAAAACCCTTTTTACATGTATAACATATGCGATTTGAATTATCCATTTTTCAACGTTTTTTAGGGTTTTACAATACTTTTATGACAAATCCATCATCCCTTAGAAAAAAAAAGTATGTTTTACCTCCAGAAGTAAGTTTTTAAGTAATTTTCTATGAATTTCGTTGTTTTAATTAAAAACATGAATAGTATGTTGTAGCGTATTGTTTATTTCTTTTTAAAGTAACCTAAATTACCCTATTTAAACCTTTGTAATGATTTTAACAACAATTTTAAGAAAATCCCTTTTTCATGTTACATAAAATGTAATACAAGCCATTTCAAGGAAAAAACTATATATTTTTTTTTAGAAAAAAAAAATTTTTAGTGTTTTTTCTTTTCATTTCCATGTTTTAATTGAAAAAAACAAGAAATATAATAAATTTTTATTGCATGCTGGGACGAACATCTTGAGGCGACTACGAGATCACCACATGACCGTCAAGCCTTCGAAGTGTCGGTTTGGATTTACTTCCATCCAGTACCTCGGATTCGTTCTAGACGGAACATCTTTACGACCCCAGCATAGCAAGATTGAAGCGATAACTAAGTTATCTTCACCTTCCAACAAGAAACTGCTAAGAACTTTCCTTGGTCTAGTTTCCTTTTACAGATTGTTTATTCCGCAGACGTCTGACTACACTGGCCCAATGTCCGACCTGCTAAGGAAGACTAGTCCGGAATCTCTTCCCTGGAATGAAGATCTGTTGGAGCGATTCTACCATCTGAAGGCCGCACTATCTTCACAACCTGTACTGAAATTGCCTGATCCCCACGAGACCTTCGTCCTACGGACTGATGCTTCCCTTCATGGTCTGGGAGCTGTCCTGCTGCAGTACCAGGATGAATGTCCACATCCAGTTGCCTATGCCAGTAGGAAACTCCTTGACAGGGAGAAGAGGTACTCCACAATCGAACGAGAGTGTCTCGCCATTATTTTTTCCATCTCTAGGTTTGATTTTTACCTTCGAGGTAAAGAATTTATTTTAGAAGTTGACCACAAGCCTCTTTTGTATTTAGCCACCTTTAAGGGGAAAAATGATAGATTGCTTCGTTGGGCTTTGGCCCTTCAGACTTACAAGTTTCGGGTTGTACATATTGCTGGCAAAGACAACTTGGGTGCTGACCTCTTGAGTCGGTCTTCTAACTAAGTTATGTTTTGTTCCTTTTTGTTTTTATGTATATAAGTATGTGTTAGTAATGCTTAATCTACTCCAGTAGATTCTTGTTCCGGGGGTGGTGTAAGGGCGAACCACTACCTCAAGACAGAGGTAACGAGCGAGTCCGGTTTCGGACAGGAGGACTCTTTCAGCCACTCGTTCGCCACTTCCTCTCCCATTCGTTCATCCTCAACCGCTCGTTCAACTCCCTCGTTTCGAACCACCACATACGTGTAAGAGGATCACGTAATCCACGCGGCCGAGGCTATATATATAGGACACCACCCTCCAGTCAGCAGAGCGATCAAGACGAGGCTAGTGGAAAGACTTCTCCTGTCACCTGCTGTTACCCTGCCGGAGAGGAAGGTCCTGAGCTGCCTACCTTCCACTGTTACCTACCCTCGCTTGATTTAGCCTCTCGCTCTCACTGGACGTCGGATACCGTTGGGCTGGTTACGTTGCTCCACTTCTACAGGACCACCACCTACTTCAGTTGTGTTTGCCTCTACATCCGTGACAGGTATTTAGAGTGTATCTTCTGTTGTTGCGCCCCTTTCCTGGTTCTCGTTGTCGAGACTATAGTCTTTCATAAGGGACGTAACACGGAAGATTTATTTCTCGTACTGATTGTCCGGAGTCGTGTGCCTTGTTATTGGCGTGTTGCCTTTAGTGGTTCCTGTTTCTTTTAATGTGTCATGTGTGCACGAATTAATATATTTAAGGAAGCATTCCTAGTGTTTATTTTCCCCCTTGACAGATATTAGCACTTCCTGTGGACCTTTTTATTCTTGATAGGCCGGGAGAGAGTATAGCTCCCCGTTTGCCTTTACAGTAGGTAACAGTGGAAGGTAGGCAGCTCAGGACCTTCCTCTCCGGCAGGGTAACAGCAGGTGACAGGAGAAGTCTTTCCACTAGCCTCGTCTTGATCGCTCTGCTGACTGGAGGGCGGTGTCCTATATATATAGCCTCGGTCGCGTGGATTACGTGATCCTCTTACACGTATGTGGTGGTTCGAAACGAGGGAGTTGAACGAGCGGTTGAGGATGAACGAATGGGAGAGGAAGTGGCGAACGAGTGGCTGAAAGAGTCCTCCTGTCTGAAACCGGACTCGTTCGTTACCTCTGTCATGAGGTAGTGGTTCGCCCTTACAACATTTCAAGGTAGAAACTATATATTTCTTTTAGAATAGGGATTTTTTAGTGTTTTTTTCTTTTCATTTCTATGATTTGATTGAAAATGAAAGAAAGGGCAAGAAATATATTAACTTTTTACTGCAATTCATTTTTTCTCTCAAAATTGCATAAATTATCCCTTTTCCTTCGTTTTTAAAAGAATTAACATCTTATCTAAGAAAGACCATCTTTTTTTAGATCAGAAAAAAAGTGTATATGCCATTTCACGAAAAAAAAATATTTTTTTCACCAAAAAAGTGAATTTTTCGATGATTTTCTCCTTATTTCATTCTTGTCGTCAAAAAATAAACAAAAAACACCGAGTATTGTGACAATATACTTTTTTTGTGAAAAAATTCATAAATGACCTGTTTTTAACGTTTTGAGGAGTATTAACGGCATTTTAAACAAAATCTTTTTTTTTGAAAGTATAATATATGCAATTTGAATAAAGAAGAAAATTCCGCATAAAAAGTGACTTTTACTATGTTTTTTTCTTATTTTCATTTGTTGGTGGAATAAAACCAAAAAAATACATTCTTTTCTCGACATTATTTTTTTCTCTAAAATTGCACAAATTACCTATTTTTAAGCTTTTATCCTTCTTTTACGAGAATATATTTCTTTCTCCAAAACTGCATAAATGACCCTTTTTTCAATGTTTTTCGGAGACTTACATTTTTTAAAGGAAAACCATCTCTTTTACGAAAAAAAAAGATTTTACACCAAAATTCACTTTTTTATCATTTTCTATTGATTTCGGTGTTTTGATTAAAAAAAGGAAAATAAACACGATATACATTTTTTTTTCTCTGAAAATGTACAAAGTACCCATTTTTAACATTTTTGGACGTTTAAACACATTTTGTAGAAAACAACTTTTTCATGTTATAATATACTTTTTCTATCTAAAATTACATAAATTACGTTTTTTTTTCAGTTTTTAAGAGTATTAACGGCAATTTATATAAAACCCACTTTTACAAGTATAACATATGCGATTTGAATTATCCATTTTTTAACTGTTTTAAAGGTTTTTCAATATTTTTATGAGAAATCCATCATCCCTTATAAGAAAAAGTATGCTTTTACCTCCAAAAGTAAGTTTTTAATGAATTTTCTATGAATTTTCATGTTTTAATTAAAAACATGAACAATATGCTATAGCGTATTGTTTTTCTATTTAAAGTTACATTAACTACCCTATTTAAATCTTTTTATTGGTTTTAAGAACAATTTGAAGAAAATCCCATTTTTCAAGGAAAACAAAAAAATATTTCTTTTAGAAAAAGGAGTTTTTAGTGTTTTTTCTTTTCATTTCCATTTTTTGATTGAAAATGAAGGAAAAAAGCAAGAAATATATTAACATTTTATTGCAATTCATTTTTTTCTCTCAAAATTGCATAAATTTACCCTTCCTCCATCCGCGTTTTTGAGATAATTAACATCTTATCTAAGAAAGACCATCTTTTTTCTTAGTTCAGAAAAAAAATATATGCCATTGAAAAAAAAAAAAAAACTTTCTCTTCACCGAAAAAGTGAATTTTTCGATGATTTTCTGCTTATTTCATTGCTTTCGTCGAAAAATAAACAAAAAACACTGAATATTGTGACAATATACATTTTTTTTCAGAAAAGAAATCATAAATTACGTGTTTTTTAACGTTTTTAGGAGTATTAACGGCATTTGAAACAAAACCCTCTTTTCAAGTATAATATATGCAATTTGAATAAAAAAGAAAATTCTGCCTAAAAAGTGACTTTTTCAATGTTTTTTCTTATTTTCATTTGTTGGTGGAAGAAAACCAAAAAAATACATTCTTTTTCTCGACAATATTTTTTTCTCTAAAATTGCATAAATTTCCTATTTTTATGCTTTTATCCTTATTTCACGATAACATATTTTTTTTCTCCAAAACTGCATAAATGACCCTTTTTTCAATGTTCTTCGGATATTTACAACCTTTAAAGGAAAATCATTTCTTTTACGAAAAAAAATATGATACTACACCAAAAGTCACTTTTAAATAGTTTTCTATTGATTTCTATGTTTTAATTAAAAACAGTAAAATAAACACTATATACATTTTCTTTCTCCGAAACTGTACAAAGTACCCAGTTTTAACCTTTTTGGACGTTTAAACACATTTTGTAGAAAACAACTTTTTCATGTTACAATATACTTTTTCTATCTAATATTTCATAAATTACGCTTTTTTTTTCATTTTAAAGAGTATTAACGATAATTTATATAAAATCCCCTTACACAAGTATAACATATGCGATTTGAATTATCCATTTTCCAACGTTTTTAAGGGTTTTACAATATTTTTTGACAAATCCCTTAAAAAAAAATGTATGTTTTTACCTCCAAAAGTGAGTTTTTACGTAATTTTCTATGAATTTCTATGTTTTAATTAAAAACATGAAAAATATGCTATAGCGTATTGTTTTTCTGTTTAAAGTTACATATCTTCCCAATTTAAACTTTTTGATTGGTTTTAAACACAATTTGAAAAAAATCCCTTTTTCATGTTACAAAAAATGTAATACAAGCCATTTCAATGTAAAAACTATATATTTCTTTTAGAAAAAGTTTTTTTTAGTATTTTTTTCTTTTCATTTCCATGATTTGATTGAAATTGAAAGAAAAGCAAGAAATATATTAACTTTTTACTGCAATTCATTTTTTCCTCTCAAAATTGCAAAAATTATCCCTTTTCCAGCGTTTTTAAAAGAATTAACATCTTATCTAAAAATACCATCTTTTTTTAGTTCAGAAAAAAGGAGTATATGCCATTTCACGAAAAAAAAACTTCTTTTCACCAAAAAAGTGAATTTTTCAATGATTTTCTCCTTATTTCATTGTTTTCGTCAAAAAATAAACAAAAAACACTGAGTATTGTGACAATATACTTTTTTTCTAAAAAAATTCATAAATGACCTGTTTTTTAACGTTTTGAGGAGTATTAACGGCATTTTAAACAATACCTTTTTTTTGAAAGTATAATATATGCAATATGAATAAAGAAGAAAATTCGGCATAAAAAGTGACATTTATATATTTTTTTCTTATTTTCATTTGTTGGTGGAATAAAACCAAAAAAATACATTCTTTTTCTCGACATTATTTTTTTCTCTAAAATTGCACAAATTACCTATATTTAAGCTTTTATCCTTCTTTTACGATAATATATTTTTTTCTCCAAAACTGTATAAATGACCCTTTTTTCAATGTTTTTCGGAGATTTACATTTTTAAAGGAAAACCATCTCTTTTACGGAAAAAAAAAGATTTTACACCAAAAGTAACTTTTTTATCATTTTCTATTGATTTCAGTGTTTTCATTAAAAAAAGGAAAATAAACACCATATACATTTTATTTTTCTGAAACTGTACAAAGTACACATTTTTAACGTTTTTGGACGTTTAAACATATTTTGTAGAAAACAACGTTTTCATGTTATAATATAGTTTTTCTGTCTAAAATTACATAAAATTACGTTTTTTTTTTCAGTTTTTAAGAGTATTAACGGCAATTTACATAAAACCCCACTTTACAAGTATAACATATGCGATTTGAATTATGCAAATTTTAACGGTTTTAAGGGTTTTTCAATATTTTTATAACAAATTCATCATCCCTTATAAGAAAAAGTATGTTTTTACCTCCAAAAGTAAGTTTTTAATTAATTTTCTATGAATTTCCATGTTTTAATTAAAAACATTAACAATATGCTATAGCGTATTTTTTTTCTATTTAAAAATACATAAACTACCCTATTTAAAACTTTTTATTGGTTTTAAAAACAATTTGAAGAAAATCCCTTTTTTTCAAGGAAAAAAAATATATTTCTTTTAGAAAAAGTAGTTTTTAGTGTTTTTTCTTTTCATTTCCATTTTTTGATTGAAAATTAAGGAAAAATGCAAGAAATATATTATTATTTTATTGCAATTCATTTTTTTTATCTCAAAATTGCATAAATTATCCCCCTTCCAGTGTTTTTAGGATAATTAACATCTTATCTAAGAAAGACCATCATTTTTTTAGTTCAGAAAAAAGAAATATATGCCATTTAACGAAAAAAAACTTTCTTTTCACCGAAAAAGTGAATTTTTCGATGATTTTCTGCTTATTTCATTGCTTTCGTCGAAAATAAACAAAAAACACTGAATATTGTGACAATATACATTTATTTTCTGAAAAGAAATAATAAATTATGTGTTTTTAAACGTTTTTAGGAGTACTAACGGCATTTTAAACAAAACCCCCTTTTACGAGTATAATATAATTATGCAAATTGAATAAAAAAGAAAATTCTGCCTAAATTGTGACTTTTTCAATGTTTTTTCTTATTTTCATTTGTTGGTGGAAAAAAACGAAAAAAAAAACATTCTTTTTCTCGACAATATTTTTTTTTCTCTAGAATTGCACAAATTACCTATTTTTATGTTTTTATCCTTATTTTAGGATAACATTTTTTTTCTCCAAAACTGCATAAATGACTCTTTTTTGAATGTTTTTCGGAGATTTTCAACTTTTAAAGGAAACTCATTTCTTTTACGAAAAAAATATGATATTACACCAAAAGTCACTTTTTAATAATTTTCTATTGATTTCAATGTTTTGATTAAAAACAGGAAAATAAACACTATAAACATTTTCTTTCTCCGAAACTGTACAAAGTACCCATTTTTAAACTTTTTCGACGTTTAAACACATTTTGTAAAAAACAACTTTTTTATGTTACAATATACTTTTTCTATATAAAATTTCATGAATTATGTTTTTTTTTCATTTTTAAGAGTATTAACGATAATTTACATAAAATCCCCTTAAACAAGTATACCATATGCGATTTGAATTATCCATTTTCCAACGTTTTTAAGGGTTTTACAATATTTTTATGACAAATCCATCATCTTTTAGAAAAAAAAAAGTATGTTTTTACCTCTAAAAGTGAGTTTTTACGTAATTTTCTATGAATTTCTATGTTTTAATTAAAAACATGAAAAATATTCTATAGCGTATTGTTTTTCTGTTTAAAGTTACATAACCTTCCCTATTTAAACTTTTTATTGGTTTTAAACATAATTTGAAAAAGATCCCTTTTTCATGTTACAAAAAATGTAATACAAGGCATTTCAATGAAAAAACTACATATTTCTTTTAGAAAAAGGATTTTTTAGTATTTTTTTCTTTTCATTTCCATGATTTGACTGAAAATGAAAGAAAAGCAAGAAATATATTAACTTTTTACTGCAATTCATTTTTTGCTCTCAAAATTGAAAAATTATCCCTTTTCCAGCGTTTTTAAAAGAATCAACATCTTATCTAAGAAAGACCATCTTTTTTTAGTTTAGAAAAAAGGAGTATATGCCATTTCACGAAAAAAAAACTACTTTTCACCAAAAAAGTGAATTTTTCAATGATGTTCTCCTTATTTTATAGTTTTCGTCAAAATATAAACAAAAAACACTGAGTATTGTGACAATATACTTTTTTCTGAAAAAAATAAATAAATAAATGACCTGTTTTTTAACGTTTTGAAGAGTATTAACGGCATTTTAAACAAAACCTTTTTTTTGAAAGTATAATATATGCAATATGAATAAAGAAGAAAATTCAGCATAAAAAGTGACTTTTTCTATGTTTCTTTCTTATTTTTATTTGTTGGTGGAATAAAACAAAAAAAATACATTCTTTTTCTCGACATTATTTTTTTCTCTAAAATTGCACAAATTACCTATTTTTAAGGTTTTATCCTTCTTTTACGATAATATATTTTTTTCTCGAACACTGCATAAATGACCCTTTTTCAATGTTTTTCGGAGATTTACATTTTTTAAAGGAATACCATCTACTTTACGAAAAAAATTTTTTTACACCAAAAGTAACTTTTTTATAATTTTCTATTGATTTCAGTGTTTTGATTAAAAAAAAAGGAAAATAAAAACTATAAACATTTTATTTCTCTGAAACTGTCCAAAGTACCCATTTTTAACGTTTTTGGACGTTTAAACACATTTTCTATAGGACAACTTTTTCATGTTTCTATCTAAAATTACATAAATTAAGTTTTTTTCAGTTTTTAAGAGTATTAACGGCAATTTACATAAAACCCCCTTTTACAAGTATAACATATGCGATTTGAATTATGCATTTTTTAACGTTTTTAAAGGTTTTACAATATTTTTATGACAAATCTATCATCCCTTATAAGAAAAAGTATGTTTTTACCTCCAAAAGTAAGATTTTAATTAATTTTCTATGAATTTCCATGTTTTAATTAAAAACATTAACAATATGCTATAGCGTATTGTTTTTCTATTTAAAAATACATAAACTACCCTATTTAAAACTTTTTATTGGTTTTAAAAACAATTTGAAGAAAATCCCTTTTTTTCAAGGAAAAAAATATTTCTTTTAGAAAAACGAGTTTTTAGTGTTTTTTCTTTTCATTTCCATTTTTTGATTGAAAATTAAGGAAAAATGCAAGAAATATATTATTATTTTATTGCAATTCATTTTTTTTATCTCAAAATTGCATAAATTATCCCCTTTCCAGTGTTTTTAGGATAATTAACATCTTATCTAAGAAAGACCATCTTTTTTTTAGTTCAGAAAAAAAATATATGCCATTTAACGAAAAAAAACTTTCTTTTCACCGAAAAAGTTAATTTTTCGATGATTTTCTGCCTTCTTCATTGTTTTCGTCAAAAAAAAAAAAAAAAAAAAAACACTGAATATTGTGACAATATACATTTATTTTCTGAAAAGAAATCATAAATTACGTGTTTTTAAACGTTTGTATGAGTATTAACGTCATTTTAAACAAAACCCTTTTACAAGTATAATATATGCAATTTGAATTAAAAAGAAAATTCTGCCTAAAAAGTGACTTTTTCAATGTTTTTTCTTATTTTCATTTGTTGGTGGAAAAAAACCAAAAAAAAATACATTCTTTTTCTCAACAATATTTTTTTCTCTAAAATTGCACAAATTACCTATATTGATGCTTTCATCGCTATTTTAGGATAACAAATTTTTTTTCTCCAAAACTGCATAAATGTCCTTTTTTTCAATGTTTTTCGGAGATTTACAACTTTTAAAGGAAAATCATTTCCTTTACGAAAAAAAAAAAAAAAATGATATTACACCAAATGTAACTTTTTAATAATTTTCTATTGATTTCAATGTTTTGATTAAAAACAGGAAAATAAACACTATACACATTTGCTTTCTGCGAAACTGTACAAAGTACCGATTTTTAACCTTTTTGGACGTTTAAACACATTTTGTAGAAAACAACTTTTTCATGTTACAATATACTTTTTCTATCTAAAATTCCATAAATTACGTTTTTTTCATTTTTAAGAGTATTAACGATAATACAT
>CM035220.1:22546379-22558798 GCA_020233015.1 Callinectes sapidus | reverse complement strand
GGACATGTATATCTTCTATATTTTTTATACAAGGTGGGTTTTTTACGGGAATTTATCGGCTAAAGTATATTATCTAATGGAGACCTTTAATCTGAAACTCCACCCATATGTGAAATGTTACCCCGAGTGGATGGTGAACCTTTCCCTTGAACCGCGGCCAGGATTCGAACCCATACGCTTGGGGGACGTTCCAGCCCAAAAAGCGAGCATTATTCCCCTGTATCACGGCCTCAATTGTCACCATACAAGGCAAGGTATAAGTGATGTCTTCCATGTGTAGAAGTTGGTAGGGATGGAGTGTAGCGTGCGTGTGACTGCCTGGCTGACTCTGACTGTGTTCTTGATTTATGGAGTAAGCTGGAAGGCAGAAGGACATGAGAGTGCTTGACTGTGTTGGTGTGATGGCGCCGCGTCACGCTTGTAAAGAGAGAAGGCATTGTGTTGAAAATGAATATGTATTGTCATTGTTTCGTCCCCTTTGTTATGTTGCGAAGATAAGCTTTTTTAACGTAAAGGGGCTGCGTCTTCTTTTTGCTCTTCTCTTTTTTTATTAAGGTTCCATAATTACTGTCCCGTAACTCAGGCACATAACGAGGAAAGAATGTGTTGTTTCCGGTCCTGTATGATATAGTAGTTTTGTTCTCTCTCTCTCTCTCTCTCTCTCTCTCTCTCTCTCTCTCTCTCTCTCTCTCTCTCTCTCTCTCTCTCTCTCTCTCTCTCTCTCTCTCTCACACACACACACACACACACACACACACACACACACACACATAGACAAAGTGAAGAGCGCGTTAGTCACATATGCATAATTGGTATCTTATTCGATTCCTTGCAAAATATATGAATTAATTAATTAAAATAGCAGAGAGAAACCAATCAGCGTTTTTGTCACTTGATATTATTGATCAATAGACTCAGACGTGCAGAGGCAATGGGTCTTGTGGGAGTAGAGACGACGCAGTACCAAGACATCCAACATTAATTAACCCCTTCAATATTGGAACGCATTTTTACCACGAGTTCTGAGTGTGATTAGATGGTTCTGTTGACTTAAGAAAGGGTCTATGGAAGGCAAAGGATTAATGGCCAAAGTCTGTACTATTTTAATCCCCACATGAGTTTCTGAAGCTTTACAAATTCAACAAATAATAAGAAGGATGAATGTGAAACTGCTTTCCTGTACTGAAGGCGTTAATGGGAAGTTTACCCATGTGAAATTTTTTTCTTCCCTCTTGTCATATCTTCGTTGTTATTATTCCATTCATATTGTTTCCTGTATTATTTTTTTTTCGTTTTTTTTATGGAAGCAATTGTGTAATTCTATCATAATTTCAACTTTTTGGCCTTAATGAGAATGTTCTTACATATTCCAGTATTTTTTCCCACTAGATATGTATTTCTCTTTGACTGTGCACATTTCTCTTATTAGATTTAGTTATTCTGGTGTGTTTTTACAGAATTCCATTAATATCTCACGCATTTAGTATGTCATCATTCTGAGATGACATAAAACTTTTGATATTGGAGAAAAAAAATTGTCATTTTTTTCAAGTTTTCAAACTTTTAAACCTCGAAATTTAAGCGCTTTGTAATATGAAAGAAAAGTTATTCGTTACTTTTCATTACGAGGCCAAAAGCCACGATGCATATTACTTTCTCTTGTGCACAGTTCTGTTATGCCTTTGTTGAAGCATCAAAAGATTCATTGAAATAAAATCTAGGCAGAAGGAGTAAGAGAAAGGGGGAGAGAGAGAGAGAGAGAGAGAGAGAGAGAGAGAGAGAGAGAGAGAGAGAGAGAGAGAGAGAGAGAGAGAGAGAGAGAGAGAGAAGGAAGGAGAGGGAGAGAAAGAGAGGAAATCATTAATCACCCACAAACTCCTTGTCACCGCCCCTCCTCCCTCTCCACCCACTCCTCTAACCTCCCCAAACCCCTCCCCCATCCCCTCCAGCTGCCTCTATACTTCTCTCAGTCCCTTTCTCCTCCCCAAACTCCACTTTCCTTTCATCCTAATACTCCCGTGATCCTTCTCCCTCTTTCTCTCATCCCCTCGTGTCTTCTCTTCCGTCTCCAAAATGCACCTTCCCGTCCTCTTTCTGTCCACCACTGTCCTTCATAACTATCCTTACCAAACCTTCATTTCTCGTCAATTTTTTCCAATTTTTCTCTTTTCTTTTCTCCCCGTCTACAGACTCTCTACCAGTTCCATAGATATCCAACCCTTATTCCATTTCACTTGCTCCTCCTGCTGTCCACTGCCATTCTGTAACATGTCCTGCATCCCACGCGTCCCAGTGCCTGTTTCTCACCCGCCACCCCGCCTGTTGTTGCCTCGCCCCTTCCACCACATGTGACTGTGAACGCCCGCAACCACCGGCGCCTGATAAATGAACCAGCGGGGCCCTGTCTTCCTCCCCACTCAGGATTTCGTGGGGTTTTTTCCTCTCCTTTTTTGTGACTCTCTCTCTCTCTCTCTCTCTCTCTCTCTCTCTCTCTCTCTCTCTCTCTCTCTCTCTCGGACACACATACGAGTAGTTATCAAGTTTGCAAAAACATTGATAATGATAGTTACAATTGAATATTGCATTAATTGCAGCATTGAGGTGATGAACGAGTCTGTGACAATCTGTCGCATGGATGGATTCCATGAAAAGAAAAGCTTGTGACTTCACCGTGCTCATGAGAACAGTGTGACCTGAATCACCTCACTAGTGTGTGTGTGTGTGTGTGTGTGTGTGTGTGTGTGTGTGTGTGTGTGTGTGTGTGTGTGTGTGTGTGTGTGTATGTATGCTTTATGTAACAAGTGTATGAGATCCAGCAATATGTAATATGAACAAAGAGTTTGCTTCAATTGCTTCCGGCGAATTTTATTTTTCTGGCTCTTTCAACTTTATAAACTTAATACTGTTACGTTGGCAGGGTCCATAATGTACGTGTTTATCGTTTTAAACAATTTGTGTTTCATTATAACTTTTGGTGATCTTTAATTTTCCGTTTTTGAACTTTCGAATGGTATGCTATTCTTTCTATTGGAGAATAAGCAAAGAAAGTTTTTTTGACAATTTGTGAATTGTGTGACTTTTTTCTCATTGCAAATCCTTTACTTGGCACTCACACGTGTGACATGCTCGGGGAGGCAGGCATACTGACGCTGAAAGTTGCCTGTTACTTTTTATTAAATAACAATGACATCAAGTGACCTCGTTATTGGAAAACAAAAATATCACTTCTTTAATAGATCAATAAGCGAATTTGATCTCTCAGTGCTCCACGTGAACAACAGAAAGCTGGTCATGGAAATTCCCATTCCCCAGCAAAAATATCAAGTTAAACAAGATCACTCAAAATCAAGACCAATTTAATATCGGTAACGATGAAGAGTTAGACGTGAATATTCTATATCCTTATTACCTCCTTGATTTTCATAGCCAAGAACTCCTTATCCAGCAGTCTCTTAGCAGCCTCTCCTGTAACATTGTTCCCTGAGGACGGCAGGTGATGGCAGGGCAGTAAGTGGTGAGTAGCGCGTGGCATCCACCACACTCTTGCACAAGGCTGGGAAAACACACGTGGCAGGGTTCACCTTTACCGGGAGTATGCAGCAGTATTTCATGTAGGAAATATGACGACGGTGTGTGTGTGTGTGTGTGTGTGTGTGTGCTCTGGCCGTCTGGTAAAAGTCATACTAGTGTCACTTCTGGCCTTGCGTAGTTAAATTTGTTAGGGTCTGATTAGGATTATTCTGAGGAGCCATAGAGACGGTGTGTTGGAGTTTCATTGGTATTTTTATTCTTTCACGTTGTAGAATACTTATTGGAATATTAAAATGTGATCACTCTCACAAATCTAAATAGTTTGTCAGGCTTTTTATTTCATTGATAATGTGGTATATTTCTTGATCTGTTGTTAGAATTATGTACTCTTAGAAATCTTGGTCATTTCCACTGCAGTCTGTTAAAAGTTATACAGATGAGGCATTTGTGAGAATAGTCTTTTATTTCTTTATTTCCTGTAAGTTCTCTGCCTCAATTCCGATTTTGTATGCTTGGTTAGTAATTTTTAATCGTATTCCAGCTTTATTTCCCGTTTTGACCCATACTTAACCATTATGCCCTTATTCTTTTTTTTATTGTTGTCATTACCATGAAGATATCCACATCTTTCGTCAGTGTCTGGCATGTTTGTGTTGAAAAAAATTTCATTCCACAATTTTACAATTTTTCAAGGTGGAAGCTGACTTGATTTGTATCAGGGAAATGTATCAGAAATATAGATGGTGTCGAATTATTCTCGTTCCCATTTACTCATCTATGAACCCGCAATACACCAATTGTCAGTATGAACCGCTGTTATTGATCACTGTGACACCATGTTTCCTGTTGCTATTGTTGTCATTGTTGTTTTTATTGCACTGATGACAGCCACTCCTGACCCACTTCATCGCGGTGTGCAAAGGCTTTGTGTCGAGGGTTATGGGTCCGTTATTTGTCGCCACTTGTGTTAGACTCTCCTGCGGCAGCCCTTCTGTCTCGCTGGTGTGGAAAAGATATTAAACACACCACTTTCAGCCATTTCCATATATCATTTGTGTACCGTAAAAGTTTTCAAAGACGAAACCAAACTTCAGATATAATATTAAAAAAGTCGGCCACGCAAGAGTTTAAGCTGTCCACCGAATCGTTCCTTTCCCCACATCGTCTTTTCATTCACTTTCAACTTTTCTCAAAAGTATTTGCTCTGCAGTTCGTTCTCGAAAAATCCGAAAACCCAATGAGTGAAGGAGTGGAGTGGGAGCGACGCTGAAAACTTTATTGATACTGGTGCTTTTGGTGCTGGCGGTGCTGGTGGTGGTGGTGGTGGTGCTGCTGGCCGTGGTGCTCTGTTGGTGTGTCCGTGAGGGTCAGACGTGTGGCTGTACACTCCACCTGACACGCGCCGCCACCCTGCTACCTTCTCTCTCTCTCTCTCTTTCCTATACTATGAATTTTTGTTTCCAGTTTCACATGCTGTTTTTCTTTTCTTATTTTTTTAGCCATTTCGGCACCATGGTATTAGTTTAGTCAAGTCCTACTATTACTTTGTGATTGTATTGATATTAGGAAGCCTTTGTTGTTGTTGTGAAGGGGCTCGAAATAATTTTTAAACGGTCTCACGATACGATTCTTTATTTCATTTGTTCTTTTGGGGGGAATGCTGTGAATTCTGAAAGTTCTCAGTCGTGGCAAATTGGCTGATATCACCACTCTTTTTTCTGTGTATTTTTTTAGGAATTTTCTCCGCTTCTCATCCTTTTCATGTTCCCCTCTTTTACTCTCTCTAATATGTCTCCTCATCCATTCTGTTTTCCCTTCGCGTTTTCATCACATTATGCACAGTTTTTTTTCTGAACTTTGAAGGATTTTTCTTCTTTTTTAATCCCTCTAATGTTCCTTCTTCCTTCCTTTCTCCAATATGTTTCCCCTCTCTTCCTATTCTGCCTTCGTCGTCTTTTCATCACGTGCATCCCTTCCTCTTCTCCTCCCCTCGTGCTTCATTCCATTACTCTCATACTCCCACCACCACTTTTGATACCCTTATGTCACTCTTCCTTCTCTCTGGCATTCGTCACTGTTCTCCTCATCCTCTCCAGCACTTCTTGCGATCACGGAATCTCTCTGCAGGTAGTGTTGTTAGCTACATACCGCAACACTTCCATACGTGTTTCCCTTCATTCCAGGTTACCAAGGTCGAATCTAAAGAATAAGAATATAATTAAATATATTTGAAGGAAGGAAATTATTATGTACATGTATTATTAAGTTTGAACCACTCGATTACTCCTTATGTTAGTGATATTCCTTCAAATTATTGAGTAAATTTGCAGATGACTGTTTTATTAAGTTTGAAAAGGACCCGGATACGTTTTAATTGACGTTCCCATGTATATCCGTAATTAGTGAAGCAGTGAAGTATTAATCTCAATGTATTTTGTTTTCGTTTTGAAGTCATGTGATATGCAGCGAGTGTTTGACTTGTGTATTGGGAGGAGTCTGTGAGATGATCAGAGGCTTTAAGAGTGATAGAAGATGTAGAAACAGTATAGACGTGACAGCGTTTGTGCGTATACCGATTGACAGGCCATACGAATCAAGCACTCTCTCCCCACCATACAGTCACTTAGTTAGTTACATCGCATTAACGCTAGTTTTGAAAATACACATGCATTATTATTGCAGCATAACGAAAAAAAAAAATGTGGGAAATCTAGATAAATGGTGATAATTAGATGGTTGTTGGTCAAACTCAAACCACTCATTACCATAAATCTAGTGATAATGATAGGCACACACACACACAGCGCTGCAGCATGTCACAACTGCACTTTCTCAACTTTTTGTGGCAACATGAAAATGAATTTGAATTTCCCCACAACATGTCATGGACCGTGAGAGAGAGAGAGAGAGAGAGAGAGAGAGAGAGAGAGAGAGAGAGAGAGAGAGAGAGAGAGAGAGAGAGAGAGAGAGAGAGAGAGAGAGAATTCCAATAACACATACTGATATCTATAATTCTTTAATAACACTATTACCCTCACCACTACCACCACCACCACCACCACCACCACCACACACACACACACACACACACACACACACACACACACACACACACACTCTTTGAAACCCTTAAACCTTCGATATATAGGACTCACAAACCAACCATTTCTCAACAGCTCAGGGAGAGGGAGGGAACCGCACACCCGTTTTCTTTCTCTCTGTCAAGGGTCGCTCGCACATTTTATCTCTCACCACCATCCTTCCCTTTAGAATGCGAAAAAAAGTAAGTGGTATAAAAAAAAAGAACAGGAAAGGTACGAATAAAAGGGAGAGGAAAAGAAAGAAAGAAAAAAAAAGAGTACTTCATCAGTTTCTTCTGTGGTCGTCTTTCAAAGGTGAAGGTGAGAAAAAGATGGCGTTTTCTTTTTCTTCTTTTTTTCTCACCCTAACCTTCCTTCCTTCCTTCCATTTCTCTCCCTCTATCTTTCCCTTAACCTTTTCCACAACTGGCCCACTTCGTTATCTTTACAGCGTACCAGCCACGTATCTGTCCCCCTCGCTGCATATGTCATAGGAAGGCTGAGGGACTGCTTCCCCTCTCCTCCTCCTCCTCCTCCTCCTCCTCTCAGTCCTTCGCTTCCTACTGCTCTTCCACCGCCAGTAGTAACAGTAGGAGGCACTTTGGTTTCAGAATATTCGCTCTTCCTCTCTCTCTCTCTCTCTCTCTCTCTCTCTCTCTCTCTCTCTCTCTCTCTCTCTCTCTCTCTCTCTCTCTCTCTCTCTCTCTCTCACGTCACCACAGTGGAAAATCGACTTTGCACATGACAAACACCAACATAAATTTCCTTGTGGCTGGACCAGTGTGCTAAGACTCCCGCAGTCTGGGCGCCGCCAAACCTTCTTAGAGGCGATCCAACTCCCTGTGATGCATTGCGTGGAAGTATCAAATTCTGCTCTGCTTGGTTAGAGTCAAGGGAGTGGTGATTTGTGACTTGCTGGGTTTTTGTTGTTGTTCTTATTTATTTATTTATTTTTTTTATTTGTGTGAGTGAGTTTACTTCTCCTTTTTTCTTCTTATACTGATGTGCTTTTTTTCTTATTTGTTTGAGTGGTTTTGTTTCTCCTTGTTTTCTTTATATTCTGATACACTTTTTCTTTGTTTTCAAGTTGATTTTTTTCTCATTCTTATATAATTTTTTATTTCTTTTCTTTGCTGTCGGCTTTCACTTTTCTTTTTCCTTTCTTTATATTATATATTTTCTGCTTTTGTTATTTATGTAAATGGCTTTTCATTCTCAAATATTTTTCATCCTTATAGTTTTTTTCCTCTTGTTTGTTTGGGTGGCGTTGTTTCTTCTTCTTTTTTTTGTTTTTGTATTTTCATTTAATCTTACATATTTTCTGCTTTATTTATCTAGGTGTCTTTTCTTTTCTTTTTTATAAGTTTGTATATTTTTCCTTACACTTTTTTTTCTTCTTATTCTTGGCTTTCTCTGTTTCTTTTTCCTTCTTCTCTCTTCTCAAACTTACATACTTTTTGATCTCGTTTATTATATTAGTGGCATTTATTTCCTTACTTTTTTCTCAGTCTTACATATCTTCTTGTCTGGTTATTTACTTGAGTCTCTATTTATTCATCTATTCTTTTTAACTATATATATATATATCGGGTGGTTGTTTTATGATCTATCGGTGAAGGTTTCGTCAGCTACTGGTCGGCTCGTCAGTGTCTCTCAGTTATACGCTGCCGTGCCGTGCGTTCTCGTGGGAAATTCTAATACTACAGTCTGACTGGAATGAAAAATTATCGGAGAAAAAAATATACATAACGGTTTGAAAGATATATTTTTCCTTTGCTTTTTCTGTTGTTGCTTTTTGGAGCGTGTGTAGTTGTGGTGGTGGTGGTGGTTAAATAATAATGGTGGTTCAGTTGTTAATGGTTATGTTTCTCTTTTTTAGTGGTGGTGGTGAAGGAGCAGTTGTGTGGTTCTCAATAGTGGTGTTGAGTGACTCTGAGGCCTGTATTCTATAACCCTTTGCTCCCTCACCATAACAATTTTACAAGAACACAATAACGACTAGTTGGGTTTTCAAGACATTTTCTCCTTATAATAGACTAGAAATATTGCCAATCCATCACCAAAAACATAAAAATTCCCTTAAAAACATGACTATCTTCAACTTGAGCTTTTGGAAAATAATAGTGTTGAGAGAACGAAGTGTTTAAGAATAAGGGCATAAGATTCATGGTAATGATGATGGTTGCAAATCGTTTTAACTCTTTCAACAATAGGACACTTTTCACCACCAGTTTTGGATTGGATTACACGACTTTATTGACATTAGGAAGGACTTACGGAGATCAGAAGATTAATTCTCAAAGTCTGTACTATTTTCATCCCTACACGAGTTTTTGAATCTGTAAAAAATCGCCAAATAATAAGCAGAATGGATATGAAAATGCATCCCAGTATTGAAGGGGTTAAAATTCAAGCCAGTGGTGATGAGTAGTGATGGCTGTGGTGAGTGTAGTTGTGAATTCTGGTGCTCAGCTGTTTTGTGGTTCACGGTGGTGGCTGTCGTGGTTCTTGATGGTGGTGAGTGGTTCTACAGGTAAGAAAAAGTGGTGTGGGACTCAGTGGTTCATGGAAAGAGTGATGAATCGTCAATGTTTTTAATGTAAGAGGGGAAGCTGGTTGATGGCAAAAAAAGAAGAAAAAAACACTGAAAATAAAAAAAACCCCACTAAATCGCCAGTCCCCTAAAAGTTCAAAAGAGTGGTGGAAAAAGTGGTGGTGGTGGTGGTGGGACTCAGTGGTTAGCCATGTGGGCGGTGCAGTCCCCAGTGGTTCATGGCGTGGGAGGTGGATAGATGGTAGTGGATGGACGTGGTGTGGCTGATTCGTGACGTGGCCGCAAAGTAAGTCCTTTAGTGTGACCCCCTCCACCACCACCACCACCAATACCACTGCCTCCTTCCTTCCCCGACAACGTGACTGCAATTGCCAACCCTCACCTGTCTCTGCACGTCCACGCCACGCACGCCTGCAAGCCAAACCTTTCCAAATCATCGCCACACATTTCCGATCCCCAAACGCACATCCATCCACAACAAGCTGCACCCGCCCCGTCAACTCTCCATCTCGTCACTGAGCTGAAAGACTCCGAACTTCTCCACGTCAAGGCAACTCCCGACGTAAGCTTCGCACATCCGGCACGCAAATATCGCCTCGTAAATAATGTTGGTATTCAGAAACACTTTGCTCTCTCACCACGACTATTTTCCAAGACCACAGAGATGATTAGTCGGGTTTTCAAGAGTGTTTCTCCAGTTCATAATGTAGATATCTTGTCATTCTGCCTCTAGAAATGAATAAACACCTTAAAAACTTGCCTAAAGTTAAATAAAGCCTCTTGAAATAGTGGAGTAAAGCATAGAAGTGTTTAAGAATACAAACCTAAATTTAACCTAAACACGATGTGAATTTTCTGACAGCTAAGGAAAAGAAATGGTGTAAATCCCTCCGTTACAGCAGGATGACTGAAGGAACACAAATAGAAGTTTCTCCAGATCAGATGGTGTTCTGTAATTTGATTCATTTAACCTCTTCAGTGCTAAGACGATTTTTCATATATATTCTGCTTATCATTTGACGGTTTTATACATATTCAGAAGCTCACGAGGAGATTAACACTTTTGTTAGTGTGAAGAAGAGCATTTTGTTTGTTATTTGCCGATTTTATACAACTTCAAAAACTCATGTGGAGGATTAAATTAGAACAAACCCTGCCTATTAATCTTCAACAATTCTCACAACACACCACACCACTTTCAAACACCATCCAGACTCACACAGGCAATCCTTATACCACCAAACCACACCACACCGGCGAAGTCCTATACCTACAGACAGGATCTCCTTCGAAACACATAAAGGGAGTCAGTCAGTGAGTGAGTCAGTGAGTCAGTCAAATCAGTCAGTCAGTCCACAGCTTCATCATTTCACCATTTTGGAGTCTGTCTCGTATTCTCAAACACATCAATGCTTCACCTCCACTATTTCAAAAGCTTTTATTTACATCGACACGAGTTTTTAAGATGTTTCTCCAGTTCTTCTACATCATAAACAAGAGAAACACTACCAAAAACCACGCTAATCATCTTCGTGTCATTAAAAAAATAGTCCGGTAAGAGAGCAAAGCATTTCTGAATAAGGTAGTCAGTTCACCACATCCCTCCTGCCCTCCAGCTGAGCCACACCACGCTAGCCAGACAGACCGGGCCAAACGCAGACTGCAGTTGAGGTCCGGTATAAACTTCCTTTTTGCAGAGACTCAATAGCAACGGAGTGTGTGCTGGGGGTAAGGAGAAGAAGGGGAAGAAGCGGAGAAAATCACCCACTGCCTGGAATTACTGCACGAAGGCGCTTGAGGCTTATTATTCCAGCCCAGAGAGAGAGAGAGAGAGAGAGAGAGAGAGAGAGAGAGAGAGAGAGAGAGAGAGAGAGAGAGTAGTCCATGATAGTATTCGTAAAGTTTTATTTCCTGTGCCTGTGTGTGTGTTTGCTCCCCTCTCTCTCACTCTCTCACACATTTCCTTCCTTCCTTCCTTTCTTCCTTCCATTCTCACTTGCTTATCAACTTATTTACTCAGCTGCCCCGGGGAACCTTTTATGGCCGTCCAAGCACCTGCCGAGGACCACAAACGGAACCAACACACCTCCCAGGGAAAGTTACAATCGAAATCCGCGCGTCGTGTGTGTGTGAGGAAGTGAAAGAACATTTGTACTTCCCGTGAAATTTAAACGTTTAGGAAAGATGTCGTGTGGAGGATTGGCTCTTGAATATGTTATGGATGGGTAGGATGGGTGGCTGAGTTTACTGAGGGAAGATAGATGAAGGCCTGGTGACTATGGATTTTGTCAAGGTGAGTTCGTGTTTAGATTCTCTGTGTTTGTGTTAACTTTGTTCACTTAATCCCTTCTGTACTGGGAGGTGTTTTTTATTTGGCGATTCTATACAGCTTCAGAAACTCATGTGAGGGATGAAAATAGTACAGACTCCGGCCAGTAATCTTCTGACCTCCATAGACCCTTCCTAAGATTTCGCTATTTTGAGACTGTTGTGGTGTAGATTACATTGGTAGAGTTAGAATACTCTGACTAGCAATCTTCTGACTATTATAGACTCTTCCTAATGCCAATAAAAATCGTCTAGTCATACACAAAACTCGTGGTAAAAATGTGTCCCAATACTGAAGGGATTAAGTATGATTTTTTTACTGTGTATTTTGCCTCGATGTGATGTGTTTAACCTCATAAGTACTGGGACACAATTTTATCACGAGTTTTAGATATGATTAGACGATTTTATTTACATTAGGAACGGTCTATGGAGGTCGAAAGATTACTGACTGGAGTCTTCACTATTTCAACCCTTACATAAGTTTCCGAAGCTGTATAAAATCACCAAATAACAAGCAGAATAAACATAAAAACGCGTCATGGTCAAGGGGTTAAACTTATGCAGTGTAAATAACTTAAAAACACTAATGCGTCTGTTATCATTCCATTTACTATGCAGTTCCAAGCCTTACCCAATAAAAGCACGAATTCGTCCACGCAGCAGTGACAGGAACTTGCCTCGAGGCTGATTGTGTTGTCACTGAGAGCGCGAGAGTCAATGTGTCAGCAGGAGTAAAGTTGCTGCCAATGGGATCTGATCAATGAGGCTTAAGGATTACTGTGCTGATCTGTTCGTAAGTGTGTGTATGTGTAATTAAATCCTTCAATACCAGGACGTATATTTATATTTAATCTGATTATCATTCGTAGATTTTATACAGCTTAAGAAACTCCTGTAGTGGTTAAAATAGTACAGACTCTAGC
>CM035220.1:22534392-22546359 GCA_020233015.1 Callinectes sapidus | reverse complement strand
ATATACATATATATATATGTGTGTGTGTGTGTGTGTGTGTGTGTGTGTGTGTGATAAGAGGTGATGTATTTTGTGAGTGTGATTGGGGCAGCGTGACGGGCGATGGTGACGTAGAGTGCCATGATTCATAACGTGCCATTCGTCAGCCCAGTCTTTGGCAGTGACAGGTGTGCAAACAGTGCAATCATTATTTCAAGGTATTATCAAATAAATAAATCTGCATGACGTACAAAGACAATCACGCACACTCGCTTTAGTATGGCTGCTACTGTTATGACACACGTCCGCTGCTGCTGCTGCTGCTGCTGCTGCTGCTGCGCTGGGTGTTGGTGTAACATTCGGCTGATGAGGGTCATGAGGGGAAAGAGAAATATTTGACATCTGCAAAGACTTTTCACTTTAGCGCTGTGTCTTGTATTTATAATCTTCTTAGTGCAAATTTCAGATTTTGTTAAATTGAGTGTATGACGATATTGAGAGAGAGAGAGAGAGAGAGAGAGAGAGAGAGAGAGAGAGAGAGAGAGAGAGAGAGAGAGAGAGAGAGAGAGAGAGAGAGAGAGAGAGAGAGAGAGAGAGAGAGTAGAAAAAAAAACCCTAAAAAATTCTTTATCTTTCTCGACGGACAAAAACAAACTTATTTATCTTTTTTTCTCATCTGGCGCCATTACAAGGTGGGGAGAGGCTGCCTTTTCCTCCTGCCCTCGATCGCCATCCGAGACACGACACCTTCTATGGAACGCGATAATCGATCAACAAAATACTGTCACTCGCTTCCCTACCACCAGAGCAAGGCACGGCAGGAAGGGTGTGTTGTCCATCCCTGCCCCACTGGAGGTGTACGTGTCTTACTTAACCCCTTCACTACTGGGACGCATTTTTCATATCTATTCTAATGATTTGGCGATTTTAAACAGCTTCAGGAACTCATGTAGGGATTAAGGTAGTGTAGACTCTGGCTATTTATCTTCTAATCTCCATAGACCCTTGCTAATGTCAATAAAAATCGTTTAATCACACCAAAAACTGATGGTAAAAATGAGTCCCAGTACTGAAAAGGTTAAGGATATTTAAACCATTTTGAAACGAACAGGAAAAAAAGTTTATAATAATGCAAAAAAGTTACATAATATGTCACGTAGGCAATAAAACCATTCGTCTCTTAGCAATAAATACGAGAAAATAATATTGGTGTGTAGGATAGAGCTATTAATACTTCCTGTCAAGCGTCCAGTACATGGCAGAACACTAAGCTGGCGACAGATTACCCTTATAATCCCATCACGTCGGCAGGATGATAAGAAAACGGAACATAATCAAGTCACGAGAGAGAGAGAGAGAGAGAGAGAGAGAGAGAGAGAGAGAGAGAGAGAGAGAGAGAGAGAGAGAGAGAGACACGTAAGACTTCTCAAAACCTTTCCATTAGAGAGACCTAAAAAGTACATATTCTCCTCACAAGAACCATTAGCCAATTAAATGACAACCTTACCCTTACCAGAGATCATAAGGAGAGAAGCAAGAGTCGATAAGGGCGAGATGAAGCCTCTTTCTCTCAGTGTTCTTTAAGGGCCTTATTAATGATTTTCCTGTCAACACTGCTATTGAGCGTAAAAGGAAATATTTTGTGTACAGTTGTGCTAGACAGATGTAAGTCACAGTGCTGTCTGTCTGGCATGAACACTGCACTGAATAACGCTAATCCATAAACCTTCTTAAGATTGACTGACATGATGAACTAATATTAATTACTGTTATCAAGACACTCTTCTTCTTCTTCTTCTTTTACTACTACTACTTTTCTTTTCTTTTTCTTCTTGTTCTTGTTCTTGTTCTTTTCTTCTTGTTCTTGTTGTAGTTGTTCTTCCCATTGTGAACATTTTATTAGTGATACATACATTAACAACATCGAAAATCTCCTCTTATCACATCACAGGTGTCACTCAAATATATCAATGGTTGTGTTTGTCTCATCTCTTTTTCCTAACGTGTTCCTTCCCGTTTTGACGCTGCGGGGATGTGATCAGGCAGTCAGTGAAGAGTTGAGGCGGTGCAGAACCGAACCAGGCCGCGCTACTCATGTTCTGCTCGTGTGTGTGTGTGTGTGTGTGTGTGTGTGTGTGTGTGTGTGTGTGTGTGTGTGCGATCAATACCAAAATAGCCCGAAGAAAGGTGAAAAAAGAGTTGATATCTAATAAACATGAAAGTACTACCACAAACAGAACAGAATCCCTAAAAGCTCCATAGCCAATACTCGGATAAAAGAGTGGCGGACGCAACGAGAGAGTGAAGAAAGTAGAAAAGAAAGAAAGAAAGAAAGAAAAGGGACGGAGAGGAATAACCACCATAACAAACCCTAAGCCAATCTAATAAGGAAACCACGACACGGGTAAGAGGGTGGGGAAAATAAGTGAAGAAAAATAAAACTGTACTACATAATGTGCTGGTGTGTTTTCCTCTTTACTTTTCTTTCCTCTTTCTTTTTTTTTCTTCTTCTCGTCGTCTTCCTCCTCCTCCTCCTCCTCCTCTTCTTCTTCCTCCTCCTCCCCCTCCTCCTCCTCCTCCTTGCAGCGGCAGAAACTCGCCTCAAGCAGCGGTAAATAATGGTGTCGCATTCGCCCTAGACATTTATTCCCTCCCGAAGAGAATTTATGATCGGAATTTAATGAAGCCACGACCTTAGAGTGAACAACAACAACAACAACAACAACAACCACCACCACCACCACCACTACCACCACCAACAACAACAACAGAAGCAACGAAGAAAAACTAGTACTTCCCCTCCCCCCCAAAAAAATAACAAAAACTGCAAAGAAACTTGAATATAAGTGAGCAATACAAGTGTTATATAAAAGCTAAGAGAAGAGAAAGAAGTGAGAAGATCAATGGAAATGTGTATACGTGTGTGTGTATACGTGTGTGTGTGTGTGTGTGTGTGTGTGTGTGTAGGTGTGTAGGTGATGGTAAATATTGTTGGTCTGTATTCTTGGCAGCCGTGTGTGAGGTAATGTGACTCCGTGCGTGGAATATTAGTGAGAACAAGAGAGGGAGGCACAGTAGTAAGGGGAGAGGAGGGAAGAGACTGATGGAGCGAGAAAAGGATGGGGGGAGGCAAGTGGGCGAAGAATGGAAGGGAGGAAAGGAGGTAATATGTGAGGAAAGAGGGAGGGGAAAAAAAGAGTGGACTGAAGCATCAAACTATGGAGGAATGGAGGGATAAGAGGGGAAAAGTATGGGGAAAGAAGAAAGGATGGAGAGAAGGAAGGAAGGAAGGAAGGAAGACAGATGAACAAGGTGAAGGAAAGTTAGTGGAGAGAAAATACAAGAAAGGCAAGAAGAGGAAGTTAAAGGGAATAAAAGTGAGTGAGTAACATACAGAAAGAGAAAGACAAATAAGAGAGAAAGAGGAAATGAGGTAATGGATGTAGGAAGAAAGGAGGAAGGAACACGTTAGAAAGAAAGATATGAGATAAACACAACCAGAGATGTATTTGACTGACTACTGTGATATGATAAGGTGAAACTCTCGATAGTGTTAACGTATGTATCACTAATACACTTTTTTCATAATAGGAGGAAGAAGAAAAAAAGAAAAAAAACACAATGTCGTTGTTAGAACATTTATGAATATTGATGCAAAGAACAAGAAAAAGATGAAGAGGAAGAAAAGAAAAAGAAGAGAGAAGCCAAGAAAAAGAAGAGGAGGGAAAAAAGAAGACGAATTAAGAGGAGATAGAAAAAAGAAAGAAAGAGATGGAGCAGCAGTAAGAGGAGGAAGAAGAGGACAAGGAAGAACTGGGGAGGAGAGAAGAGGAGAGAGAGAGAGAGAGAAAAAAAAAAAAAAAAGAACCGCACATCAAGTACACACACACACACACACACACACACACACACACACACACACACACCAGTGGAACAATACCGGTAATTCTCACAAAACGTGGAATGATGGAGTGTTATTATACTCTCCCTGTGTCACCTCCCTTCCACATTTCATCACATCTTCTACAGCATTCTTCTTCCTGGTCTTCCTCCCTCTTCTTCCCTCCCTCCTCTTCAATAATACCCCTCATCTTCCTGCCTTCTTTGTATGTTCTTTTTTACCCATTTTCTATAATTTTCCTCTACTACTTCTCTTCCTCCTCCACCTTGCTTCCTTTCTTTGCTTTGATTTCCTCCTCCTTACTCCCTCCTCCTCTATACCTCTTCTTTTCATTTCCTTCCTTTCTCTTCCTTCTTCTTCTATAGTCCTCTTCCATCCTTACTTTTCCTCTACACCGTCTCCCTTTCCTCCTTCTTTCCTTCCTTTCATTCTTCCTCCTTCCTTTGAACTCCTCACCTCTCTTCATTTCTCCTCAATACCCTTCATCTTTTCTCCATCCCTTAGTCTTCATTCCTCTTCTATAGCCTCCTTCCATCCCTACTTTTCCTCTACACCACCTCCTCTTCCTTCCTTCCTTCCTTCTTTCTTTGATCTTCTCGTTCTTCTTCTCTTTTCAATACCTTTAATTTTCCTTCTTTCCTTTTCTCTCATTTCCTTTTCTTTAGCTTTCTTCCATATTCCTCCTCCTCTTCCTTCCTTCCTTTCGTCTTCCTCTACACCTCTTCCTCCTCTCTTCTTCCCTTCATCCGTTCGACCACCTCCTTCTTCCTCCTTTCCTTTCCTTTATTTTTTTCCTTCCTTCCTTCTCTTTCTCTCTCATATCTTCTCTTTCTTCCAATTGTTCTTCCTACTTCTTCCTCGTTTTTACCTTCTTTTCCTTCTTCCGTCCTTTTTTTTTTTTTTTACTTCTTCTTTCCTCCAGTCTTTCAATCCTTCTCTTCCTCCTCCTCCTTCTCCACTTCTTTTTCCCTCCTTCTCTTCCTCATCCTCTTTTTTTCTTGTTCTTCCTTCTCTTCCCTTTCTCACAAGACGTTCTTCTCTTTTCCTTTCCTGCTTTACTTAAGCCTTAATAACCACTACCCTCGCCCCCCCGTCCTCTCTCTCTCTCTCTCTCTTTACCACGTTCCTCGGAAAATGATGAGAGAGAGAGAGATAAAGGCAGGTTTTCCTTCTCAGCAGGTCATTAGCAGGCCGCGTAATGTCCACGAAATTGCTTGGTTGCTTGTGGCGGGGCAGGGAGGAGAAAAATAGGGAGGAGGCACCACCAATGAAAGAAAGGAAGCAGGCAAGCAAACTATGAGGGATAATAGGGACTGGGAAGGTCGTTGGGGGAGGGGGGGGTAAGGGTGATGGATGAGTGAGAGAGAGAGAGAGAGGTAGGAGGGGAAGGGGGTTAAAATGCTATGATGGGAGGAGACAAAGTGGTGGGGGATTTTAATGATAGTGAATGAGGAGAAGGGAAAACTCGACATGGATTCACTTTTGTCATTGCTATTGCCACTACCACTGCCCCCCTTCCCCCCCTTCACCACCGCCGTCGCCGCCGCCGCCGTCGTCTCCTCCCTCTTCCTCCTCCTCCTCCTCTACCGCCACCAAAGAGAAAATTGAGGAATGGATAAAAAAAATGCGTGAGTTATGAAGAGAATTTAAATGAAGGTATAAATCAGGTAAAGAAAACTGAATTGAATAGCAAAAAAAGACGGGAAAGATGAGAAGATTTTCCTTTTTTTTGGAGTGTGTGTTACAGAGAGAGAGAGAGAGAGAGAGAGAGAGAGAGAGAGAGAGAGAGAGAGAGAGAGAGAATAAAGTCCACTGATCAATAGCAAAAGAGTAAAAGAGGGAAAGGGAGACACAGAGAGAACAAAAAAAAAAGAAAAAAAAAAGAGAGAATTTTCGAGGTACCCCTGACCGGCTTACCTATCCAGCGCCTCTCTCTCACGGTATAATGGCTCCACTTTAACGTAGATTAGAGTTGCTAGTCCACCGGAGACAGAGGGAGGGGCGTGTAGGGAGCGTGGAGTGAGGGAAGTGAACAATAGGGAAACAACAACACAAGGCAGCATAGTGTCTCTTTAACTCTTTCACTGCGATGTACACCACTAACAGAGAAACGTTAACAAATATCGACATGAAAGATAGAAAAGATCATTACAAAGAAGTATATTTAACTCTTTCCTTGCAACCTATACCTTAAAAGTCTTAAAACAACGACATCTTAGGAAAAATCGACAAGAAAGAAAACAATTAAAAAGTATGTTTAACTCTTTCACTGCGATGTACATAAGAACACAGTCTTAAAATAGCAAAATGTTAACAGATATCAATATGAAAGAGAGAAACCATCATTAACTAAGAGTATATTTAAGTCTTTCACTTCGATATACACCACAACACAGTCTTAGAACAGCGAAATCTGAATAGAAAATTGAGAAAAGTTAGAATAGATTATTAAAGATGATCAAAAACCATCTTAAAAACCAGTCTTTAGTTAATTGAATAGTTTGAGATGGCTGAGTTAAGACGAAATATCTCATGATTGGATTGTTAACACGGAAGACAAACCAGATCAAAGGAAAAGAGTTAGCCTCCTTCGTCATAAGAGCAAATATGTATCACTGTTGGTGGCGAGTGATGGTGTTACTGATAAACCTCTTTCACCAAGTCCTCTCAACGCGAAGCATAAGTGAAGCAAGGAACGATGCATAGAGACGTAATGGAAGGACAGTGAGAGGATGTAAATGCAATAGAGGTTTGTAACTACCATGAAAGGCAAAAGCAGTAATAATGAAAATGGTGGTAGTAGTAGTAGTAGTAGTAGTAGTAGTAGTAGTAGTAGTAGTAGTAGTAGTAGTAGTAGTAGTAGAGGCCTAAATTAGACCGGAAAGTATATACGAATGTCTTTCCACCACTAAACTCTACATAACACACTGCAATATGGCGAGGAAATACACCTGAAGTCTCATCTGTGTGTGTGTGTGTGTGTGTGTGTGTGTGTGTGTGTGTGTGTGTTAAGGCTGACGATGCTGACTCAAGGATAGAAATACTCTACACCTGTTGATCCGCCTTTCTGTGTGTGTGTGTGTGTGTGTGTGTGTGTTCTTACATGAGTCATGGAATCATTATAATTTGCAATTGTGATCATTCTCAAATTAATTAATTTTTACATAATCCCTAAAAAAAAAACCACACACACACACACACACACACAACACACCGAGAGTTGCGTTCCATAATTGCGTTTTAATGAATCGCTTTCATATCTAAACGAAATCAGGGAATCGCATTATTATTAGTATCTTTTTTTTTTTTTCCGTTCAGCTCCTCCTGTGATTTGTGGGACACGAAAAGATTAATATAATTACACTGTCGTAGCCACGTCTTTTCCACGATGAATGTTGTCAACCTCATTATGTGGGAGAATTGATGCGCCCACCCATTAGCATTGCACTTTGTCCACACACACACACACACACACACACACACACACACACACACACACACACACACACTGTACATCACCACTGCAAAATAAACGCGCCAAATAATTCTCTCTCTCTCTCTCTCTCTCTCTCTCTCTCTCTCTCTCTCTCTCTCTCTCTCTCTCTCTCTCTCTCTCTCTCTCTTATAACATACACACAAGAAAAAACCCATAATCAACAATACATTGATTTATTTTAATTTGTTTTAGATGTATTTAACACACACACACACACACACACACACACACACACACACACACACACACACACACACACACACACACACACAGTGGAGGAAAATCGTTAGTAACATTTAATTTTCGTTAATTTGTTAATAAAAATTGTACCAAAGACGCAAGTTGCAATAGACAATAGTTTACAAGACTCAGGCTACGCAGTTGTCTCTTCAGGGTAGCAAGAGTGTCTGTCGTAGGTGTGGCTGGTGGCGCCTGTACGCTGTCTGTATATAGTGTAGTGTGCAAGCAAGGCTGACATATATTGAGAGGGGAAGTATTGGAAGTCACGCTTGCCTCAACACGACCATTGCCCACTCGACCACTGATGGGAAACTCAGAGGTAATTGAAGTATCTGACTGGAGACGAGACACTGACTCACGGAACAAAGACCAACTCTGCTCGTGACTGGACACTTACTGGTTAATGAAATGAATGAGACAGATACAGACGAATATACACTGCACGTTATCGAAACATATTTCACCAAATTTAATTAGATCATTACACGTCATTAATTTCACACAGGACAATATTTACAGCTTGAATTAGGACCTAATCCATCTCTTTTTTTATATGTCTATGCATGAAGTGTGTGTGTGTGTGTGTGTGTGTGTGTGTGTGTGTGTGTGTGTGTGTGTGTGTGTGTGTGTGTGTGTGTGTGTGTGTGTGTGAAACAGATATAATAAATAAAATGTGGAATGAATCCTGGGATGCACGAACAACCACGGGTGCAGTGTGAGAGAGGGACGCATCACGCCTTGCCACACTGGCCAGCGGCAGGGACTCACACTGGTGAACTTGTATTATTGTGTCCAGTCCATTAGTACTTAAAGATGATGTACACGGCCTCTCCATGGGAAAACAAGACCACCCGTGCCATAAACCCTGAACAAATCTATAGTTAACATTATTTGTGATACCACAACTAACATTATATAGTGATCAAGAAGGAATCATATCACTCACTCCCTTTCCTCTACATGGCAAGGTTTCCCTACCACATAATCATGCCTTCTGAAGAGACAAGATACTCAACAGATGATAGTGGCTGCTAAGGATACAATCATGTCATTATATCATACACATCCGTGTACAAAGATTCTGGAAGGACACGCAAAAGGAGTTAATGGGAGAAGATAGACTGAAAGGTGAGCGCTTCAGTCCATGGAGTAACACGGATCTGGGCAAGTTAGTACATGTGGATTGGAGGACCAAGGTGGAAAAGTGTCATCTTCAAAGAGTGTGTGAAAAGAGACAGAAAAAAGGAGAACTGATACGGAGGAGAAAACGAGGAAAATAGGGAAGACAGAGACTGAGACACTGAAAGAGAGAGAAAAGACAAGGAAAAATGATATCAGAAATATTATTGTTTGTGTACATGAAAGACAACATTCTGAAGGTTAGAGTATTATTTCGTCCTATAATCTTGCTTTTTTTTTGTTTCGTTGTCCTCCTCCTCCACCTCCTCCACCATCACCTCCTCCTCTTCTTCTTCTTCCTCCTCCTCCTCCTCCTCCTCCTTCATCTCCACTGCTAGTATCTCTACCGTCAAAGCATTCTCACTCTCCTTCCTTTCAACTTCTGCAAGTATTCAAAGGCGATTCAATATGACTGCAATTAAGATAAATCGTTACCGTGAGAAGATACCCCCCCCCCTCCCCTCCCCTCTCTCTCTCTCTCTCTCTCTCTTCTCTCTCTCTCTCTCTCTCTCTCTCTCTCTCTCTCTCTCTCTCTCTTTATTTCTTGCCACTCATTTCATTTCCACTGTTGTCCTTAATTTTATCTACAATTTTTACATCACCGCCTTTTGTCTTTAGTTTTCTATTTGCCTTTTATTAATGGTAAGAGCAAAAACCTTCACTTTTCACCACATTCCATAAAGGTAGTGAAAAGAACATAAATTCACAGAAAAAGACAGAAACAAAGGTACTGCCATTGCCTATTGGTGAGTGACATAAGCAAGAAATTTCACAGGAAGAGAAGATAAATTAAGTTACATTTGGTTGGGTTGGGATGGGCTGGGTTAGGCTGGGTTGGGTTGGGTTAGGCTGGGTTGGGTTGGGTTAGGCTGGGTTGGGTTCGGTTGTACAGGGTTGGGTTTGGTTTGGTTGAGCTGGGTTTGGTTGGATTGGGCTGGGATGGGTTGTGGTGGGTTAGATTAGGTTGGGCTTGGGCTGGGCTGGGTAGGGCTGGTTTGGCTTGGGTTGGGTTTGGTTAGGCTGGGTTGGGTTGCGTTGTATTGAGTTGGGTTGGGTTGGGTTGGATTGAGTTAGTGCCTCGTTTACTTTAAAAGTCGAGATATGATGGAGTGCTGCATGTAAATACGGCAGCATTCTTTACCAGCGTGGAAATCAATGCAATAACAGACGTTCACTCGGAGAAATGAAATATACGAATGAGTTTTAAAAGGGCGGGATTGAATTTTGGAGGTTTGAATGCCATGGAAATGGAGGTTTGGCCCCGTTTTGCTAAGGGATATATCATGCACCTCCACTATTGCTTTGCTGAAATCTATACCGTCCCTTACTGCAGTAGAGAAATGGTACAAACGCATTTAGTCCTCGGGCTCTATGTTAAAGAATGTAAAGAAAAATACTAAAGGTCCTCTACCTCCATTGACAATAAAATATGAAAGTATAAAAGAATACAAATGAAACTGCAGTAATTATTTAACGCCAACATCCAAATTATGAAATGATAAAAAGAAATAGATGAATAAACGAAAAATCATTAAAAAAAATGCTCTACGTTCATTTATATAAAATAGTGAAATATTTTTTTTTATTATTGATTGATATTCATCTTCAAAAATGTAAAAAGAACAGCGATGCATTATAACAACCTAAAAACATTTATTTTCCCGTTTTACAATTGAATATCATTAAGTCTATTTGATTTGATATGATAAAATCAGATGTAAGAAGATTGGTAGAAAATGGGACGTATGTTTCATAGAGGGACAGACATTCGAGGGTCTGACGGCTTCTTGCAGGTTCCTTTAGTTTCTTATACAACAATCTTGTTCTATATAGACATTGATATTCATCTTCAAAAATGTAAAAAGAACAGCGATGCATTATAACAACCTAAAAACATTTATTTTCCCGTTTTACAATTGAATATCATTAAGTTTATTTGATTTGATATGATAAAATCAGATGTAAGAAGAATGGTAGAAAATGGGAAGTATGTTTCATAGAGGGACAGACATTCGAGGGTCTGACGGCTTCTTGCAGGTTCTTTTAGTTTCTTATACAACAATCTTATTCTATACAGACACTGTTATTAATATTCCATCTAAATAGGAGTGAATACCACGAAGGGCATTCCATTCTATTATATCCTATTCTATTTTATTCTACCTCCCTCAGTGCCCTTATTAACAGAAATTTATAAACATTCAACATTTTCTTATGCAAATTTCTAGTCTTAGAATCCATCTTAACTTCCAGGAATTTGTTTGTACTTTGGCCATTACCTCATCAGCAACTCCAATTCTATTACTGATGAGATAATGAGTACAATACAAGACCAATTTCTGGAGATAAAGATGGTTTCATAGACTAAATATTCGTCTCAGAAAGGGTTACGTACTTAAGAATCTCTGTTAATACGGGACCTGACTCTTGAATTAAACTGTCTGTCAATAACGTTTGATAGAAGGTGAATTTATGAAGTAGAAAAACCCGATGACATCCCTCGGACCCCAGAGAGGGTTCACATAAAGGCCATAAAATTCTGCCCACCTTTCATTGTGCTGGAGGGAGACAGAACGGCATATTCCCGTGTTTTATTTGCACAGATTTCCTCAGCAAACTGACGAAGCGACGAAGATAGTTTTGGATCATAGCCGACCGATAAGAGGAGGAAGAGTAGGAAGAAGAGGAGGAGGAGGAGGAGGAGGAGGAGGAGGAGAAGGAGAAGAAGAAGGAGAAGGATAGCGAAGTATATAAGAGAGGAAAAAATCAAAGACAATATAACAAAGAAGACGAGGTAAATAACAATGCTTTAACGTATAACAGAAACAACAACAACAACAACAACAACAACAACAACAACAAATGAACAAAAAAATAAAATAAAACATAAAACAACTCCTCCCTTCACCCCCACCCCAAAAAAAAATAACGGAAAACAAAAAAATAACCCTAGAACACAGAAAGAAAAAAAAAACGTTTCCTCCCCAAAAGAGAAAATGAACATGAAAAAAAAATCAGAAAAAAAGAAGAGGAAGAGGAAGAGGAGGAAGAGGAGGAGGAGGAGGAGGAGGAGGAGGAGGAGGAGAGGCAGAGGACCAATCTCCGGACAAGACGAAGAGGGAAACCACGTAGCAGTATCGTGGCGCACTTATAACGAAGACCAATGACAAAG
>CM035220.1:22485905-22496855 GCA_020233015.1 Callinectes sapidus | reverse complement strand
GAGAGAGAGAGAGAGAGAGAGAGAGAGAGAGAGAGAGAGAGTAGTGCTGGGAGTGATGCTCGTGAGGTATAGGTGAGGTAGCTGTGGTGTGTGTGTGTGTGTGTGTGTGTGTGTGTGTGTGTGTGTGTGTGTATGTGGGCTTGCATTAGAGAACTAAATAGATAAATGATATATGTTAATTGGGTCATTAGTATGAACCTGATTAATATTTCAGACCGTGTGTGTGTGTGTGTGTGTGTGTGTGTGTGTGTGTGTGTGTGTGTGTGTGTGTGTGTGTGTGTGTGTGTGTGTGTGTGTGTGTGTGTGTGTGTGTCGGTGCATTTATAAGTGATCCACAAATTTATTCACTGCACTTCCCGGTCTTTCTCTTTCCTCCCACACCAGCTTGTCTTCAATTTATTTTTCTTCTCCTTCATTCTTATCTTTTAATATTTTTCTCGATACTTCTCTTCGCTTGTACCTGTTATGAATTTTTTTTACTACTTCCTCCTTTTCTTGAATTCGTCTTATTTTTCTTATTTTTTTCTTACTTGTCTTCATTTTCTTCCATTATACGCCCATTTTCCTCCTACTTTCCATTCAGTGTTTTTTTATCTTCATTTTTTTTTTTGTCCCACCAACACCACCACCACCCCGACTACCATCACCTCAACCACCACCACCACCACCACCACCACCACCACCACCACCACCACCACCACCACCACCACCACCACCACCACCCCCTACCAACCAGTAGTACATTCTCTCCAGATGGTTAGCGTGACGTTGACTAATACTCTTGTGTCTGGTGTGACTTGAGCCAAACTATTATAAAGTTAGGTTTTCCCTCGGCACATGAGAGATCGTGTGTCAGCGGCGAGTGGAAGGAACGAGGGAGGGAGCGAGCGAGCCAGCGAGCGAGATGCAAGTGTATTTGTCAGGGTGGTGGGTGCGTGGGTTTCATCTCTATTAGCTCCCTGTCATTCACGTTCCTTCCCATGTTTCTCGCAATTTTTCTCCCGCCTCGCTTTTGTTGACTCGCTTGTCGCCCGCGCAACTGATGAGCTTCTTCGCGCGTCTCTCATATTTTATCTTATCTTTGCTTTACTGCTCGACGTGGTGGTGTTGGTGGAGTGTTTATCTTTACTTTATATCTGTAAGTGGTGATAATGTTGTTGATTTAGACGCGGTGCAATTAAATGAGTGCTTTATCAATGCTTTAGTGTTCTAGTTGGTGGTGGTAAAGTGTTTATCTTTACATTATATCTGTTAGTGCTGAGTTGATTTTATACATAGCTTAATTAAGAAAATGCTTTATCGCACCTATTAATCTATATCTCCTCGTGTGTTTTCCAAAACTTATGTTTGATCTCTTATTGACCGATTAAGTAGAGTGTTTCTCTTTTCTTTGTATCTTCAACAGGTGATTAGATAGTTAATTAAGGATAATTAAAACAGTGTTTAACGAAAGGCAATATTACTATACACACATTAATGCAAATTTTATCACAGCTTCATAATCCATCTCTTCTTCATACATATAATATGGTCTGATTTGGTGAAGTGGTTACTTGGTATTCATATACAAGATGATTTGAGAGTTGGTGAACTAGAATCTAATCAAGATTATGTATATTACGGTTATATTGAGACATATTTTAGTTTTATATTCTTACTACAAATCTAAATTAATTAATTTCCATGAAATTTGCCGACTCTCACACCTTGTGTTTCCTATCTTGATTGGTTTATGCCTTTTTTTCCTTTCTTTTATTATCTTTGTTACATTTTTCTTCTTTACCCTTTCTTCTTTTTCATCTACGTCCTCTCATTTGCTCGGAATTTTTCCTTTATTATCTCCTATTTTACCTTAAAACTTTTTATATTCCTTCCTGCACCCTCTCTCATTCTTTACTTCTCCGTTTCTTATACTTACGAGTAGCTGTCTAAAAAAAAAAGACTCTCTTATAGCTTTCTTTATTTACATACCTAACCAACCCTCTTTAGTCACTCACCTTCCATCCCTCCAAGTACTTTTCCCCTCATCTATCTTTCCTATGAACTGAACTTGCATAATAAGATCAAAACTCAGAGCAATGGTTGTACCTTAGACGCTCAGATTTGCAGGACCTGACTAACCAGCTCGCTCATCAGGTGTCTCGTCCCTTGTCAGGTGATGTGGGTGGGATGGAGTACCGGAGGGAAGGTGGTGGTGTGATGTAATACTGTGAGAAAGATCGAAGCAGGAATGTGATATAATTGAACGATATAGAAAAAAAAAGAAAGATTGATGATTATGTAATTGTCGCTCTGAGGCAAATGTGGAGAAAGAAAAGACGAAAATATTAGCAACTGAACTGAAGAGAAAATCAAATAAATGGAAAAAACTTTTGATGTAATGTGATGTGATGAAAGAAGAGGTGAATTGTGTTATAAAAAACAAGATTAATGGTTATATGATTAAGTAGCTTTAAGATAAGTACGATGAGGAAAAGAGAAGAAAATATATGCAATTAAACAGAAGCTACGTGGATAAAAGTGAGTGATATATAGAGGAAAAAAAGTTAGTGCTTGCATAATTAAGTAGCTGTTGAAGGAAAATACGAAGAGAGAAATGTGATAAAGAAAAGAGGATAGAATATAAGCAATTAAACAGGAGCTACGTGGATAAATGTATGGGATATATTGGAGGAAAAATGTTACCGATTATATAATGAAGTAGCTTTTGAGAGAAATGTAAAGAGAAAAAACACTAAATTAAAGACAAGTGTGTTCAGAATTGATAAGTTTGGCTAAGAAAAAGTCATGGAACAGAGGAGTTGAAGTTAATGCAGAAATATGGTGTTAAATTTGAAAAGAACAAAAAAAAATGATAGGGAAAATATTAACATTGAAGTAGAATAAAGATAAAGAAAGGAGAAAAGTCAGAATAGTAAAATTTGAAATGCAAGAAATTTATATAAAAGGGGAAAAATTGAGAAAATAATCCAGGAATGTTGAAGAAAAGTGAAAAGGACGATGGAAAAAAGAAGAAAAGCAGAAGAACATTAGCATCAAAACCAATTTCATAAAAGATACAAACTTGGGAAATACTCCTGAAATAATTAATGTATCAAATCGTGAAAACTGAGAAAAATAGGAAAAGAAAAGGAGAGAGAAAAAAAGAACACGACATTAAGAATTGAATTGAAGTTACGCTGTAGATAAAAGGTGTAAGCTGGAGGAATAATCTTGAAAAGTTGGGGGAAAAAGTGAAATGCATTAAAAGCGATAACGTCAGCACAAGGAGGCGAGGGAAATTTACGTTATGGATCGATGATAATAAATGCACGACTATGAGCAGAAAAGAAAAAGAGAGAGAGAAAAAAAGAATAGCTATCGACCTGTTTAATCTCCCAATAATATTTATGCTACACTTAAACCCTTAACCTCCAATACGATATTTTGAAGGCGTTTTTCTTCTTTCCAGGAATTAATGTGAGTTTTCTGTTTATTTGGTTACATGTTCAGATTTCTCTCTCTCTCTTTTTTTCTTCTTTCTTGTTCAGTGTGCAGTGAGTAATGTTTTTCTGAAGTGTTACGGCTGCATTGCTATTATTATTATTATTATTATCATTATTATTATTATTATTATTATTATTATTATTATTATTATTATTATTATTATTATTATCATTAATATTATTATCAATACATGTTTCATACGCATGATCTAACTTTAGTTCTACTTCAAGAGTCTTCTTATTTATTCCTCTCTCTCTCTCTCTCTCTCTCTCTCTCTCTCTCTCTCTCTCTCTCTCTCTCTCTCTCTCTCTCTCTCTCTCTCTCTCTCTCTCTCTCTCTCTCTCTCTCTCTCTCCTTCAAGACCTGTGACGCAAAGTATATATTCTCGTCTCATTACTCCAGGAGACTTGCTTAACCCCCCCCTCCTCTCTCTCTCTCTCTCTCTCTCTCTCTCTCTCTCTACAAATACATACCAAAGTGAGCTGCGTCGTAAAAGGAAAGAAGAGAGCGAGGGGACATTTTACGGAAAAGCGATCAACATTCGTGTTTAATGAAGCAAAAAATGGAAAAAAAGAGAAAAAAAGTAAAGGGAAAAAGAAAAAGAAAAACTGGACTCACCGATTAAATTCTTGATACCTAATGTAAAGAAGAAGAAGAAAAAAACAAGATAAAACGAGAAAAAAAATCATGTCTCCACTTAAAAAGTCACTGAAAAAAAAAAATAGAAGAAAGATTAGCGTCACTTTAAATACCGAGAAACAAATAAATAGAAGACAAGGAAGGAAAAAAAAAAAAAAACTGACCAACTTCACACAAACACTCGATACTAAAAAAAAAAAAAGGCACGGATATTTTTTTTTAGCATTTCAGCGGAGGATAAGGTGAAGTGAGGCCTTGCTGGCGCCACACTACCGAAATACTAGATGGTAATTAGCGTGAGAGGAGCACGAGGAGAAGCAAGGCGTGAGGACTAGAGAGTAAGTGTGAGAGAGAGAGAGAGTGCGGGGGAAGCAGAGATTGGAAAATGAAGGGAGGGAAAAGAGATGAGAGCGAGGAGAAACGAGAAAGAAGAGAGAGAGAGAGCACAGGGGGGAGAGGGAAAAAAATAGGGAGAAGGTACAAGGAGGGGGGTGAGAGAGCTAGCGAAAGAGTAAGTAAAAGACAGGGGGGAAGGGAGAGAGGGGAGGGAGTGAGAGGGGAGGAAAGGGCCGCCTCTCCCTTACTAATGAGCTCCCCTCCTCACCGTTTGCCGTGCACTCACTGCCAGGCTCTCATCGCCCTCCACCTTGCGCTCTGCTGCTTGTGCCCACTGTCTCTCTCTGTCCGTCTGTTTGTCTGCCTGTCTCTTGGTTTTGTCTATCTGTCTGTAAGAGTATTTGTCTGTGATTTTTTATCTTTCTTTTTTCTTCTCTCATTCTTCTGTCTATTAGTTTGCTCACTTCTCTTGTAACTACCTGGAAAATTGTTTGTCTATCTGTCTGTCTGCCTCTCTCTCTCTCTCTCTCTCTCTCTCTCTCTCTCTCTCTCTCTCTCTCTCTCTCTCTCTCTCTCTCTCTCTCTCTCTCTCTCTCTCTCCAGGTACATCTATCAAATATCCACCTTTCTAATTTGCCTCACATTGATCTGTTTACCATTCGCCCAGCGCCTGCAATCATCATTAAGCCTTCATCTCATCAGTCTTCGTATAAACATAAACTTAAATACATCATTGGTGCGCGGGGAACAGGTGGGAGTCGAGGGAAAAAAAGACGGAGCGGAATATTTCAATCTATATAATGATCTCATTACACCGAAAGGAGACACTGGCTTGCCGTTTACAATCCCCGCAGCCAAGTCAACAAAAGGACAAACTGGAATAAAAGATAGGATTGGTGCTCACCTTACCGCAGCAGCAGCAGCAGCCTCCCCCCCCCCCTCCCTCCCTTGCCTCTCCCTCCCCCTTCCAAATCCCGCGTAGTGAATCATAGGCGAATGGGACAAAAAATAACTCGCATTGAAACTAACCCGATTCAATTGAGATTAACGTCCGGGAAGGTGGGAGGGGAGTACATCGGACTTTAACACGCGAAATGAAATTGAACCGATACAGACTCCCACTACATGACCCCGGAGTTCGTAATGCCGTAATACCTGCTTCCCGCCACCGCGCTGAGGGACGACCAGTGAGGCAGCGAGGGACCTCCAACAATACTCACTAGAAAAGATGCGCATTGCGTGACTACAAACGGTGAGCGACAAGGGATAAATACGAGACACATTAGCACGCTCCTTATACTGTCATTGGGCCACGGTGCTGAAAACAATGAAGGAGCGCTTGCCACCTGGGACGGAAAAAACGGAGGTAGGTAAGCACTAATTGGGAAAGAAACAGACGAGCGTGTGAGTGGCAAAATTTCCCCGGCCATGCTGCAGAGACAAACAACGCGGAGAGATTCAATAATGGGCTTCAAGAAGAGGAGAGTAATGGACGCGAGGGGATGAAATAATGGAAAGTGAAGGGGCTGCGTTGTGTTGTGTTGTGCTCGGCTATGCTATGTTGCGATGCCAACTGCACATCCATTTCTCTCCCTCTCCTCTTGTTTTCTCACTATTAAAAACGGTGCCCTCGTATTCCTATCCCGCCTTTACTGTTTTGTGGGTCTTTCTCCTCCTGTTTTCTCTTTACTCTCCATAACGTTAAGAGAAACGTTATCCTTAATCTCACGTACCGCAACTCACGATTACCTGTACATAAAGGATATCATTTTTTCCTTCCATATTCAATCTGAGTCTCTATCTGATGTAGTGAGCGTGTTTTCCTCCGCACTCTGCTCCCAAAATATATTCCAAGGGTGTGTGTATGTACGTTTTTTATATCATTTTTATCTTTTTATGAATACTATGATGAAAGATTAAAGGGGCCATATTTATTTATAATTACCCATAGTGTACTTACATAACCATTCAATAAGGGAAAGTGACTCTCTCTCTCTCTCTCTCTCTCTCTCTCTCTCTAGCCACCTCCATTCCCTCACACTACACACGTCCCCGCTGCCACGCTGCCTCCGTGACTCCCCCATCCAGACACTGACGAACAGGTATGCACAGACTAACTAACGAAGCAGAAGGACGAAAGCTAATAAAAAAGCGAAGACATGAAAAGAATGTTTGTAACCCGTTTGTTTCTTGGGCACATTTTCATATTCATTTTGATTATTATTTCTATATTTTTTACACCTTCATAAACTCATGTGGGTATGAAAATATTAAAGACTCTCGTTATTAATCTTCTGACCTCCACAGACTCTTCCAAATATCAATAAAATCGTTTAATGATGCCTGAAGTATGTCCCAATTTTGAAAAATTATTAAAAAAAGTATACGGATACCTCGATACCTTAAAAAGTAAATTGTAAATGGATTGGAATTTTTTTTTTTTTTTTCCATCGTTTTTCAAAACGGGAGTTATCTGATTCTCTTTTCATCCAATAGCATATCAGTCTCACCCGCACGTTAAAAGCAAATGAATGTAGTGAAAAGCAATGACAGACACAAACATATGCTACACAGATAGATGAAATGACAGAAAGGCATGAATAAACGGTAAAAAAAAGATTAATATCCATACAGGCGAGAAGACAAACAGCCGTCACGTGGAAAGGTTCAGCACACAGACGTAACTTCATCCAAGAATCACAATCCCAATGTTTACGACGCGACGCACAACACGGGGATCATTAATATAATTGAACTTCGTGACAAAGAAAGATACATTGAACAGTAATAAAATCCCAGGAGACTTTTAATTTGGGAGGCACGATCATTACCCACATACACACACACACACACACACACACACACACACACACACACACACACACACACACACACACACACACACACACACACATTTAGATATTTATTAATCACAAGAAAGACAGAGAAGAATGTGAAAAAACAAATTGTTGTATGTTCTAAAATGATTAAAAAAAGAATCAAAAGCCAGCCTAAAACCACCTTTTACTCCCCCAAACAGAGAAAAAATAGATAAACAAATAAAACAGCAAAATGAAAAAATATATAAAACACACCCACACACACACACACACACACACACACACACACAATGGGTCATCATCCTTTAAGCGCACAATATCTAAACATATTTTCTCAACATCCATAATATATAAGCTTTGAGAGTACAGAGCAGTGTAGCATACCGCTTCCAACAGCTTTCTCTTTCTCGAACACTATGGGATTGTACTCTCTCCTTTGTTAGTGAGGGATACTTTTTCAAACACAATGACGTCTTATTTCGACAACTTTGCAGCAGAGTAAGTTAAGGAAGATTTTCATAAGTATTTTTCATTTTCATAGTTTTAATTCAGTGTGGACTTTATATGATTAGTGTATACTACCTTGTATAAATAACCTCTATTAGAGTATAGAAATAAACATAGAAAATAAGAAAAATAAATAAAGCAAATAAATCACATTGCAATAAGCCATTAGGTTCACACAGGGCAGTCCCTGAATAAGAAAAAAACGCATATCTATTTCCACATATCATTCTTATCCATAAATTTGTCGAGTCTTTTAAACCTCCCTATTGAATCTATTCCATTCATCTGCCACACTATTTGAAAATCTCTCTCTCTCTCTCTCTCTCTCTCCTCTCTCTCTCTCTCTCTCTCTCTCTCTCTCTCTCTCTCTCTCTCTCTCTCTCTCTCTCTCTCTCTCTCTCTCTCTCTCTCTCTCTCTATCTATCTATCTATCTATCTATCTATCTATCTATCTATCTATCTCTATTTCTATCTCTCTCTTGAATTTATACTAGTTTACAGAGTTGTCACATCTACATTGCATAGTTTTTAGTGACAAACCAGCTAAAGGTCATGTCATATTCATCTTTTCTATCTATTCACATTAATGCATTTATCTGCATATCTATTCAGCTATCTATCTATCCATGTTTGTCTTTATCCATCCAAGCAACTTAAACATGAGTCCAATTTGTTGTGGTATCTCGATGCATTTGAGTGGAGTTCCTGCCTGCTGTTTCTTAAAGGTTCCCTGTATCGAAGTGGAGGGACGTCACTTCACTACCTTTTAAAGTAACGCCTGGTCACCTCTCCCTCTCAGCTCCTTGATACTTTTTGTTGTCTTAATGTTGCTCTTGTCAGTTCTTTATGTGTGTCTGTGTATTTTTTATTGTTCCCTTATTTTGTTGTTGTTGTTGTTGTTGCTATTGTTGTTGTTGTTGTTGTTGTTGTTGTTGGTGGTGGTGGTGGTGGTGGTGGTGGTGTAGGTGGTGGTGGTGGCGGTCGTGGTGGTGGTGTTGTTCATCTTTTGTCGTCTTCATCATGTTTGTTCTCTTTCTCCTTGTCTTCTTCCTTGTCCTCCAAGTTCTGCGCCTCCTCCTCCTCCTCATCTTTCTCGTCCTCTTGTCCCTCTTCCTCCTCCTCCTCCTCCTCCTCCTCTTTCTCGTCCTTTTGTCCCACTTCCTCCTCCTCCTCCTCCTCCTCCTCCTCCTCCTCCTCCTCCTCCTCCTCCTCTTGCTCCTGTTCCTCATGATTGAGTTGCGAATTAGTCACATGAGTCGAGTACGTTTTAATGAAGGAAAATGAATTCACGTGTCTTATGAGTTTTTTTTTTCAGTAAACATTTTTTTTCTCTTCATAATAAGAACACAAAACTATTTTCATCAAAACACTTACATTTCTTCACTCCACCTCGTAGGAACTCAAAAAAAGCATTCTCAAACACTTCCATAATTTACCTCCACCATTTCCAAAGTCTTTATTTAAATTGTCACGAGTTTTAAAGGTCTTTCTATAGTTGCAGAGGAAAATTGACAAGATATTTTAGATTATTAACTAGAGAAGCCTCTTTGAAAACAACACTATTCATTTTTGTAGCCTTCGAAAATAGTCGTGATGAGAGAGCAAAGTGTTTCAGAATACGGACCAAGGAACCCTGACCAACATAGGGACACTTACTCGGTTGACCCACGAATGACACAACAGAGTATTGCATTTCTAATTTTGACAAAATTAAACATACGTATTACATACATATTACCTTTGTATGATTTACGGTCGCTTACATTATGCCGCGTGAGTACCAACAGAATGCCAGGCTGGTGGAACACACCTCAATAATCAATGGGCACAAATGAGTCATAAATGATGCAATCTGTTTAGTATTCAGATTCGACAAGCATAATATTGCGGATTCTGCCTCCAGAGGAATGTTAATGCTGGTCACTCCTCCTCTTCCTCCTCCTCTTCCTCTTCCTCTTCCTCTTCCTCTTCCTCTTCCTCCTCCGCCTCCTCTTCTTCTTCCTCTTCCTCTTCCTTTTCCTCCTCCGCCTCCGCCTCCTCCTCCTCTTCCTTTTCCTCTTTCTCTTTCTATCTCCTTCCTCCTCGTCCTTTTTTTATCCTCCTCCTCCTCCTCCTCCTCCTCCTCCTCCTCCTCCTCCTCCTCCCCCCATATTTCTTCAAGAGCTTAATTTTTAATGTACTCTACTATTACATATTTGCATACCAGTCAAATTGTTTTAATAATTATTTATGAGGTAATTTTCATTGGTCTTATACTTTATTTTGGTGAGTTTATTAAATGATTATATTTTCATGTTTACTATAGACGTGATTGAAACTTAATAAGGTAATATTAATTATTTGCGTCACATTCAGATTGTTGTAGCTATTAATCAGCCGGTTATTATTCCTTAATGCAGCTTTCTTGGAGCCTTTTGTTAGATTAATTCATTCAATATTTACAGAAGTACTTACAATGAGCGCAAAATGATCAAATTCATTACTTTTTCCAATCAAATAATTACAGCTACACTAATTCAATTAAAAACTCTCTTATACCTTCCCACCAGTTATTACAACATAATTTCCTGCATTAAAACAACCAGTAATGAGACACAAATCCACGTATACAACAACAAAACAAATAAAAAAAATACACATAACCATAACATCAATAACTCCATTTCCAAATCTCAAACAAGATTTCATCACTCATCCCTTTCCAAATCCTTAAACAACAATCTGGTACGTATTAGGCAAAGTCACTCATCCCATCTCCCCCTACAGCTATCCTCACCTGCACAGGATGGAGCAGGTTAAACTAGTTGGACTGCACGTAGGGTATGGGAAGGAAAGGAAGGAACAGAAGGGTACAGGCTGAGAATCGTCTGGTGTTGGGGTGTGGCCGGGGGCAGGGAGTGAGGAGGAGTAAGGGGAGAGAAGGACGGCACAGAACAAGAGGGGAGACGGTGGGAGTGGATGAAAGAGGGAGCCGCGGATTTGCTATGCAGAGAGAGACAGTCAGGGAGCGAAATGTTTTAATCTCACTGTAGAAAGCTGTGAGGAGAAACGGAACACGAGAGAGAGAGAGAGAGAGAGAGAGAGAGAGAGAGAGAGAGAGAGAGAGAGAGAGAGAGAGAGAGAGAGAGAGAGAGAGGAGAAA
>CM035220.1:22211608-22224313 GCA_020233015.1 Callinectes sapidus | reverse complement strand
AAAATTATAAAAAAAAGTGACTTTTGGTGTAAAATCATATTTTTTTTCGGAAAAGAGATGAATTTCCTTTAAAAGTAGTAAATCTCCGAAAAACATTGAAAAAAGGGTCATTTATGCGGTTTAAAAGAAAAAATATATATTTTCATAAAATAAGGATAAAAGCATAAAAATAGGTAATTTGTGCAATTTTAGAGAAAAAAACTATATTCGAGATAAAGAATGTATTTTTTTGGTTTTCTTCCACCAACAAATGAAAATATGAAAAAAACCTTGAAAAAGTCACTTTTTAAGCAGGATTTTCTTCTTTATACAAATTGCATACTTGTTAAAATGCCGTTAATACTCCTAAAAACGTGGAAAAACACGTCATTTATTTTTTTTTTTTTCGGAAAAAAAGTTTTTTGTGGCAATATTCAGTGTTTTTTGTTTATTGTTTGATGAAAACAAAGAAATAAGCAGAAAATAAACAAAAAAATAACTTTTTCGGTGAAAAGAAACTTTTTTCGTGAAATTGCATATATTCCTTATATCTGAACTAAAATAAAGATGGTCTTTCTTAGATAAGATGTTAATTCTCCAAGAAACGCTGGAAACGGGAAAATTTATGCAATTTTGAGAGAAAAAAAAGAATTGCCATGAAAATTTAATATATTTTTAGCTTTTTCCTTCATTTTCATTCAAACCATGGAAATGAAAGGAAAAAACACAGAAATATCCTTTTTCATAAAGAAATATATATTTTTTTATTGAAATTCCTTCTATTACATTTTATGTAACATGAAAAAGATATTTTCTTCAAAATGTTGTTAAAACAAATAAAAAGGTTTAAGTTTAAATAGGGTAGTTTATGTAATTTAAAGAGAAAAACAATAAGCTACAGTGTATTGTTCATATTTTAAATTGAAACATAAAAAAATCAAAGAAAATTACTGAAAAACTCACTTTTGGATGTAAAAACATACTTTTATTTTCTAAGGGAAGATGGAGTTGACATAAAAATATTGTAAAACACTTAAAAACGTTGAAAAATTGATAATAAACTTTTTATGTAATATGAAAAAATGATTTTCTTCAAAATGTTGTTAAAACCAATAAAAAGGTTTAAATAGGGTAGTTTATGTAACTTTAAATAGAAAAAAATATATAGTGCATTGGTCTTGTTTTTAATTAAAACATGAAAATTAAAAGAAAATTACTGAAAAACTCACTTTTGGATGTAAAAACATACTCTTTTGCTAAATCTCTGATAAACATTGAAGAAAGGGTCATTTATTCAGTTTTAGAGAAAAAAAAGTATTTGCGTAATATAATGATAAGAACAGAAAAATGAGTAGTTTGTGCAGTTTTAGAGAAAAGAAATATTATCCGAAAAAAGAATGTATTTTTTGGTTTTCTTCCACCAACAAATAAAAATAAGATAAAAACATTGAAAAAGTCACTTTTTAGGCTGAAATTTTGTCTATATACAAATTGCATATATTATACTTGTAAAAGTGGGTTTTGTGTAAAATGCCGTTAATACTCCTAAAAACGTTGAAAAACACGTCATTTATGAAATTTTTGAGAGAAAAGTATATTGTCGCAATATTCAATGTTTTTTTTAATTTCTTATGAAAACAATGAAATAAGCAGAAAAGCATCGAAAAATCTACATATTCGGTGCTTATTTCAATGTTTTCATAAAAAAAACACTGAATATTGCGAGAAAATACTTTTTTCTGAAAATATCATAAATGAAGTGTTTTTCAACGTTTTAGGTGTATTAACGAAATTTTAAACAAAACCCCCTTTTACAAGTATAATATATGCAATTTGAATAAACAAGAAAATTCTGTATAAAAAATGACTTATTCAATGTTTTTTTCTTATATTTAATTTTTTGTGCAAAAAAGAAAAGAAATATTGTCCGAAAGAAGAATGTATTGTTTGGTTTTCTTTCACCAACTAATGAAAATAAGATAAAAACATTGAAAAAGTCACTTTTTAGGCAAAAATTTTGTCTTTATACAAATTGCATATATTATACTTGTAAAAGGGGGTTTTGTGCAAAATCCCGTTAATATTCCTAATAACGTTGAAAAAGACGTCATTTATGAAATTTTCTAGAAAAAATTACATTGTCGCAATATTCATTGTTTTTTATTTATTTTTTTTATGAAAACAATGAACTAAGCAGAAAATCATCTAAAAATCTTATTTTTCGATGAAAAGGAACATTTTTCGTGTAATGGCATATATTTCTTTCTTCTGAGCTAAAAAAAGATAGGGTTCCTTAGATGAGATGTTAATTCTCTTAAAAACACTAAAAAGGGGATAATTTATGCTATTTTGAGAGAAAAAAAAAGTGAATTGCAATAAAAAGTTAATATATTTCTTACTTTTTCCGTCATTTTCAATCAAAACATGGTAATGTAAAGAAAAAACACTGAAAACTCCTTCTTGTAAATTAATTATATATATTTTTTCATTGAAAAGGCTTGTATTACATTTTATGTAACATAAAAAAGGATTTTTTTTCAAAATGTTGTTAAAACCAATAAAAAGGTTTAAATAGGGTAGGTTATGTAACTTCAAAGAGAAAAAATTACATAGTGCTTTGGTCTTGTTTTTAATTAAAACATGAAAATTAAAAGAAAATTACTGAAAAACTCACTTTTGGATGTAAAAACATACTTTTTGCTAAATCTCTGAAAAACATTGAAGAAAGGGTCATTTATGCAGTTTTAGAGAAAAAAAAGTATTTGCGTAATATAATGATAAAAACATAAAAATGGGTAGTTTGTGCAATTTTAGAGAAAAGAAATATTATCCGAAAAAAGGATGTATTTTTTGGTTTTCTTCCACCAACAAATAAAAATAAGATAAAAACATTGAAAAAGTCACTTTTTAGGCAGAAATTTTCTCTTTATACAAATTGCATATATTTTACTTGTAAAAGGGGGTTTTGTGTAAAATGCCGTTAATACTCCTAAAAACGTTGAAAAACACGTCATTTATGAAATTTTTGAGAAAAAAGTATATTGTCGCAATATTCAATGTTTTTGGTTAATTCTTATGAAAAAACAATGAAATAAGCAGAAAAGCATCAAAAAATCTACATCTTCGGTGCTTATTTCAATGTTTTCATAAAAAAAAACACTGAATATTGCTAAAATATACTATTTTCTGAAAAAAAGCATAAATGACGTGTTTTTCAACGTTTTTAGAAGTATTAACGACATTTTAAACAAAACCCCCTTTTTCAAGTATGATATATGCAATTTAAATAAACAAGAAAATTCTGCCTAAAAAGTGACTTATTCAATGTTTTTTGTTATATTTATTTTTTGGTGCAAAAAAACAAAAATATACATTCTTTTTCTCGACAATATTTTTTTTTCTCTAAAATTGCACAAATTACCTACTTTTATGCTTTTATCCTTATTTTAGGATAATATATATTTTTTTCTCTAAAGCTGCATAAATGACATATTTTTCAATGTTTTTCGGAGATTTACAACTTTTCAAGACAAGAATATAAACACTATATACATTTTATTTTTCTGAAACTGTACAAAGTACCCAGTTTTAACTTTTTAGGACGTTTAAAAATATTTTGTAGCAAACCACTTTTTCATGTTACAATATATTTTTTTTTATCTAAAATTTCGAAAATTAGTTTTTTTAAAGTTTTAAGAGTATTAACGGCATTTTACACAAAACATCCTTTTACAAGTATAACTTATGCGATTTGAATTATTCATTTTTCAACGTTTTTTAGGGTTTTACAATATTTTTATGGCAAATCCATCTTCCCTTAGAAAAAAAGTATGTTTTTACCTCCAAAAGTGAGTTTTTTAGTAATTTTAGTTGAATTTCCATGTTTTAATTAAAAACATGAACAATACGCTATAGCGTATTGTTTTTCTCTTTAAAGTTATATAAACTACCCTATTTAAATCTTTTTATTGGTTTTAACAACATTTTGAAGAAAATCCCTTTTTAATGTTACATTAAAAGTAATACAAGCTATTTCAAGGAAAAAAATATATATATATTTTTAGAAAAAGGATTTCTGTGTTTTTTCTTTTCATTTCCATGTTTTGGTTGAAAATGAAGGAAAAAGCAAGAAATATATCAACTTTTTATTGCAATTCATTTTTTCTCTCAAAATTGCATAAATTATTCCTTTTCCAGCGTTTTTAGGAGAATTAACATAATATCATAGAAAGACCATCGTTTATTTAATTCAGTAAAAAGGAATATATGTCATTTCACGAAAAAAAGTTCATTTTCACCGAAAAAGTGAATTTTTCGATGATTTTCTGCTTATTTCATTGTTTCCATGAAAAAATAAACAAAAAACCCGGAATGTTGCGACCATATACTTTTTCTGAAAAAAAAGACGGGTTTTTCAACGTTTTTAGGAGTATTAACGCCGTTTTAAATAAAAACCCCTTTTTACAAATACAACATATGCAATTTGAATAAATAAGAAAATTCTACCTAAAAATTGATTTTTCAATGTTTTTTTCTTATTTTTATTTATTGGTGGAAGAAAACCAAAAAAATACATTCTTTTTCTCGACAATACTTTTTTTCTCTAAAATTGCACAAATTACCCATTTTTATGCTTTTATCCTTGTTTTACGATAATATATATTTTTTCTTTAAAACTGCATAAATGACACTTTTTTCAATGTTTTTCAGAGATTTACAACTTTTCAAAGAAAACCATCTCTTTTAGAAAACAAATATATGATTTTACAACAAAAGTAATTTTTTGATAATTTTCTATTGATTTTAATGTTTTGATTATAAACAAGAAAATAAACACTATATACATTTTCTTTCCCTGAAACTGTACAAAGTACGTATTTTTAACCTTTTTGGACGTTGAAAAATATTTTATAGAAAATAACTTTTTCATGTTACAATATACATTTTTTTTATCTAAAAGTTCATAAAATATGTTTTCTTCAGTTTTGAAGAGTATTAACGGCATTTTACACAAAACCCGTTTTTACAAGTATAACATATGCGATTTGAATGATCAATTTTTCAAAGTTTTTAAGGGTTTTACAATATTTTTTTGACAAATCCATCTTTCCTTAGAAAAAAAAAATGTTTTTACCTCCAAAATTGCGTTTTTCAGTAATTTTTTTTAAATTTCACTTTGAAGAAAATCCCTTTATCATGTTACTTTAAATGTAATACAAGCCATTTCAAGGAAAAAAAATATATTTCTTCTAGAAAAAAAATTTTTTCAGTGTTTTTTCTTTTCATTTAAATGTTTTGATTGAAAATGAAGGAAAAAGCAAGAAATATATTAACTTTTTATTGCAATTCATTTTTTTCTCTCAACATTGCATAAATTGTCCCCTTTCCAGCGTTTTTAGGAGATATAACATCTTATCTTAGAAAAACATTCTTTTAATTAGTTCAGAAAAAAGGAATATATGCCATTTCACTAAAAAAATTCCTTTTCACCGCAAAAGTGAATGTTTCGATGATTTTCTGCTTATTTCTTTGTCTTCATGAAATAAATAAACAAATAACACTGTATATGTATGCGACAATATACTTTTTCTGAAAAAAATCATCAATGACGTGTTTTTCAACGTTTTTAGGAGTATTAACGCCATTTTAAACAAAACCCCCTTTTACATGTATAATATATGCAATTTTAATAAAGTAGAAAAATCTGCCTAAAAAGTTACTGTTTCAATGTTATTTTCTTATTTTCATTTGTTTGTGGAAGAAAACCAAAAAAACACATTCTTTTCTCGAGTCATTTATTATTTTTTTTAGAAAAAAAAATATATTGTGGCAATATTCAGTGTTTTTTGTTTATTGTTTGATGAAAACAATGAAATAAGCAGAAAATCATCAAAAAATTAACTTTTTCGGTGAAAAGAAACTTTTTTTTTTAAATTGCATATATTCCTTTTTTCTGAACTAAAATAAAGATGGTCTTTCTTAGATAAGATGTTACATCTCCAAGAAACGCTGGAAACGGGATAATTTATGCAATTTTGAGAGAAAAAAATGAATTGCCATGAAAAGTTAATATATTTCTTGCTTTTTCCTTCATTTTCATTCAAAACATGGAACTGAAAGGAAAAAACACTGAAAAATCCTTTTTCTTAAAGAAATATATATTTTTTCATTGAAATGGCTTGTATTACATTTTATGTAACATGAAAAAGAGATTTTCTTCAAAATGTTAAAACAAATAAAAAGGTTTAAATAGGGTAGTTTATGTAACTTTAAAGAGAAAAACAATACGCTATCGTGTATTGTTCATATTTTTAATTGAAATATGGAAATTCAAAGAAACTTATTGAAAAACTCACTTTTGGATGTAAAAACATACTTTTATTTTCTAAGGGAAGACAGATTTGACATAAAAATATTTTAAAACCCTTTAAAACTTTGAAAAATTGATAAGTCAAATCGCATATGTTATACTTGTAAAAGAGGGTTTTTTTTTAAATGGCGTAAATACTCTTAAAAACTGAAAAAAAACGTAATATGTGGAATTTTACATTGAAAAAATATATTGTAACATGAAAAAGTTGTTTTCTACAAAATGTGTTTAAACGTCCAAAAAGGTTAAAAATGGATACTTTGTACCGTTTCCGAGAAAGAAAATGTATATAGTGTTTATTTTCTTGTTTTTAATCAAAACATTGAAATCAATAGAAAATTATTAAAAAAGTGACTTATGGTGTAAAATCTTTGTTTTTTTTTCGTAAAAGAGATGGTTTTCCTTTAAAAGTAGTAAATCTCCGAAAAACATTGAAAAAAGGTTCATTTATGCGGTTTTAGAGAAAAATTAATTTATTGTCGTAAAATAAGGATAAAAGCATAAAAATAGCTAATTTGTGCAATTTTAGAGAAAAAAAATAGTCGAGATAAAAAATGTATTTTTTTGGTTTTCTTCGACCAACAAATGAAAATATGAAAAAAACCTGGAAAAAGTCACTTTTTAGTCAGAATTTTCTTCTTTATTCAAATTGCATATATTACACTTGCAAAAGGGGGCTTTGTGTAAAATGCTGTTAATACTCCTAAAACCGTTGAAAAACACGTCATTTATTATTTTTTTCAGAAAAAAAGTATATTGTGGCAATTTTCAGTGTTTATTGTTTATTGTTTGATGAAAACAATGAAATAAGTAAAAATCATCAACAAATTAACTTTTTCGTTGAAAAGAAACTCTTTTTCGTGAAATTGCATATATTCCTTTTTTCTGAACTAAAATAAAGATGGTCTTTCTTAGATAAGATGTTAATTCTCCAAGAAACGCTGGAAACGGGATAATTTATGCAATTTTGAGAGAAAAAATAAATTGCCTTGAAAAGTTAATATTATTCTTGCTTTTACCTTTATTTTCATTCAAAACATGGAAATGAAAGGAAAAAACACTGAAAAATCCTTTTTCTTAAAGAAATATATATTTTTTCATTGAAGTGGCTTGTATTACATTTTATGTAACATTAAAAACAGATTTTCTTCAAAATGTTGTTAAAACAAATAAAAAGGTTTAGATAGGGTTGTTTATATAACTTTAAAGAGAAAAACAATACGCTATAGTGTATTGCTCATATTTTTAATTAAAACATGGAAATTCAAAGAAAATTACTGAAAAACTCACTTTTGGATGTAAAAGCATACTTTTATTTTCTAAGGGAAGATGGATTTGACATAAAAATATTGTAAACCCTTAAAAACGTTGAAGAATTGATAATTCAAATCGCATATGTTATACTTGTAAAGGGGGTTTTATGTAGAATGCCGTTAATGCTCCTAAAAACTGAAAAAAAACGTAATGTATAGAATTTTACATAGAAAAAGTATATTGTAAACATGAAAAAATTGTTTTCTACAAAATGTGTTTAAACGTCCAAAAACGTTAAAAATGGATACTTTGTACAGTTTTAGAGAAAGGAAATGTATATAGCGTTTATTTTCTTGTTTTTAATCAAAACATTGAAATCAATAGAAAATTATTAAAAAAAGTGACTTTTGGTGTAATATCATATTTTTTTCCGTAGAGATGGTTTTCCTTTAAAAGTAGTAAATCTCCGAAAAAAACATTGAAAAAAGGGTCATTTATGCGGTTTTAGAGAAAAATAAATATATTGTCGTAAAATAATATTCTTTCTTAGATAAGATGTTAATTCTCCAAGAAACGCTGGAAACGGGATAATTTATGCACCCTTAGAAAATAAAAGTATGTTTTTACATCCAAAAGTAAGTTTTTAGGTAATTTTCTTTGAATTTCCATGTTTTAATTAAAAATATGAACAATACACTATAACCTATTGTTTTTCTCTTTAAAGTTACATAAACTACCCTATTTAAACCTTTTTATTTGTTTTAACAACATTTTGAAGAAAATCTCTTTTTCATGTTACAAAAATTGTAATACAAGCCATTTCAATGAAAAAATATATATTTTTTAAAGAAAAAGATTTTTTCAGTGTTTTTTCCTTTCATTTCCATGTTTTGAATGAAAATGAAGGAAAATGCAAGAAATATAGTAAATTTTCAGTGCAATTCATTTTTTTCTTTCAAAATTGCATAAATTATCCCGTTTCTAGCGTTTCTTGGAGAATTAACATCTTATCTAAGAAAGACCATCTTTATTTTAGTTCAGAAAAAAGGAATATATGGAATTTCACGAAAAAAAGTTTCTTTTCACCGAAAAAGTTAATTTTTTGAGTATTTTCTGCTTATTTCATTTTTTTCATCAAACAATAACGAAAAAACATTGAATATTGCCACAATATACTTTTTTTGTGAAAAAGCATAAATGACGTGTTTTTTAACGTTTTTAGGAGCATTACCGGCTTTTTAAATAAAACCTTTTTTACAAGTATAATATATGAAATTTGAATAATGAAGTAAATACTGCCTAAAAAGTGACTTTTTCAAGGTTTTTTCATATTTTCATTTGTTGGTAGAAGAAAACCAAAAAAATACATTCTTTATCTCTGCAATATTTTTTTTTCTTTAAAATTGCACAAATTACCTATTTTTATGCTTTGATCCTTATTTGTTAACAATATATTTCTTTTTCTCTTAAACCACATAAATGACCCTTTATTCAATGTTTTTCGGAGATTTACTACTTTTAAATAAAACCATCTCTTTTGCGAAAAAAATATGATTTTACACCAAAAGTCACTTTTTTAATAATTTTCTATATATTTCAATGTTTTGATTAAAAACAAGGAAATAAACACTATATACATTTTGTTTCTCTGAAACTGTACAAAGATTCCATTTTTAACCTTTTTGGGCGTTTAAACACATTTTGTAGAAAACAACTTTTTCAAGTTACAATATACTTTTTCTATCTAAAATTTCATAAATTACGTTTTTTTCAGTTTTTAAGAGTAATAACGGCATTTTACATTAAACCCCCTTTTACAAGTATAACATATGCGATTTGAATTATCAATTTTTCAACGTTTTTTACAATATTTTTATGTCAGCTCCATCTTCCCTTAGAAAACATAAAAGTATGTTTTTACATACAAAAGTGAGTTTTTCAATAATTTTCTTTGAATTTCCATGTTTTAATTAAAAACAAGAACAATACGCTATAGCGTATTGTTTTTCTCTTTAAGGTTACATAAACTACCCTATTTAAACCTTTTTATTTGTTTTAACAAGATTTTGAAGAAAATCTCTTTTTCATGTTACAGAAAATGTAATACAAGCCCTTTCAATGAAAAAATATATATATATCTTTAAGAAAAAGGATTTTCAGTGTTTTTTCTTTTCATTCCCATGTTTTGAATGAAAATGAAGGAAAAAGCAAGAAATATATTAACTTTTTATAGCAATTCATTTTTTTCTCCCAAATTGCATAAATTATCCAGTTTCCAGCGTTTCTTGGAGAATTAACATCTTATCTAAGAAAGACTATCTTTATTTCAGTTCAGAAAAAAGGAAAATATGCAATTTCACGAAAAAAGTTTCTTTTCACCGAAAAAGTTATTTTTTTGATGATTTTCTGCTTATTTTATTGTTTTCATCAAACAACAAACAAAAAACACTGAATATTGCCACAATATACTTTTTTCTAAAAAAAATATTAAATTACGTGTTTTTCAACGGTTTTAGGAGTATTAAAGGCATTTTAAACAAAACCCCCTTTTACAAATATAATATATGCAATTTGAATAAAGTAGAAAATTCTGCCTAGAAAGTGACTTTTTCAAGTTTTTTTCATATTTTCATTTGTTGGTTAAAGAAAACCAAAAAAATACATTCTTTATCTCGACAATATTTTTTTTCTCTAAAATTGCACACATTACCTATTTTTATGCTTTTATCCTTATTTTCCGACAATATATATATTTTTTCTCTAAAACCGTATAAATGACCCTAATTTCAATGTTTTTCGGAGATTTACTACTTTTAAAGGAAAACCATCTCTTTTACGAAAAAAATATGATATTACACCAAAAGTCACTTTTTTACTAATTTTCTATTGTTTTTAATGTTTTGATTATAAACAAGAAAATAAACACTATATTCATTTTCTTTCTCTGAAACTGTACAAAGTATCCATTTTTAACCTTTTAGGACGTTTAAACATATTTTGCAGAAAACAACTTTTTCATGTTACAATATACTTTTTCTATCTAAAATTTCATAAATTACATTTTTTTTATAGTTTTTAAGAGTATTAAAAGCATTTTACATAAAACCCCCTTTTACAAGTATAACATATGCGATTTCAATTATGAATTTTTCAACGTTTTTAAGGATTTTACAATATTTTTGTCAAATCCATCTTCCCTTCGAAAAAAAAAGTGAGTTTTCAGTAATTTTCTTTGAATTTCCATGTTTTAATTAAAAACATGAACAATACGCTATAGCGTATTATTTTTCTCTTTAAAGTTACATAAACTACCCTATTTAAACCTTGTTATTTTCTTTTAACAACATTTTGAAGAAAATCTCTTTTTCATGTTACATAAAAATTGGTACAAGCCATTTCAATGAAAAAATATATATTTCTTTAAGAAAAAGGTTTATCAGTGTTTTTTCCTTTCATTTCCATGTTTTTAATGAAAAAAGGAAAAAGAAAGAAATATATTAACGTTTCATGGTAATTCATTTTTTTTTCTCAAAATTGCATAAATTATCCCGTTTCCAGCGTTTCTTGGAGAATTAACATCTTATCTAAGAAAGACCATCTATATTTTAGTTCAGAAAAAGGGAATATATGCAATTTCACGAAAAAAGTTTCTTTTCACCGAAAAAGTTAATTTTTTGATAATTTTCTGCTTATTTCATTTTTTTTCATCAAACAATAACCAAAAAACACTGATTATTGCCAAAATATACTTTTTTTCTGAAAAAAATAATAAATCTTTTTTTCATGTTACATAAAAATTGGTACAAGCCATTTCAATGAAAAAATATATATTTCTTTAAGAAAAAGGTTTATCAGTGTTTTTTCTTTTCATTTCCATGTTTTGCATGAAAATGAAGGAAAAAGCAAGAAATATACTAACTTCTCATGGCAATTCATTTTTTTCTCTCAAAATTGCATAAATTATCCCGTTTCCAGAGTTTCTTGGATAATTAACTTCTTATCTAAGAAAGACAATCTTTATTTTAGTTCAGAAAAAAGGAATATATGCAATTTCACGAAAAATGTTTCTTTTCATAGAAAAAGTTAATTTTTTAATGATTTTCTGCTTATTTCATTGTTTTCATCAAACAATAAACAAAAAAACTGAATATTGCCACAATATACTTTTTTCTGAAAAAAATAATAAATGACATGTTTTTCAACGTTTTTAGGAGTATTAACGTCATTTTAAACAAAACCCCTTTTTACAAGTAAAATATATGCAATTGGAATAAAGAAGAAAATTCTGCCTAAAAAGTGACTTTTTCAAGGTTTTTTCATATTTTCATTTGTTGGTGGAAGAAAACCAAAAAAATACATTCTTTATCTCGACAATATTTTTTTTCTCTAAAATTGGACAAATTACCTATTTTTATGCTTTTATACTTATTTTACGATTATATATTTATTTTTCTCTAAAACCGCATAAATGACCCTTTTTTCAATATTTTTCGGAGATTGACTACTTTTAAAAGGAAAACCATCTCTTTTACGAAAAAAAATATGATTTTACACCAAAAGTCACTTTTTTAATAATTTTCTATTGATTTCAATGTTTTGATTAAAAAGAAGAAAATAAACACTATATACATTTTCTTTCTCTGAAACTGACAAAGTATCCATTTTTAACCTTTTTGGACGTTTAAACACATTTTGTAGAAACAACTTTTTCATGTTACAATATACTTTTTCTATGTAAAATTCCATAAATTACGTTTTTTCAGTTTTTAAGAGTATTAACGGCATTTTACATAAAACCCCCTTTTACAAGTATAACATATGCGATTTGAATTATCAATTTTTCACGGTTTTTAAAGGTTTTACAATATTTTTATGTCAAATCCATCTTCCCTTAGAAAATAAAAGTATGTTTTTACATCCAAAAGTAAGTTTTTCAGTAATTTTCTTTGAATTTCCATGTTTTAATTAAAAATATGAACAATACACTATAGTATATTGTTTTTCTATTTAAAGTTAAATAAACTACCCTATTTAAACCTTTTTATTTGTTTTAACAACAAATTTGAAGAAAATCTCTTTTTCATGTTACATAAAATGTAATA
>CM035220.1:22181467-22211588 GCA_020233015.1 Callinectes sapidus | reverse complement strand
AATTATTAATTAATACTGATACTCAGTTACCTAGTCAAGGTGCAGTGTCTCTTTATAGTACTAACTGTTCTTGTAACCCATGTACTATTCTACAGACTGCCAGAGTTATTGTTGTTGGAGCTGAAGGGGAGACTCATGAGGCTAAGACTGCCAGAGTTATTGTTGTTGGAGCTGAAGGGGAGACTCATGAGGCTAAGGTAATGTTTGACTGTGGCTCTGACGGGACGTACGTAAGTAAAAAAGTTAGTTCAAAGGTGTAAACTAAAGTGGAGGAAAAGTGAATTAATTTCCTATTCAGCCTTTGGTGGTTACAAGTCTGGTAGAAACATAAAGAGTAATGTGTGTGAGTTAAATATTTTGGACAGTGAACATAAAGTAAGTTCTTTTACAGCCATGGAGGTACCAATTATTTCTGAACCATTGTTGAGACCCACCATACCTAGCAATGTATTGGATAAGTTTTCTCGTGTACAACTTGCTGTTGATTATACTAACAATTCTCAAGTGCATATAGATATAGATAGATAGATAGATAGATAGATAGATAGATAGATATAGATAGATGTGTACAGGAGTTTGCTTACATCACTTGATTCTATTCAGATTGATGAAGTTGCAGCACTTAAATCTGCTTTTAAATATGTTTTATCTGGTTCGTGACAAGATACTTCTGATTCCCTGGTGTCGACTGTATAGTTTTATGTATTTCTAAGGCATCTGACTTTGATGTTGCTAAATTCTGAGACCTTGAGTCAGTTGGTATAAGTCCCAAAGAGTCAGATAAGTCTGAGTTTGATGCTATTTTTCAAGACTTTAATGAGAACGTGCAGTATTTTTCATTGGAGGTATGGAGTAGTCCTGCCATGGAAAAGCAAATCTGTTAAGAGTGATCTGATGGATAGTGTAAATAATGCAATAAGAGACTGATTAAGTTACAAGCTAAATTATGTCAGGATATTGATTTAAGACATAAATATTCAAAGATGTTTGATAAGTATGAAAAGACGTATAATTGAAGAGGTTCCTTGTCATGAGCCACAGGTTATGCACCCTACATATTATATGCCTTATCGTCCTGTGGTCAAAGGGGATAGAGTGAGTACCAAAGTCAGACCTGTTTTTGATGCATCTGCTAAAGGTTATAATGGAGTGTCCCTGAAAGATTGTCTTCACACAGGACCATCACTAAATAATGAATTGGTAGAGGTTTTGGTAAGGTTTAGAAGATGGCCTATTGCTAGAACAGGTGACATTACAAAAGCCTTTCAGCAGATTGCTGTAAAACGTGAAGATCGTGACGTCCATCGTTTCTTATTGATAACAGAGAATGACTCTTGACCTCGGCACATGAGGTTTTTACGTGTACCTTTCGACAACATTTCCAGCCCATTTCTACCATCTAAGTATCTTGCCACTGAGGTGATTCAAGATTTAAAACAGGATATGTACATAGATAACTGGGTTAGTGGAGCTGAAAGTGTTGACGAAGCATACACAAAGTTTTGTGAAGCACACACAGTTTTGTCACATGCAGGTATGTCCCTAACAAAGTGGTTTCTTATGATGTAACTGTTCTCCCAAAGTTTACTGACTGTTTTGACTGCACTAGGACTACATTGGTATAACTCTAGTGACACTTTCTCCTTCCAAGGCCTTGAAATGTATTCTAAGTTTGACTTTTGTTACACCAAAAGAGGTTAAGTATTATTGCTAAGATATTTGACACTTTAGGTCTCATCAGTCACTTTGTCATGTGTGGGAAGATTCTGTTTCATGAAGTGTTGAGGTTTGGTACCTCCTGGAATGACTTACTGCCTCAAGACCTTAATAGTAAAGTAAGAAAGTGTGTTAACAGTTCAAAGCATTTTAAGGCATGGAGTGTCAACAGATGTTACTTCAAGGATATGTCATGGAAGAATTTGTCTGATTTAGAATTACATGTGTTTGGTGATGCATCTGATAAGGCATCTGGTGCATATGTGTGTATTCGCACTTGTTTGGATGGTAATAATTATTGGACAACTGTAGTAGCCTCAAAGTCTAGAGTAGCCCCAACTAAAACTGTAACTTTGTCAAGGTTGGAATTGTTGGGTGCTTTGTTATGTGCAAGATTAGTAACTTTTGTCTGAAAGTCTCTCAGGTTAGACTATAAGATTCGTATTTCTTATTGGACCGATTCTAGAATTGTACTGTCATGGATTCATGTGGAAGATGTTTCTGGAAAACATGGTTACAGAAATTAAAAATGCTGCTCCTCTCAGTTACTGGCATCATTGTTCAATTAAAGATAACCCTGCTGATTTGATTTCTAGAGGTGTTTTGGCTGATCAGCTTGTGAATAACAGTTTGTGGATGAATGGGCCCTTTTTTTTTTCTTTTTTTTTAAAGGGGGGTGAAGAAAAACGAAGATAGCTAGCTAAAGTGAAAGTGGGTGGGAAGGGAAGGGTGAAAGAAAGTAAGAAGAGAGATAGATTGTGGGCTTAACTTGCTGTATTTTTTTTTTTTATTCCAGTCAATCTTCACTCACTCTACACTCGCGTAAATCATATATTCTTTCATCCTGGGACCACAAATACTCCGGCAGAACCACAGCTTTCCACTATGCCACAGACTTTTGGGGAAGGTGAATCTGCTACACTGTGAGAGGTAAAGAGGTTGTGCTTTTGTGCTGTTCCCATGTGCAGTAACTGTAGTGGAAACAGTCTTCCCCAAAAGGAACACAGCTAATCATATCAAATTTCAGACTGTCCGGTGCTGTGGCCCCGGTGTTGCGACTAAACATTCACTCCGTTCACATTCATTGTATATACAGGGTCAAAAGTTTTTTTGTTATGTCCTTTGTCAATTTAATTATTTATATTTTGGTGAAAGTAAATTGTGACTCAATCTCAAGGTTATTTACTTATTATTCAGTTGTTTGTTCTGTAATTTTGAAGGACAAATTGTTAGCAGTTAGTTAGTTATTGTTAACAGGTTTTGGTTAGTTTTAGACGAAGGTTAGTTAATTAGTTAGTTAAGGATTTTAGGATAGTTTTAAGAAGGACTGTTAGTTACTTTTAGGTGATTATTGGTTCTGGTGGTTCCATTGAAATTATTATGCTGCTTTTTGGAAACCAAGAGTGGGTGTTGTTATGTTGAATTACAAGACTATTATAATGTTCTCTTTCGCTTATCTTTATTGTTTTCCATGTATTGAGAGCCTTTTGATAGTTAATGATATTTAGTGGGGCAATATTATATTTATGATGTAATTCTTCCGTATTCAAGTTCTCTTGCTCATTGCAGTGGATGAATCTTAGTGCTTTATTTAGTACAACTTGCATTTTCTTTTTTCGTGTCTTTGAAGCCATGACCATGGGTATAGGCGGGTATGAAATAACAGGGATCAAAAGTGTTTTAATTAGTGTAGCTTTTATTTTTGGGGTTAGATTGCTAAATCTTCTTAAGTTTGATAGAATTCCTTTTCCTTTATTCGTATTTTTCCTGATATGTGTGACAAACCCATTTGAAGTTAGATTTAAACCAAGAAGTTTTCCTGATTTGCAGGTATCAATCTCTTTATCGTTTACTTTAATTTTCTTTATTTTAACTTGAGCTATAGGTATTATTTTGAATTTTTCTTCACTAGTCTTAATTTTCCATTTCCTTTCAAACTTGCTAATTCTTTCAATTTCGCGTTCCACTTTTACTTGCATCATACGTTTTGATTTGCTTGGTGAAGTAATGATTTGTGTCACATCATCGGCGTACATTGTCTAGGCAGCCATGTTCAGGTAAAGGGAGGTCATTCGTAAATAATGTATATAATGTGGGAGATAAAACGCTCCCCTGTGGGACGCCACTAAGAAGGTTGATGTCATTACTATAGTCTATTCCAAAATTTATTCTTCCCTTACGATAATCTAAAAAAATTGCACAGTATCTTTGATAGTATGTCAGGCAGCCCAAGTCTTATTATTTTATATTTAAGTCCATGATGCCTGACTTTAGTCTGGCACAAAGCTTTAATTTCCAAACTACCCTCCTACGGCTTCTATCCTTCTCTCTGCAACTTCATCTCAAGTTTCCTTTCTAATCTTTCTATTGCTGCTGTGGTAGACGGTAACTGTTCTTCCCCTAAATCTATTAACAGTGATGTTCCTCATGGTTCTGTCCTATCACCCACTCTCTTCCTATTATTCATCAATGATCTTCTAAACCAAACTTTTTGCCCTAACCACTCTTATGCTGATGATACCACCTTGCACTTTTCCACGTCTTTCCATAGACGACTAACCCTTCAGAAAGTAAACAGTGATCTACCAGAGGACAGACTCTCCCCATACTATCCTTTCTGGTTCACAGGTTGTGACTTATTTGGACTTTCATCGTAAAGTTAAGACAAAGAGAATGTAAGAGGTATGGCGTGAGGTTCACATGCTTAGTGAGCAGGGCAGTGAATATTGAGGTTGTTCACTCGCTCAGCAAAGACAGTTTCATAAACGCATTTAAGAGATTTGTTGCACTTCGTGGTTCTGTGAGAGAAATTAGGTGCGACCAAGGAACAAATTTTTTTGGTGCAAAAAATGAATTGTTGAAAATGGGAGGTGATGTGGTTTTTAATCCACCTGCAGCCAGCCACAGAGGTGGAGTATGGGAAAGGATTATCGGTGTAGCCAGACAGGTTATTGAGGGCATCCTCTATGAATACGAGTCTCATCTAGATGAGATTGTCCGAAGGTGCCTCAGTGATAAAAAACAGACCCCTTAATGGTAATTACATCAGTAACCCTCAGTCACTTGAACCTCTCACACCAAACCACTTGATCACTATGAAGTCTAAGGTTATTCCTCGTACTTTGGCTGCGGAACACATGGAACCATCTGATCTATACGCGTCCAAACAGTGGCGTCGTGTTCAATACTCTATAGACCTATTTTGGTCGAGGTGGAAAAAGGAAATCGTTCATCAATACCAGTCCCAAGCGAAATGGAACACTCGTAGGCAGAATGCCTGTGTAGGAGATCTAGTTTTACTAATAGACGAGCAGTGCCATCGTTTCTATTGGAAACTAGGACGAATTGTTGAAGTTTACCCATCTCAAGATGGACTGGTGTGTTTGGTGAATGTATAACTTGCTGACAGATCTACTCTGAAGCTCCCTGTCCAAAAATTGGTAAAAATTTTGTATTAAGATTCTCGGGGTACGATCCCCACCGAAGAGCCTAGATGTTGAAAGATTGTGTACACAATTTGATTATAATTATGATTATGGGAGCCATAAGACTGAAATTTAGGGAGATTATATGTATGTTGGTGGTGGATTTAATCTAAATAAGTCAAGGGTAATTATACGTATTTGGTGATGGATATTATGTTAATGATATCGTTCTCGTTCGCACCATTTTTTGTGTTCGACTCTGGTTACTGTATTGTTATTAGTGATAATTCGAACTAGTTTGCTCATGTAGTGGTTCATTGACGTCATCGTCATGGACCAATCACGCCTTCCATATGACAAAAGGAAGGTGCGCTGGTTAGATGAGGTACCCGCATACTTCATTGTGTGGAAAGCATTCTCTGGTGACGGTGTGGGGTGCAGGACACAATCTTGCTGGTTATTTCAAGAGTCCACGTCTGCCATTTCTTTGGCAGCAACATTGATTGTTTGATTCCCATTTGGAGGCCTAGTGAATCGCAATGTAAGGTGTGTACATTTTCTCATGTAAATAATTATCTCACCATGCTGTAGGCGTTTGACCTTATTTGTAACTTGAACTATTATATCTGAACTTGTTAATTTGTTGTTTATTGCTTAGGTTTAGTGTGCATACTTAATTGTTAATACTTAATTGTTAAACTACAGCCACCACCACCACCACCACCACCACCACCATCACTTCAACGCTGGTTATGTTAAAAGTAACATGTACAGAGACCTTGGAATACCTGTAACAGAAAGAACAAAGAAATACCTTGAGAGAACAAATACCAACATGAAGAAACCCATCAAGAACAAGGTGCGGAATAAAGAACTACAGAGGGACCTCGCCTATGCAGCCACTGAGGGCGCGGCGCAGAACGTCACCCAACTTTAGACGCCGTTTTCTCGAAACAGAGGTACCAGTATGTATGCTCTATCTTACATAACTTTTTTTTTATTTAATGATGGATTTTCATGATTTTTTTTTTTTTTTGCATTTTGTTCCTAAATAAATTGTCTACAACTGTAATTGACCGTTTTTTGGATAAATTAACACCGTAAATTAAGTAAGACTTACATTTTTACGAATATTTTTTTTTATACATTTTTTTTAGCCCAATAAACTCTTAAAAGAAAATTGCTTAAAAAAGTAATCTGTTACAGGTGTGTAACAACTCTTCTTCTATTAAGAGCATGAAACAAAGTATTCTAAGTTTTATAGTTTTTTGCGTAATATTGCAATTTTTTTTTTTTTTTTTTTTCTTTTTTTCTATTGCAGATAGATAGATGCTGTAACCCGCAAGATGACATCTTCTTATAGTACACGCTTTCGATAAAAAAAAAATCATGTGTAGCTACAATGATTTTTACAGTTTTACCCCTAAATTTGACGACATCCCCTGCGTATTCACCCTGTATCTACCTTGTTGTGTGCCAGTAAAGTAAGGAAGTTGTGCCAAGCCTTTGATTGTCTTCTTACTTCTCTGAGTAAGTCTAGTCTCTGGGTCTGTTACCTCGCTTCCCGTCGTTAGCTACGGATCTTCGCTTAGAAACATCCCTATGTCTGTGCCGCCAGTCATGTGCTGCCATTTTGGGTAAGAGTACGTATCGCGGCTTTGGAAGCTGTGTATGGACGGGGGCCAGTGTAACAATATTGTCACGGCTTCCTACTGAAATACGTATGGAGTAGGCCAGGAAGGGTGTTGAGCGTGAAAGTGATTTGGAGTGGCCTTTGAAATTCCTGCAAAAGGAAATAGAGAGTATTGAGAGGTCAGGTATTTTCAGATGCCACTACAGGTAAGCATGAGAATCCTGGGATGAGTAAACGGCGCAAACTCCGCCTTTCAGCTCGCGGTTGGTAAGAGATAGACCCTCTACTGCTTCAGCCCTGCATGCATCAAGTATTGATATCAGTAACACGGCTTGTGTATTTCGCAATAAAAGACACAAGTCTGAGAAATGTTTGGATGTGTTAAGATTGCCTGATAAAGAGCAAGCTGAATAGATTAAACTTGCTGGAGTGTGCTTTAAATGTTTGGTTAAAGGCCATGTGGCCAAAGGTTGTTTTTGAAAATGTACAAAATATGGAGATAGGCATAATGTGCTTCTCTGTGGTGCAAGATTACAGTCTAAGAGTGATGCTAATGGCTCTTTATGGACAACAAGTGTATCTGCAACACAGGCATATCTTGTTCCTTCAAGTAGTACCAGCAAGAATTATTAATTAATACTGATACTCAGTTACCTAGTCAAGGTGCAGTGTCTCTTTATAGTACTAACTGTTCTTGTAACCCATGTACTATTATACAGACTGCCAGAGTTATTGTTGTTGGAGCTGAATGGGAGACTCATTAGGCTAAGGTAATAATGTTTGACTGTGGCTCTGACGGGACGTACGTAAGTAAAAAAGTTAGTTTAAAGGTGTAAACTAAAGTGGAGGAAAAGTGAATTCATTTCCTATTCAGCCTTTGGTGGTTACAAGTCTGGCAGAAACATAAAGAGTAATGTGTGTGAGTTAAATATTTTGGACAGTGAACATAAAGTAAGTTCTTTTACAGCCATGGAGGTACCAATTATATCTGAACCATTGTTGAGACCCACCATACCTAGCAATGTATTGGATAAGTTTTCTCGTGTACAACTTGCTGTTGATTATACTAACAATTCTCAAGTGCATATAGATATAGATAGATAGATAGATAGATAGATAGATAGATATAGATAGATGTGTACAGGAGTTTGCTTACATCACTTGATTCTATTCAGATTGATGAAGTTGCAGCACTTAAATCTGCTTTTAAATATGTTTTATCTGGTTCGTGACAAGATACTTCTGATTCCCTGGTGTCGACTGTATAGTTTTATGTATTTCTAAGGCATCTGACTTTGATGTTGCTAAATTCTGAGACCTTGAGTCAGTTGGTATAAGTCCCAAAGAGTCAGATAAGTCTGAGTTTGATGCTATTTTTCAAGACTTTAATGAGAACGTGCAGTATTTTTCATTGGAGGTATGGAGTAGTCCTGCCATGGAAAAGCAAATCTGTTAAGAGTGATCTGATGGATAGTGTAAATAATGCAATAAGAGACTGATTAAGTTACAAGCTAAATTATGTCAGGATATTGATTTAAGACATAAATATTCAAAGATGTTTGATAAGTATGAAAAGACGTATAATTGAAGAGGTTCCTTGTCATGAGCCACAGGTTATGCACCCTACATATTATATGCCTTATCGTCCTGTGGTCAAAGGGGATAGAGTGAGTACCAAAGTCAGACCTGTTTTTGATGCATCTGCTAAAGGTTATAATGGAGTGTCCCTGAAAGATTGTCTTCACACAGGACCATCACTAAATAATGAATTGGTAGAGGTTTTGGTAAGGTTTAGAAGATGGCCTATTGCTAGAACAGGTGACATTACAAAAGCCTTTCAGCAGATTGCTGTAAAACGTGAAGATCGTGACGTCCATCGTTTCTTATTGATGACAGAGAATGACTCTTGACCTCGGCACATGAGGTTTTTACGTGTACCTTTCGACAACATTTCCAGCCCATTTCTACCATCTAAGTATCTTGCCACTGAGGTGATTCAAGATTTAAAACAGGATATGTACATAGATAACTGGGTTAGTGGAGTTGACAGTGTTGACGAAGCATACACAAAGTTTTGTGAAGCACACACAGTTTTGTCACATGCAGGTATGTCCCTAACAAAGTGGTTTCTTATGATGTAACTGTTCTCCCAAAGTTTACTGACTGTTTTGAATGCACTAGGACTACATTGGTATAACTCTAGTGACACTTTCTCCTTCCAAGGCCTTGAAATGTATTCTAAGTTTGACTTTTGTTACACCAAAAGAGGTCTATTAAGTATTATTGCTAAGATATTTGACACTTTAGGTCTCATCAGTCACTTTGTCATGTGTGGGAAGATTCTGTTTCATGAAGTGTTGAGGTTTGGTACTTCCTGGAATGACTTACTGCCTCAAGACCTTAATAGTAAAGTAAGAAAGTGTGTTAACAGTTCAAAGCATTTTAAGGCATGGAGTGTCAACAGATGTTACTACAAGGATATGTCATGGAAGAATTTGTCTGATTTAGAATTACATGTGTTTGGTGATGCATCTGATAAAGCATCTGGTGCATATGTGTATTCGCACTTGTTTGGTTGGTAATAATTATTGGACAACTGTAGTAGCCTCAAAGTCTAGAGTAGCCCCATCTAAAACTGTAACTTTGTCAAGGTTGGAATTGTTGGGTGCTTTGTTATGTGCAAGATTAGTAACTTTTGTCTGAAAGTCTCTCAGGTTAGACTATAAGATTCGTATTTCTTATTGGACCGATTCTAGAATTGTACTGTCATGGATTCATGTGGAAGATGTTTCTGGAAAACATGGTTACAGAAATTAAAAATGCTGCTCCTCTCAGTTACTGGCATCATTGTTCAATTAAAGATAACCCTGCTGATTTGATTTCTAGAGATGTTTTGGCTGATCAGCTTGTGAATAACAGTATGTGGATGAATGGGCCCTTTTTTTTTTCTTTTTTTTTAAAGGGGGGTGAAGAAAAACGAAGATAGCTAGCTAAAGTGAAAGTGGGTGGGAAGGGAAGGGTGAAAGAAAGTAAGAAGAGAGATAGATTGTGGGCTTAACCTTGCTGTATTTTTTTTTTTTTTATTCCAGTCAATCTTCACTCACTCTACACTCGCGTAAATCATATATTCTTTCATCCTGGGACCACAAATACTCCGGCAGAACCACAGCTTTCCACTATGCCACAGACTTTTGGGGAAGGTGAATCTGCTACACTGTGAGAGGTAAAGAGGTTGTGCTTTTGTGCTGTTCCCATGTGCAGTAACTGTAGTGGAAACAGTCTTCCCCAAAAGGAACACAGCTAATCATATCAAATTTCAGACTGTCCGGTGCTGTGGCCCCGGTGTTGCGACTAAACATTCACTCCGTTCACATTCATTGTATATACAGGGTCAAAAGTTTTTTTGTTATGTCCTTTGTCAATTTAATTATTTATATTTTGGTGAAAGTAAATTGTGACTCAATCTCAAGGTTATTTACTTATTATTCAGTTGTTTGTTCTGTAATTTTGAAGGACAAATTGTTAGCAGTTAGTTAGTTATTGTTAACAGGTTTTGGTTAGTTTTAGACGAAGGTTAGTTAATTAGTTAGTTAAGGATTTTAGGATAGTTTTAAGAAGGACTGTTAGTTACTTTTAGGTGATTATTGGTTCTGGTGGTTCCATTGAAATTATTATGCTGCTTTTTGGAAACCAAGAGTGGGTGTTGTTATGTTGAATTACAAGACTATTATAATGTTCTCTTTCGCTTATCTTTATTGTTTTCCATGTATTGAGAGCCTTTTGATAGTTAATGATATTTAGTGGGGCAATATTATATTTATGATGTAATTCTTCCGTATTCAAGTTCTCTTGCTCATTGCAGTGGATGAATCTTAGTGTTTTATTTAGTACAACTTGCATTTTCTTTTTTCGTGTCTTTGAAGCCATGACCATGGGTATAGGCGGGTATGAAATAACAGAGATCAAAAGTGTTTTAATTAGTGTAGCTTTTATTTTTGGGGTTAGATTGCTAAATCTTCTTAAGTTTGATAGAATTCCTTTTCCTTTATTCGTATTTTTCCTGATATGTGTGACAAACCCATTTCAAGTTAGATTTAAACCAAAAAGTTTTCCTAATTTGCAGGTATCAATCTCTTTATCGTTTACTTTAATTTTCTTTATTTTAACTTGAGGTATAGGTATTATTTTGAATTTTTCTTCACTAGTCTTAATTTTCCATTTCCTTTCAAACTTGCTAATTCTTTCAATTTCGCGTTCCACTTTTACTTGCATCATACGTTTAGATTTGCTTGGTGAAGTAATGATTTGTGTCACATCATCGGCATACATTATGTCTAGGCAGCCATGTTCAGGTAAAGGGAGGTCATTCGTAAATAATGTATATAATGTGGGAGATAAAACGCTCCCCTGTGGGACGCCACTAAGAAGGTTGATGTCATTACTATAGTCTATTCCAAAATTTATTCTTCCCTTACGATAATCTAAAAAAATTGCACAGTATCTTTGATAGTATGTCAGGCAGCCCAAGTCTTATTATTTTATATTTAAGTCCATGATGCCTGACTTTAGTCTGGCACAAAGCTTTAATTTCCAAACTACCCTCCTACGGCTTCTATCCTTCTCTCTGCAACTTCATCTCAAGTTTCCTTTCTAATCTTTCTATTGCTGCTGTGGTAGACGGTAACTGTTCTTCCCCTAAATCTATTAACAGTGATGTTCCTCATGGTTCTGTCCTATCACCCACTCTCTTCCTATTATTCATCAATGATCTTCTAAACCAAACTTTTTGCCCTAACCACTCTTATGCTGATGATACCACCTTGCACTTTTCCACGTCTTTCCATAGACGACTAACCCTTCAGAAAGTAAACAGTGATCTACCAGAGGACAGACTCTCCCCATACTATCCTTTCTGGTTCACAGGTTGTGACTTATTTGGACTTTCATCGTAAAGTTAAGACAAAGAGAATGTAAGAGGTATGGCGTGAGGTTCACATGCTTAGTGAGCAGGGCAGTGAATATTGAGGTTGTTCACTCGCTCAGCAAAGACAGTTTCATAAACGCATTTAAGAGATTTGTTGCACTTCGTGGTTCTGTGAGAGAAATTAGGTGCGACCAAGGAACAAATTTTTTTGGTGCAAAAAATGAATTGTTGAAAATGGGAGGTGATGTGGTTTTTAATCCACCTGCAGCCAGCCACAGAGGTGGAGTATGGGAAAGGATTATCGGTGTAGCCAGACAGGTTATTGAGGGCATCCTCTATGAATACGAGTCTCATCTAAATGAGATTGTCCGAAGGTGCCTCAGTGATAAAAAACAGACCCCTTAATGGTAATTACATCAGTAACCCTCAGTCACTTGAACCTCTCACACCAAACCACTTGATCACTATGAAGTCTAAGGTTATTCCTCGTACTTTGGCTGCGGAACACATGGAACCATCTGATCTATACGCGTCCAAACAGTGGCGTCGTGTTCAATACTCTATAGACCTATTTTGGTCGAGGTGGAAAAAGGAAATCGTTCATCAATACCAGTCCCAAGCGAAATGGAACACTCGTAGGCAGAATGCCTGTGTAGGAGATCTAGTTTTACTAATAGACGAGCAGTGCCATCGTTTCTATTGGAAACTAGGACGAATTGTTGAAGTTTACCCATCTCAAGATGGACTGGTGTGTTTGGTGAATGTATAACTTGCTGACAGATCTACTCTGAAGCTCCCTGTCCAAAAATTGGTAAAAATTTTGTATTAAGATTCTCGGGGTACGATCCCCACCGAAGAGCCTAGATGTTGAAAGATTGTGTACACAATTTGATTATAATTATGATTATGGGAGCCATAAGACTGAAATTTAGGGAGATTATATGTATGTTGGTGGTGGATTTAATCTAAATAAGTCAAGGGTAATTATACGTATTTGGTGATGGATATTATGTTAATGATATCGTTCTCGTTCGCACCATTTTTTGTGTTCGACTCTGGTTACTGTATTGTTATTAGTGATAATTCGAACTAGTTTGCTCATGTAGTGGTTCATTGACGTCATCGTCATGGACCAATCACGCCTTCCATATGACAAAAGGAAGGTGCGCTGGTTAGATGAGGTACCCGCATACTTCATTGTGTGGAAAGCATTCTCTGGTGACGGTGTGGGGTGCAGGACACAATCTTGCTGGTTATTTCAAGAGTCCACGTCTGCCATTTCTTTGGCAGCAACATTGATTGTTTGATTCCCATTTGGAGGCCTAGTGAATCGCAATGTAAGGTGTGTACATTTTCTCATGTAAATAATTATCTCACCATGCTGTAGGCGTTTGACCTTATTTGTAACTTGAACTATTATATCTGAACTTGTTAATTTGTTGTTTATTGCTTAGGTTTAGTGTGCATACTTAATTGTTAATACTTAATTGTTAAACTACAGCCACCACCACCACCACCACCACCACCACCATCACTTCAACGCTGGTTATGTTAAAAGTAACATGTACAGAGACCTTGGAATACCTGTAACAGAAAGAACAAAGAAATACCTTGAGAGAACAAATACCAACATGAAGAAACCCATCAAGAACAAGGTGCGGAATAAAGAACTACAGAGGGACCTCGCCTATGCAGCCACTGAGGGCGCGGCGCAGAACGTCACCCAACTTTAGACGCCGTTTTCTCGAAACAGAGGTACCAGTATGTATGCTCTATCTTACATAACTTTTTTTTTATTTAATGATGGATTTTCATGATTTTTTTTTTTTTTTGCATTTTGTTCCTAAATAAATTGTCTACAACTGTAATTGACCGTTTTTTGGATAAATTAACACCGTAAATTAAGTAAGACTTACATTTTTACGAATATTTTTTTTTATACATTTTTTTTAGCCCAATAAACTCTTAAAAGAAAATTGCTTAAAAAAGTAATCTGTTACAGGTGTGTAACAACTCTTCTTCTATTAAGAGCATGAAACAAAGTATTCTAAGTTTTATAGTTTTTTGCGTAATATTGCAATTTTTTTTTTTTTTTTTTTTCTTTTTTTCTATTGCAGATAGATAGATGCTGTAACCCGCAAGATGACATCTTCTTATAGTACACGCTTTCGATAAAAAAAAAATCATGTGTAGCTACAATGATTTTTACAGTTTTACCCCTAAATTTGACGACATCCCCTGCGTATTCACCCTGTATCTACCTTGTTGTGTGCCAGTAAAGTAAGGAAGTTGTGCCAAGCCTTTGATTGTCTTCTTACTTCTCTGAGTAAGTCTAGTCTCTGGGTCTGTTACCTCGCTTCCCGTCGTTAGCTACGGATCTTCGCTTAGAAACATCCCTATGTCTGTGCCGCCAGTCATGTGCTGCCATTTTGGGTAAGAGTACGTATCGCGGCTTTGGAAGCTGTGTATGGACGGGGGCCAGTGTAACAATATTGTCACGGCTTCCTACTGAAATACGTATGGAGTAGGCCAGGAAGGGTGTTGAGCGTGAAAGTGATTTGGAGTGGCCTTTGAAATTCCTGCAAAAGGAAATAGAGAGTATTGAGAGGTCAGGTATTTTCAGATGCCACTACAGGTAAGCATGAGAATCCTGGGATGAGTAAACGGCGCAAACTCCGCCTTTCAGCTCGCGGTTGGTAAGAGATAGACCCTCTACTGCTTCAGCCCTGCATGCATCAAGTATTGATATCAGTAACACGGCTTGTGTATTTCGCAATAAAAGACACAAGTCTGAGAAATGTTTGGATGTGTTAAGATTGCCTGATAAAGAGCAAGCTGAATAGATTAAACTTGCTGGAGTGTGCTTTAAATGTTTGGTTAAAGGCCATGTGGCCAAAGGTTGTTTTTGAAAATGTACAAAATATGGAGATAGGCATAATGTGCTTCTCTGTGGTGCAAGATTACAGTCTAAGAGTGATGCTAATGGCTCTTTATGGACAACAAGTGTATCTGCAACACAGGCATATCTTGTTCCTTCAAGTAGTACCAGCAAGAATTATTAATTAATACTGATACTCAGTTACCTAGTCAAGGTGCAGTGTCTCTTTATAGTACTAACTGTTCTTGTAACCCATGTACTATTATACAGACTGCCAGAGTTATTGTTGTTGGAGCTGAATGGGAGACTCATTAGGCTAAGGTAATAATGTTTGACTGTGGCTCTGACGGGACGTACGTAAGTAAAAAAGTTAGTTTAAAGGTGTAAACTAAAGTGGAGGAAAAGTGAATTCATTTCCTATTCAGCCTTTGGTGGTTACAAGTCTGGCAGAAACATAAAGAGTAATGTGTGTGAGTTAAATATTTTGGACAGTGAACATAAAGTAAGTTCTTTTACAGCCATGGAGGTACCAATTATATCTGAACCATTGTTGAGACCCACCATACCTAGCAATGTATTGGATAAGTTTTCTCGTGTACAACTTGCTGTTGATTATACTAACAATTCTCAAGTGCATATAGATATAGATAGATAGATAGATAGATAGATAGATAGATATAGATAGATGTGTACAGGAGTTTGCTTACATCACTTGATTCTATTCAGATTGATGAAGTTGCAGCACTTAAATCTGCTTTTAAATATGTTTTATCTGGTTCGTGACAAGATACTTCTGATTCCCTGGTGTCGACTGTATAGTTTTATGTATTTCTAAGGCATCTGACTTTGATGTTGCTAAATTCTGAGACCTTGAGTCAGTTGGTATAAGTCCCAAAGAGTCAGATAAGTCTGAGTTTGATGCTATTTTTCAAGACTTTAATGAGAACGTGCAGTATTTTTCATTGGAGGTATGGAGTAGTCCTGCCATGGAAAAGCAAATCTGTTAAGAGTGATCTGATGGATAGTGTAAATAATGCAATAAGAGACTGATTAAGTTACAAGCTAAATTATGTCAGGATATTGATTTAAGACATAAATATTCAAAGATGTTTGATAAGTATGAAAAGACGTATAATTGAAGAGGTTCCTTGTCATGAGCCACAGGTTATGCACCCTACATATTATATGCCTTATCGTCCTGTGGTCAAAGGGGATAGAGTGAGTACCAAAGTCAGACCTGTTTTTGATGCATCTGCTAAAGGTTATAATGGAGTGTCCCTGAAAGATTGTCTTCACACAGGACCATCACTAAATAATGAATTGGTAGAGGTTTTGGTAAGGTTTAGAAGATGGCCTATTGCTAGAACAGGTGACATTACAAAAGCCTTTCAGCAGATTGCTGTAAAACGTGAAGATCGTGACGTCCATCGTTTCTTATTGATGACAGAGAATGACTCTTGACCTCGGCACATGAGGTTTTTACGTGTACCTTTCGACAACATTTCCAGCCCATTTCTACCATCTAAGTATCTTGCCACTGAGGTGATTCAAGATTTAAAACAGGATATGTACATAGATAACTGGGTTAGTGGAGTTGACAGTGTTGACGAAGCATACACAAAGTTTTGTGAAGCACACACAGTTTTGTCACATGCAGGTATGTCCCTAACAAAGTGGTTTCTTATGATGTAACTGTTCTCCCAAAGTTTACTGACTGTTTTGAATGCACTAGGACTACATTGGTATAACTCTAGTGACACTTTCTCCTTCCAAGGCCTTGAAATGTATTCTAAGTTTGACTTTTGTTACACCAAAAGAGGTCTATTAAGTATTATTGCTAAGATATTTGACACTTTAGGTCTCATCAGTCACTTTGTCATGTGTGGGAAGATTCTGTTTCATGAAGTGTTGAGGTTTGGTACTTCCTGGAATGACTTACTGCCTCAAGACCTTAATAGTAAAGTAAGAAAGTGTGTTAACAGTTCAAAGCATTTTAAGGCATGGAGTGTCAACAGATGTTACTACAAGGATATGTCATGGAAGAATTTGTCTGATTTAGAATTACATGTGTTTGGTGATGCATCTGATAAAGCATCTGGTGCATATGTGTGTATTCGCACTTGTTTGGTTGGTAATAATTATTGGACAACTGTAGTAGCCTCAAAGTCTAGAGTAGCCCCATCTAAAACTGTAACTTTGTCAAGGTTGGAATTGTTGGGTGCTTTGTTATGTGCAAGATTAGTAACTTTTGTCTGAAAGTCTCTCAGGTTAGACTATAAGATTCGTATTTCTTATTGGACCGATTCTAGAATTGTACTGTCATGGATTCATGTGGAAGATGTTTCTGGAAAACATGGTTACAGAAATTAAAAATGCTGCTCCTCTCAGTTACTGGCATCATTGTTCAATTAAAGATAACCCTGCTGATTTGATTTCTAGAGATGTTTTGGCTGATCAGCTTGTGAATAACAGTATGTGGATGAATGGGCCCTTTTTTTTTTTTTTTTTTTAAAGGGGGGTGAAGAAAAACGAAGATAGCTAGCTAAAGTGAAAGTGGGTGGGAAGGGAAGGGTGAAAGAAAGTAAGAAGAGAGATAGATTGTGGGCTTAACCTTGCTGTATTTTTTTTTTTTTTATTCCAGTCAATCTTCACTCACTCTACACTCGCGTAAATCATATATTCTTTCATCCTGGGACCACAAATACTCCGGCAGAACCACAGCTTTCCACTATGCCACAGACTTTTGGGGAAGGTGAATCTGCTACACTGTGAGAGGTAAAGAGGTTGTGCTTTTGTGCTGTTCCCATGTGCAGTAACTGTAGTGGAAACAGTCTTCCCCAAAAGGAACACAGCTAATCATATCAAATTTCAGACTGTCCGGTGCTGTGGCCCCGGTGTTGCGACTAAACATTCACTCCGTTCACATTCATTGTATATACAGGGTCAAAAGTTTTTTTGTTATGTCCTTTGTCAATTTAATTATTTATATTTTGGTGAAAGTAAATTGTGACTCAATCTCAAGGTTATTTACTTATTATTCAGTTGTTTGTTCTGTAATTTTGAAGGACAAATTGTTAGCAGTTAGTTAGTTATTGTTAACAGGTTTTGGTTAGTTTTAGACGAAGGTTAGTTAATTAGTTAGTTAAGGATTTTAGGATAGTTTTAAGAAGGACTGTTAGTTACTTTTAGGTGATTATTGGTTCTGGTGGTTCCATTGAAATTATTATGCTGCTTTTTGGAAACCAAGAGTGGGTGTTGTTATGTTGAATTACAAGACTATTATAATGTTCTCTTTCGCTTATCTTTATTGTTTTCCATGTATTGAGAGCCTTTTGATAGTTAATGATATTTAGTGGGGCAATATTATATTTATGATGTAATTCTTCCGTATTCAAGTTCTCTTGCTCATTGCAGTGGATGAATCTTAGTGTTTTATTTAGTACAACTTGCATTTTCTTTTTTCGTGTCTTTGAAGCCATGACCATGGGTATAGGCGGGTATGAAATAACAGAGATCAAAAGTGTTTTAATTAGTGTAGCTTTTATTTTTGGGGTTAGATTGCTAAATCTTCTTAAGTTTGATAGAATTCCTTTTCCTTTATTCGTATTTTTCCTGATATGTGTGACAAACCCATTTCAAGTTAGATTTAAACCAAAAAGTTTTCCTGATTTGCAGGTATCAATCTCTTTATCGTTTACTTTAATTTTCTTTATTTTAACTTGAGGTATAGGTATTATTTTGAATTTTTCTTCACTAGTCTTAATTTTCCATTTCCTTTCAAACTTGCTAATTCTTTCAATTTCGCGTTCCACTTTTACTTGCATCATACGTTTAGATTTGCTTGGTGAAGTAATGATTTGTGTCACATCATCGGCATACATTATGTCTAGGCAGCCATGTTCAGGTAAAGGGAGGTCATTCGTAAATAATGTATATAATGTGGGAGATAAAACGCTCCCCTGTGGGACGCCACTAAGAAGGTTGATGTCATTACTATAGTCTATTCCAAAATTTATTCTTCCCTTACGATAATCTAAAAAAATTGCACAGTATCTTTGATAGTATGTCAGGCAGCCCAAGTCTTATTATTTTATATTTAAGTCCATGATGCCTGACTTTATCAAATGCCTTTGCGACATCTCTAAGGACCAGATACACTTGTTTCTTTTCGGCCAGGGCATTCGCAATTGTTTCATATGCTGTTGTGATTGCCGTATGTGTACCTTTGTAGGTTCTAAAGCCATGTTGTCTTTCATTGATAATGTTATTCTCAGTTAAAAAGGTATTAAGTCTTGCTAATATAGTCCTCTCAAAAATTTTACCTGGTACCTCAAGAAGTGATATAGGACGACAGTTAATTGGATTTGTCGTGGCTTTATCTTTTTTTGGTATTAATTTAATAATGGCTTCTTTAAAACATTTTGGAAAGTAACCAGCCGAATAGCAAGCGTTAAATATATTTTTAAGTTGATTTAGTGTTTTTTCTGCGCATTTTTCAAGTATTACTTTGCTTATTTTGGTGGAGCCCGGAGTTTTCCTTTTAGTTCTTTTGATGAGTGTTTTTATTTCTTCTAGAGTTATTGCTCTTGTATGGTAATTGTCTGTATGAATTCTGTCCAAGTTAACAGTAGGGAAGGGATTTACTCTATCATTAAATATATTTATATATCGTTCAATGTGTCCTGAATGGTTTTTGTCAAAGTTATTTTCTTATTCTTCAGTAATTCTAAATACATTTTTCCAAGTATTCTCCATTAGATTACATATTTCTTTATCAGTGAAATACTTTTTACCATCGTCATCTTTCATATAATTAGTATGTGTAGTGGTTTTACCTTTTAATATTTTAAACTTATTCCAGAATTCTTTACTATTTTTACTATTTTCGGATATATAATGAATTTTCTCTTCCCAATTTTTGTTGTATGCTTCTTAACAGCGTTTTCTTAATTCTAACTTGATTCTCTGACACTCCCTGTAAGTCTGCAATGTCCAGCCGAAATGTGAAGCAAATTCTCTTATTATTTTATATTGGTTTTCTAAGTGTTTTACTTCAGGTGTTGTTTTTAATTGATATATGTACTGATAGTTTGATTTCGGTATAGCTACATCCATGCCATTTTTAACCGCTTTTATCCAAGTCGAAATAGCAACTTCTATTTGTTCAGGAGTATCGCCTTCAAGATCGGATACATTTATTTGTTGATCTAGTTTATGTTGAAATAGATCCCAATCGGCTTTATGTATTTGAAGTGTCTTTGGTTTTTCTTTAAAAAATGGTACAGTGAAAAGTTTAAATATTATGGGTAAATGATCAGCGGTTGTGACATCACCTGGCTCGCATATACAATTTAAATAACTATGTTTATTAGAGAAAACTTTATCAGGGCTCGATGTTGAGTTATGTGTGAAAAAAGTTTTAAAGTTAGGTCCGAGATTAATCATCTTTCCTTGAATAATGAGGTTTATTAGACTTTTTCCTACTGTATTATTATCTCTATTTCCAAAAGTGGTGTGTCTGCCATTAAAATCGCCTAGGATGTATGTTGGAATGGAATTGCTTAAAAGTTTATGCATATCTGTGTATGGCAAAAGAGGTCTAGGAGGTAAATATGTAGTGGCTATTATAATCGGACCAAGGCTCGTTTCTATCTCTATTGCCAGAAAGTATGTATCAAAATCATCCATGAGCTTATGTTTTATGTCATATTCTACTGAGATGGCAGAACCGTCTGAAAGGTTCTCGCTGTAGTTAACTTTGTATACTTTGTAGCCAGGGATCTTCAGCTCCTCATTGGGTTTCAAACCGTGGCTGTTAAGAAGAAGGATGTCAGGATTAGTGGATAGATATTAGTGACTGCTTATTTGTCCTCCAGTTCAGAACATTATGTTGTAAAATTTTTAGTTGATACTGGAATGAAAAGCTTTTTTAATGGTACGTGGATCTCTAGCATCTGCTGGCGAACGGTCCTGAATAAGGCCACTTCGAGTTTTTCTGAATTCAGCCATATCTACTGCATAAAAACATTTATGCAGTTTGATCTCCCCCTTACTAATTTTCCTTAATATCTGGTCCTCAGATAAGCTTGCATTATTGTACTTCCATTTATATCTTTTATTTTCAATTCCTTTAACTAATTCTTCGGTGGTAAAGTTTACAGGCCATCCTTGCTCTGTGTGTGTATAGATCTCTATGCCAAGATCAGTAGCATCAAATATGTCTTTTTCAGTACTTTTTCCAGGTGTCGGCTGAGTTTCTTTTACCTCTGAGTTTTTTACTATTGTAGCCCCTGTCACATCAGCTGCTTGATCGTAGGTACACTCAGTGATTTCATCAGAGTCATCGGGAATTATAATAGTTAGAGGTTATTTGCTTTAAGTACTTTATCAAGTTCAGTCTTATAAGTGCCAGGCTTCTTTTGGTCTTTACCCTGAGCGTGGGCAATACATGTATGAATTTTTAATATTTCTTCCTTTGTAATTGATGAGACTTTCATGTTAGGCATTGTGACTTTAGGAGTGACTTGGCAGATACTTGCATATGTCAAGTTCTGTTTTTCATTCATCTGTTTTCTTTTCTCCTTCAAAATTTCCTTCCTTTTATTGCACCTCATATCATAGCAAGTGCATTGTGATCTCCACCACAATTAATGCACTTCTCAGATAGATCCTGGCATTGATGCCATACATGTCCTACATTGCTGCATCTCGAACAGATTTTATACTCCTTCGGAAGTGGGCATTCAGTTATATAGTGCTCCTCAAGAGCGTAGCACCTCATACAGCATTTTATTGGAATGTATGTTTCATGTTTGATCTCATAAGACGGTATACTAATGTTGATGGCGCCACTCTCAACCACAACAATGCAGCCGACACACACACGGGCGTGATCACCACCACCCTCGCCACCGCTGTGCCTGACGTTACTGAAGTGATCTCCAGGGAACTATCCAACACCAAGCTATCAGGTGATATGCTTTCCCTCATTAACGTAATTGGCAAAGTTATTCAGTCCCAGTTTGAAGCATACCTCAACAAGCTTGATAATCTAAATACTGCTAAGGATGGAAAAATTGCCTACCTGGAATCAAAAGTTTCTGCTCTAGAAAATAAGATCAGTGAACTCAATGACTCTGTTGATGATATTGACCAATATGAAAGACGGGACACTGTGATAATTAATGGCCCCTCCCTGCCTGATGAAACACCACAAGAAAATTGCACAGACCTGGTGGTGAACACCATTAAAAACAACCTGCACATTACCATGACACACACAGACATCAATGTTGCTCACCGCCTAGGCCCAAAACAACAAGGCAAAAAGAGGCCAGTCATAGTAAAACTTCACAACCGTGCTAAAAAGTATGAACTAGTGCAAGCTTGCATTACAGTTAAGCCACAACTCTACATAAATGAATCATTAACACCCAAAAGACGATCCTTATACACAATAATACGTAAAATCAAAGCACAACACAAACACATTCTCCAGCAGTGCTACACTTCTGATGGGAAAATTATTGTCAAATTGAGGAACTCCCCAACAAAATACATAATTACATCAGAACAAAACTTGGCAGCCTTTTTAGATAAGCACCCAATTTTCAAGGCGGCAGCCAGCACAGAATGATTTTTCTGCTATAAGATATGATATGTAATTTCACAAATAACTTTCTTTACATTTTAATAAAATAGTAGAATATTTCACCCATTGTCCTGGCTAACAGGTTTTGACTTGATCTCAATTTCTTATTAAGTACTAAAAATGGCATTACCTATTGCAGACACATATTCCTGTATTTATTGTTTTACCCTCTAAACTCCTTGCTTACCTTTCAACTATTCTACTGTTGAAAGTTAGTCTCCATATCACTCTACCTTTCCTCCTACCTTCTATCTCTTCATCATATATTACCTTTTTCCTACACTCTCTTCTTTCCATAGCCACTTCCATTTTCTCCTCTGTACTCTTTTGAGCTTCTTGTATTTGTGAATCTCTTGTATACTTCTTATTCTGGCTATGGCTCTCCCTGACACAAATCTATATAATTCTCTCTTTGACAATGATGTACTGAACAATAATGACAGTATGGATCTGGAACTTGTCAATTCCATGTTTGACTCCATAGATATAGATAACATTTGTAAATACCATGACATTAACTCTTACAAATTATCACTCCCTAAAAACTGTCCTGATTTTCTAAGTATATTCCATGTGAACACCCGATCCCTGAGCAAAAGTTATGATAATCTAATTTCTCTTCTTACATCACTTCCTAAGCTTCCTGACATTCTGTGCATTAGTGAAACATGGCTTAAACCATGTACAGCACACCTAACTGAAATTGACGGCTACAAATCTTACCACACACACAGACCTGACGGCTATGGTGGTGTTGCTATTTATGTCAAGGACTTTCTACCCACCATCTTATTGAATGAATATTGTATGTGTACAGAAAATGTGGAACTTTGTACTGTTAAAGTCACAATAGGCAACACTAACTATATCATTTCCTCCCTATACCGCCCCCACAGTAAGCACCACCAAATAAATGAATTCACTGCCTTTATGGATAATCTTCTCTCACAGACCATGTTTTCTAATAATAAATCCATTTTTGCAGGAGATTTTAACATCAACTTGCTTGAACACAATCACCATGTACCAACAAATAATTTCCTGAGCATGATGCAATCATGCAACTATTTTCCTCTCATATCTCGACCAACACGATTTCCTGACAACAACTCCACAGCATCTCCTTCCCTCTTAGATCACATATGGACAAACTTCACTGTTCCTTCCTCTCCAGGAATTCTTCTCTTTCCCCTGAGTGATCATCTTCCAGTGTATCTAAACCTCCCAACCCTAGACAAGCCTTCGGAGAACCACAAAATATCATTCAGACTAAAGAACCAAGAAAACTGTACAAAATTTACAACTAAGCTGTCAGCAGTACACTGGAATTCATTGCTTTCTCACCAAGATCTCAACATTAATTGCAATTTATTTTTGGACACAATACATAGTATTTATTTCACTTCTTTCCCTAAAGTAACAAAATTGATCTCAACTAAAAGACTTAAAAAACCATGGATCACTCAAGGCATTATAAAGGCAATTCATCAGAAGTTCCAATTGTATAAATCTTACAAGTTAGGAATAATTGATTTTGATATCTATAAGCAGTACAGGAACTACCTATCCAATTTGATCAAACAATCAAAGAAAAATTACTATCATAAAAAATTTTCCGACTTTCGTCTTACCACCAGAAAAATTTGGGACACAATAAATGAACTTAGTAACTCAAATAAAGCAAAAACCTCACCAACAAACTCAGTTATTTTTAACAATAATACCTTGAACTCCCCATATGACATATCCGAGGCTTTTAATACTTACTTTACAAATATTGCTCCTAAACTTGCTGATGAATTACCTCAATCAGAAGGTTCCCCCCTTTCATTCCTCAGTGGAAACTATCCTCCCTCTATGGCTGTGCCGCCAGTGACCACCCATGAGACAATTCAAGCAATAAACGCCCTCAAAAACAAGAAAGGACACATAGATGAGATACCTGTCCACATTATTAAACAAAACATAGACCTATTTACCATACCCCTCACTATTCTTTTTAACCAATCAGTTGCATCAGGAACTTTCCCAGAAAGATTCAAACTTGCTAAGATAATCCAAATACACAAAACTGGTTGTAAATCTGATATATCTAACTACAGACCCATCTCTATACTATCAACTTTTTCTAAGATATTTGAAACACTAATGAAGAAGCAACTCATATTATTCCTAAAGCAGAGGAACATTTTAAATAACAGGCAATTTGGATTCAGACCTGGATTAAACACTTTTGATGCAATTAACACTTTTATGACTGACCTTTATACTTCTCTAAATGACCACAAGTCCATTATTTCAATTTTCATGGATTTCAGTAAAGCTTTTGACACTGTTCAACCTAGTATTCTACTTGATAAAATGTTTCACTATGGGGTCCGAGGATGTGTTCATGAATGGTTCAAATCTTATTTACATAACAGACAGCAGTACACAGTCTTCAGCAATACACTAGCTACAACTAAACCAGTACAACTGGGTGTCCCACAGGGAAGTATACTGGGTCCTATACTCTTCCTTCTATACATTAATGATATCACCAATATTTCCGACACACTCCACACCATACTATTTGCTGATGACTCAACTTTCTATATGATTGGAGAAAATCCAACAGAACTCATTAATAAAACCAATACTGAACTATTAAAATTCTCAAACTGGTGCTTAGCCAACAAACTTAGTCAATACTTCTAAAACTCATTATATGTTATTCTCCAAGACTATTACTTATTTCCAACCACTGCCCACTTTGTCCATACTAAATGATAATATACTGCAAGTAGATAAAACAAAGTTTCTCGGTGTAATCCTTGACAAAAATCTAACATTCAAACATCATCTATCTAATTTATGTTTAAAACTGTCAAGAACCATTCCACTCCTCCTTAAATTGAAACCTTTTGCCCCAAATAATATTCTTAAATGTTTATACTATGCCCACATATACCCTCTTCTTACTTACTGCAATCCTGTCTGGTCTCAAACCTACCCTTGTCACATGTCACAAATTAATGTTCTCCACAAAAAAATTATCAGAATTATAACCAACAGTGACTTCAATTCTCACACACAACCTTTATTTAAACAACAGAATATACTGAATCTTTCTGACTTATCTAAACTTATTCTTACATCCCTTATCTACAAAAGAGTGCACACCGATCACCCCAACACACAACCATCACATAACTATCTGACACGAAATCAGAAAGCACTGTGCATACCCAGACCCAACCTAACACTATTCAAACACTCACTCATGTACGCTGGACCAAAGATATGGAATGGTCTTCCAGAACACGTTAAACAATCACACAGTTTTTCACACTTCAAGAAACTACTTAAGAGCCATTATTTGAATTCTTATTAACTGTGCAATGGTACAAAGTAATATTATTGCATAGATATAAACAAATCAGTACTAAAATAGTTATTCAAATTATTTGATATTATTAATGACAGTAGTATGATCTTCATTATTGTTGTTGTAGTTACTTCTTCTTCTTCCTCCTCTTCTTCTTTTTCTTATTATTATTATTAATAATATTATTGTAATTGTCATAAATTATTATCATCATTATTATTGTCATTATTTTCATTAATATTCTTATTCTTATTATTAATATTATTATTATTATTATTATTATTATTATTATTATTATTATTATTATTATTATTATTTTTATTATTGTTACTATTGCTAATATTATTATTTTTTTCTTGAAATATTATTATTATTATTATTTTCATTCTTCTTATTCTTCGTCTGATTATTATTATTATTATTATTATTATTGCTGTTAACATTTAACTACAATAAAAATAATAATTGTTCTTATTACTATATTCTAATGTTAGTATTATTGTATTATATTCTAATATTAATACTATTCTTTAAATATTATCACTAATAATTATGTTTCTTAAATTTCTAAATATCCAATTAAGCCCATAAAGCTTTGCTTGCGAAGTGCTGTTTGTCACACCTTAAAAATTCCCTATGTAATCTTAGTTTATAAGGCAAACATAATAAAGTGTTTAAAGTGTTTAAAGTGTTTAAAGTGTTTAAAGTGTTTAAAGTGTTTAGCCCTTTCTCTGTACATTTTTGTGCTGTTAACGTCTGAGAGAAAGTGTCGCGTAGCTGCGGGCGCTCATCTCCCGTCTCCTTTGCCTTTGAGCCTGAGGTGGAATAGTCCCTTACCCCGGGACATGGGGCCAGCATGAAATTCGGGTTTTCACAGTTTACCTTCCCTAGGTTGCCCTAGGTACCCATTTATCGACTAGTGAAGGATGAAAACCTGGGTGGGGTCCGCGCCGTCCTCGTCCGGGATCGAACTCGGGCCCACGGATTGGTAGCCAGACGCGCTAGCCACTAAAACTCATAGAAATTCTCAGTAAGAAGGACATAGAGATAAACAGGATCATTACAACTAATGATGGCTTTGCTGTCCTAACCATAAATGAACACCATGCCGACAGTATTTTCCATAATGACAGCAAAACTGCGCTTGATGCCCATGGATTCAATGCTTATATGCCACCAGAGCTCAAAGTTAAAAAATAAATAATCATCCCGAGAGTTGATGACATTATATATGAGAAGCATATTGTTGATATTGGAGAGGAACTTCAAAAACAAAATACATGGATTGGTGAAGATCTCATTGATGTATACAAATTCCCTAGAACTCAGCCAGGACTCGTGTTGGAGCCAGCTCATAGTAGGGTCGGGCCGCGCCGGGAGGGCAAGCCTCGTCCTATTGTGGCTCGCTTTCTGCGGTACAGTGATCGCGAGGCTGTCATCAGGAATGGAAGGAAGCTGAGAGGCACGAACATCGTTGTTAATGAAGACCTCTGGGCAGCATCGCAAGCAATAAAGAGCTCCCAATTCTCCCTGATAAAGGAAGCACGAGCGCAGGGGAAGATTGCGTTCTTCCGTCACACAAAGCTGATTATTCGGGAGATAAATGAAGACAATTCGGCTGGACAGAGGCCACTGCCAATGAATGAGGAGGGTGCAGTTGGTGGTGCGGTGGGTGACAGCCGGAACAGGGCTGGGTCTGCTACTGAAGGTGCTGTTACCGGCACTCAGGTGGCAGGTGCCTGGTCTGGTGGTATTGGAAGGGTGGAAGCTCTCCCATGCCCCTCTGCGGGGCGCCCAAGTGGTTCCCACTCACAGTCTCCTGCTGCACCTACTGCCTCTTCACAGCGTAATCCCGCCAAGAGGACCATGAGGAGCTCCATCAAGAAGTAGTAGTGTCACATTGACGATGCTACTAAGGGTAAAGATCTGCTCTTAATTGTCAATTCATGGATATTGAGCAATATTTACCTTTTTCTACTATAAATGATGCTGACCTCATCAATCTTATTCAACATGATAATCACAATTATACATTAAACGTAATTAACACACTGCTATATTGTAATAGTGACTTTAATCTCTCTAACCATAGTGCTGATCACCTAAATGAACCAACAGTACCTCAACCAGAATGTGATTATAATTTTTGTTCCGATGAAATAAGTCACAAGTTCCCTAGCAATAGTATAAAGATATTGTCATTTAACATTAGTAGTGTTCCTAAACACTTGGAATCATTCTTTGATCAGTGTATAAATCCATCTGGTATCCCATTTGATGTTATTGGATTGTGTGAAACTCGTCTCAATAGCAATATATGTAATCACTACAAATTGAATAGGTATTCTTCATATTTTCAGAATAAGTCAACACAAAGTGGAGGTGTCTGTATATATTTGCATGATAATTTTCAAGGTGTCAAAATTAACAATGCCTGCTTGCAATTTCCCCACATTGAATCGTTATTTATTGAAATACTAAAACCCTTTCATTATATAGTAGGAATAATATATAGACCCCCTAATTCATTATTCAATGATTTTCTTGAATCTATGGAAAATATTTTGGAATTATTATCAAACATAAATGCAAAATGTTATATAATGGACGACTTTAATATTAATTTACTAAATATAAATGATAAAGTTCTCAATTACACAAACTTATTCTACTCATACACTTTTTTTCAAACAATCATAAAACCAACTAGAGTTACTAGTAAGTCTGCAACATTAATTGATCATATATGGACCAACAACATGCAAAACTATATAAAAAGCGGCATTTTTTACACGTCAATAAGTGATTATTTCCCTGTATATACTGTATTCTCAATGCCTGATTACAATAATACATCATATATACCTTTCTAAGAGAATATATGATAATGCCAAAATTAATGCTTTCAAAGATGATTTATAAACTTATAATTGGAGGTTCGAACTTGGTAATACTGAAGGAGTTCACGATATTTTTTATTCGTATATGAATAAATTTCAATGTCTCTATAATGATCACTTTCAAATAAAATCGTTTGTAATAAAAGAAAAATACTATGGAAAACCATATATAACACCAGGCATTATAAGATCCATAAAACATCGTAATAAATTACAGAAGTTATATGGTAAGTGGCCATTACTTATGAAACACAATTCAAGAAATATAGAAACATGTTAACTAAAATCGTTAGAACAGCTAAGCAGGATTACTTAAAATCCAAACTAAAGCAAGAGTTAGGTAATGTAAAAAAGACTTGGAATACTGTTAATAACATAATCGGAAAGAATCGTTCAAATTTACCATCTTCTGTAAACTTTCATGATAAAATAATTTCAAATAATGAAGGCATTGCTGAGGAATTTAATAATTATTTCACCAATACTGCTAGTATATTAGCCACAGACATCAACCCAGCTACTCTTTTTAATCATTTCTACCAGATCCGGTACCTTATTCATTTTTCTTAAACCAACCTCGGAACAAGAGATTTTAGAAGTCATTAAAAATGTCAAAATCACATCTGGATACGATGACATTGATATCAAAGTAATTAAGGCGTGTAGTGAAGTAATATCTCCATTTCTTGAATTTATTGTAAATAAATGTTTTAGGGAAGGACATTTTCCAAGAAAACTGAAAATTGCAAAAATTATTCCTATATATAAGAAAGGAAATAAATTGAGTCATGCCAATTACAGACCTGTTTCCATCCTTCCAAGTCTTAGTAAGATCATAGAAAAATTATTTGCTACTAGATTAACCGATTATTTTACTCAATCTTCATTATTAAGTGAACGTCAGTATGGTTTCAGGCCCAAATATTCCACTGAGTTAGCAATTCATCAACTTTCACAAAATATTTACGACACCGTAGATAATAAGCAATATCAAATAACAGTTCTTTGTGATCTAAGTAAAGCTTTTGACACAGTATCTCATAATATTATGTTACATAAATTATATAATTATGGTATTCGGGGGAAGGCAAATGACTTTCTGAGAAGTTACTTAAGTGATAGGAATCAATATACAGTGTACAAGAATGCTTCATCTTCCTTAAAACAAGTTATTTGTGGGGTCCCTCAGAGGTCAATTTGGGGCCATTTTTATTCCTAGTTTATATCAATGATATGGTTCGCATAAGTGAAAAAATAAGATTTATATTGTTTGCCGATGATACAACAATATTCATCCAGGGACAAAATATTACTGAAATGGTAGCTACATTGAATAATGAATTAACAAAATTATCTAACTGGATAAGAAGTAATCAACTGACTATTAACATTTCTAAAACATTTTTTATGGTGTCATGTGGCTCAAATACTAATTTAGATAACATAAATGTTAAGATAGATAACAATGTGTTGAGTAAAGTTAATTGTATAAAATTTTTAGGTGTAGCCATTGATGAAAAGTTGACGTGCAAACCACATTTGATTAATTTATGTACAAGAATATCTCAAACCACAGGAGTTTTATACAAGATAAGACATTGTTTACCTCAAGATATTATAAGAATTG
>CM035220.1:22045463-22046813 GCA_020233015.1 Callinectes sapidus | reverse complement strand
TGTTTTCCCTTCTCCTTCATTTATCGTGGACATCCCTTTGTCCCTTCACTCACTCACTCACTTTGTCGTTCCCTCAAATATCCAGCAACCATCATTTTTTCCCTCTTTCTTCCACTTCCGCTCTTCCATATCAGCGATCTTGCTTTATGCTCCCTCCTTTTTATTCTCTCTATCTCTCTTCTTCTTGCTTCATCATCACATGCTTATTTACTTCCTCTTCCCTTTTTCTTATCCTCAAAATCTTCCTTTCTCGTTTTTCTTCTTGTTTTCTTCATCACTGTCTTTTCTTTTATACTTTTCTGTGCTTTGTTGTTATTTTCTTTTAACATTTGTGTCTTCTTTTCATCTCTTTTTATAGTTTAGCTCTTAATGTCTTTCTGTCATCATTAACTTCCTCTTTTTTAAAATTCAACTCTTTCTAATTTTCCAAAACTATTTTTTCTGTCCCTTCTTCACTCTTTTCTTTTTTTTTTCTCACTTTCTCCTTGTTAGCCACTATTTTGTTTTGTCAAGTATTCCCTTTTTAGTTATATTTTCCCCTCTTTTGTGATATCCATTTCTTTTTTCTCTTGTTTCTTCTTTTCTTTGGTCTCTTTTAAACTTTTTTATATTTCTTTCTCTCACCTTTTTTATCCTGAAAATCGCGCTTCTTCTTTCTTTTCTATTTCTATTTCTTTCTTTTATTTTTGTGTTAATCCCTTCTACTTTTGAGGGGCTTTATTTAATTTTCCATATACTTTTATAGTTACGATTGATTTTATCTCTTCGTAATCCTTCCTTATTTTTTTTCTATAAATACGCCTTTATTTTTTTTCTGTGTGTTTTTTGCATATTTTTTTCTATATTTCATTCAAACTTTTGCGCATATCGATCGTCTAATATGTTTTTTCCTCATCAACAGTTTTCCCTTCCCTCCTTATCGTGATTTCCTTCCCGCTCACCTTCCTCATCTGATTTAGTTTCCTCATCAAGATCCACATTTTTTCTTCTCTCATGATTTTATTTCCTCTTACTTTCCCCTCACTCTGCAGCGTCCTTCCCTAGATATCACCGTTTTCTCTCAGTCCTCATGATTTTATTTCCCGTTCCCTGCCTATCACCTCTCTCTCACCTTCCTCTCACCCTCCCTTCACTTAGTCTCACTCTCTCCCCTTCCTTTAGTTAACACCACCACGCATCCTCCCCACACTGTTATCTACCACTTGTCCCTTCCAAGTACCTCTCTTTCCTACCTGCACACCTTTCCTGACCCTCTTTTCTTCCTGCTACCCTTTGCTCCCCCTCCTCTTCCCCACACAAACATCACCAACACACCCCCTCCCTCCCGCCCCCTCCACTCTCCTTGATTAC
>CM035220.1:22035463-22040463 GCA_020233015.1 Callinectes sapidus | reverse complement strand
ATATATATTACTTAATTGTATATAATACCTCTCTCCTCTTTTAGGATAATCAATTAATGTATTACTTCCATAGTATCCTTAAATATTTTTTTGGAGGTTTGGGGAAGACAAACATAAGTTAATTTAAGTCTAGCAAAATAACTTTTTGCGTGCACTGGGGGGAACGTTTGATTATTGTTCTTGAGTGTTGATATTTACTGGTTTAACAAGGGTAGAAGTGAGAGAAAAGGTCTTTTATCTATGGTAGGAAGAGGAAGAAATCTTGAAGTGAGAGTATTAGTAATATATTGTTCTCTGGTGGTTATGGTGGGAGATGAGTAGTGAGAGGAGGGGGAGGGAGTCTTTGAGCTTATAGTGAAAGGAGGGAAAAGAGAGGGAAGTCTTAAAGCAGGGGTTCTCAACCTTTTTCCCGTTAAGTACCCCCTGAGTTATAAGACCATCAACCCGAACCCCCAGTAAGCTGCCACCAAATAAAGTAGTAAAATATTGATTAACTCAATATATAGTGGTGCTGCTAAGGATATTATCAAATGATTTTAAAGTTTAAACTTTAATGGCTTTATTAAGCAGAATCATGAATATTACAAGCACTTTTCAATAATACTACACATACAAGAGTGAAAAAATATTAATTCATTACCAAGCAGTATTTTACTGAATTTTAGTGTGAAGGCTGTGCCTGTTTATTGCAAACAAGCTTCTCAATTCGAGGAGCGACATTAGACAGACACACACGTAAATCATGCTCCACATTCAAACGTGATCGATATTTAGTTTTCATGTTCAACAGTGTTGAAAATCCTTGCTCACACAGGTAAGTACTAGGGAACATCAGCAAAGAGTTCAGAACAACATCAGATACAACAGGGTAAATCTCACTCATTTTCGACCAAAACTTGGTCAGGGTAAGTGTTTCAAAGGCATCTTTTGCAGCAGAGTCATTCACCAACTCTAAGAACTCTTCCTGCATGTTATCTGGAAGAAGGTGAACATTTACAATGAATGGGTTTCTAATCAATTTTGATTCCAGTTCACTCAATTCGGGGAAGTAAGACTGCAACTCCATTCTCAGAGAAGCTAGGTGTGCTTGCACAAGCTGCATTACATCTACATTTCCAGCGTTTTTGTTTTTACCAAGTGCTTCATCAAGATTCTCAAACATGCTCAAATTTCCATCTTTGACCTTCCTTTCCCAAAGCTCCAACTTCATGGTGAATGACCTTAGTTTGTCCATGAAATCAATCACTGTGGCAAAACGGCCTTGGAGAGACAAGTTCAATGAGTTCAGCCGCAAGAATATGTCAGTAAGGTAGGCTAGCTTCTGAAGCCACTGGCTGTCTGACAGTTTCTGAATGAATTCACGTGACTTTGTCTTGCTATCACGTTTGAAGAATTCAGTGAGCTCCTCCTTCAGAGATTCTACTCTTGTTACCACATTCCCCCGCGACAACCAGCGGACCTCAGTGTGAAAGAGTAACACTTCATGATCATTTCCTAATTCTTGGCACATTAATGAAAACAGTCGTGTATTTAGGGCACTTGATTTGATGGTATTTACCATGCTCACAACATCATCAAGTACTGATCTTAACCCAGGTGGTAGAGTTTTAGATGCCAGAGCATATCTATGAAGCATACAATGAAGATGCCTCGTTTTAGGATTTGCCTCAGTCACTTTTCCTCGAAACCCTGATCGACGGCCAAGCATTGCTGGTGCTCCGTCAGTCGTGCATGCACATACATTATTCCAGGAAAGTCCTTCTCTCTCAAAAAAATTTGAAACCTCATTGAAAATATCTTCACCTCTTGTTGTCGAATCTAAGGTGTGACAGAACAAAAAATCCTCTTTGAAATCTTCACCATTGACGTATCGTACAAACACCAGGAGTTGGGCACAAGCAGCCACGTCAGTTGACTCATCAAGTTGGAGTGCAAATTTTCCTAAAGATGCCCCCTTTATTTCAGCAATCACTTGTTGTTTGACATCATCCGACATATCTACTATTCGTCGATGAACAGTATCATTTGATAGAGGTACTGATGTGACCTTCTGCTCAGCATTACATCCAATCACACAACGTATTATATCTTTACAGCAAGGGACGATTAACTTCTCTGCAATATTGTGAGGTTTCTTCTCTTGTGCAATTCTAAGTGATACCATGTAGGATGCACGCAACCCAGTTTCATTTTTTTGGTCACCATACTACAGAAAAGACATGGAAAAACTGAAAAAAAAATAAAACCCAGAGTCACTAAAATGATCCCAAGACTGAAAAATAAGGCATATGAGGAACGACTGGAAGAATTAAACCTATTTAGCTTAACAAAGCGCAGGATAGGAGGAGACCTAATCGAAGTTTTCAAAAATTTTGAAGGATATAGTAATTTTAACGTTAATAAGTATTTTAACATTGATAATTCAAACACAACAAGAAATAATGGTTGCAAAATTATACATATGCGCTTTAAATCTCACGAGGTCAAGTACTTTTTCTTTAACCGCGTTGTTAACATCTGGAATAAGCTGCTCTCTGAAATTGTAAACAGCAGCTCTATTCCATCATTTAATAACAAAATTGATAAACATTTAAAAGCTAACCTCGAAAAAGCTCTCTTCTAGTCCGAATAATCTTAACACGTATATCATGGTTTCTGTTTATTTTCTTTTTAAGATAGATGTTTCTTTTCTTTTCAGATAGACATGTTGAGTTCACCATAGGTGTATAGTAAAAGTTCCTCTCCTCCTTTCCTGTGAAAATTCCATGCTAGTTTTTCCATACTGCATGGTACTTTTCCAAGCTATTTTCCATGCCAGCAAAAGCTGAAGGGAGTGAAGATTGGTGAGGAGCCTTCTCCTGTACTGTCCTGTGTCTCATTTCTGTAGATAGTTAGCAGTAGTAACCAAGCAGCCTTTAGAGGACAGAAAAAGGTCTGCTGCTGCTTGGCCTTCCTTTGTATTCCTTGTATTCCTTTGTATTACTCTTCCTCCTCCTCCTCCTCCTCCTCCTCCTCCTCCTCCTCCTCCTCCTCCTCCTCCTCCTCCTTCTCCCCTCCCCCTCCTCCTCCTCCTCCTCCTTCTCCTCCTCCTCCAACTCCTCCACCTGCTACTCCTCCTCCTCTCCCTCTTCCTCCTCCTCCTCCTCCTCCTTCTCCTCCTCCTCCTTCTCCTCCTCCTCCTCCACACTGCCCACACCACCCACTGCAGCCACAGTACCCTCAGCCGCCACACCCTCTGCCGCCACACTGCCCACACCGCCTCAGTCACTAGTACCTGACACTGTAAATGCCCTTTCAGAGGCTGACGTCACGCGCGTAAGGAGGGGCGCAAAACCTGTGCGACAGGTTATTCAACCTACCGTGTGCTCCAACAGATATCAGATTCTGGAGGAAGAGGATGAGCCTTCAAGCACCTTCCTCGTCGGGGACTCAATGATCCGACAGCACCTGACAGAGTTTTGTGGACGCATGAAAGAAAAAAGACGTTTGTTTTGTCTACTAAGAGCAGGTGTTGATGACGTCACAGACTTATTTGATCAGGTGTCACAGGAGGCCACGAATGAATCCCTTTTTGTGCTTCACACAGGGACAAATGATGTCCGTAAGACTCGCTCCGAGGAACTGTTGGATAAATATCGGAAACTTATTCAACAGTACAAGAGCAAATCTAGAAATATCATCATTTCAGGTGTGCTTCCATGAATCGCAGCGGACAACTATTTTTACAGTAAAGCCTTCAGCCTAAAAAACCGCTTGATGTGTTCTCCCTCAATAAGAAACGCTTAATTTTTAAAATTCCAAACCAGTTCGATAAAATCCATCCAAAACAATGGTTTGAGATGAACAAGTATCAATAACAAGAAATAACGGTATGAAACTAAAAGGACAGCGACACAACACGATTGCTCGCAAATTGTACTTCTCCGTTAGAGTTTTGGATCATTGGAATAAACTCCCAGCATCAGTGGTTTGCTCGAACACTATAGATGGTTTTAAGTCACGATTGGGTAAACATTTCCGAAAAATAGGTTTCTACTAGAATCTGTGGTCCCACCTTCACCAAAATGTTATAAATTCGGAACACATGTGATTATTGTTAACAAAATCATTTCCCCCCGTAAGTGTAGTTTAGTCTAGCACAAAATCGTTTTTAACTTCATTCTTTACAATAAAATTTCCATGTCCTTATTTTCTACAAGGGACATGGTGTTTCTTTCTGTTTCCTGCCGGCACGTTGCCGGAGGGAGAGATGGGTGGGGATAGAGCCTTACCTATTCTATCCTGATCTCTAACACGTAGTTCACTTCTATAGAAATAGAAAATAGCTCAGAAGACACTCTAATTAAAGGCCAACAGGCGTTTTGGTGTTTTTACTCCTAATGTAATCTTATGTAATATAAATGTGTGTGTGTGTGTGTGTGTGTGTGTGTGTGTGTGTGTGTGTGTGTGTGTGTGTGTGTGTGTGTGTGTGTGTGTGTCTTTCCCTCCCTTGCTCCTTCCTTCCCGCGCCATGTCCCGACATCCTATCTCACGCCAAGCCGCCAAATGCTGAGGTGCTCACAAGTCACCAAGTCACCAGTCGCCCTCCCTATGCTCTCCTCACACTGTGTCTATCCGCCCACCAATACAGTTAACAAGTAATACGCATGTCTGCGGTGGAATAGAATTATTGTCTGGAATAATTGTCACCACCAGCGACAATACCACACGTGTGTGTGTGTGTGTGTGTGTGTGTGTGTGTGTGTGTGCTGGTGGTGGTGGCAATTATTCCTATTATTATGTTTTATTATTTTGGTTTTGCTAATATTAAGTTTTAGCCTATTCACTTTAATCCAGTTATATACCAAATTTAATTCAGTGCTTAAATTAGAATGCAAATTATGAATATCTTTGTCTCCTAACAACATGTCAGTGTCATCTGCATAAATAGTAAATTCAAAAATATTACTGGCATTGGATATGTCATTAATATATATATATATATATATATATATATATAT
>CM035220.1:22014485-22033381 GCA_020233015.1 Callinectes sapidus | reverse complement strand
GATAACCAGTTAACTTTATCTTCACACAGCAGTTTTTGCAATGCACATATTTGTTCAGTTCTTGATCCTTGTTTCATTCCTTCCCGTAACACATCCTTGAAGAATACAATCCCAAACACCTGAGCTTCTTCTTTCCTTCTTTCAATTACGTATAGCTAATGATAAAAGAAATAACAAAGGATGAATAATGTTGGTATATGTGCAAGCATCCATTTTAGGCCAAGAAACGTGCCTGAGGCTCAAAAGTCCCCTTCTTTTTCCTCTTATCAGTGATTAGCTATTATTTCCTTTCACGTCCACCTGAATCATTTTTCGGTTAGTGATTCACGATTTTGTATTCGAATCCAAATTAAGTTCCACGATGATTTGTTTCGGGTAGTGGCGGCCTTGGGAGACGTACTGGAGAAGAAGACGGCTTCCTGCTCCAGGCCGACAGAGATGCCTCGTAGCAGGTTTTTCTTCCCTTTACGCTCTCTAGCTCAGATCATAGTCGTCAACTTCCATCTCTAAAATTGAACAAATTACCTATTTTTATGCTTTTATCCTTATTTTACGACAATATATTTTTTTCTCTCTAAAACTGCATAAATGACCCTTTTTTCAATGTTTTTCGGAGATCTATAACTTTTAAAGGAAAACTATCTCTTTTACGAAAAAAACTATGATTTTACACCATAAATCATTTTTTTAATAATTTTCCATTGATTTCAATGTTTTGATTAAAAAAGGAAAATAAACACCATATACATTTTCTTTCTCTGAAACTGTACAAAGTACCCATTTTTATCCATTTTTCAACGGTTTTAAAAATTTTACAATATTTTTATGACAAATCATCTTCCCTTAGAAAAAAAAATATGTTTTTACCTCCAAAAGTGAGTTTTTCAATAATTTTCTATGAATTTCCTTGTTTTAACTAAAAACATGAACGATACGCAATAGCGTATTGTTTTTCTCTTTAAAGTTATATAAACTACCCTATTTAAACCTTTTTATTGGTTTTAACAAAATTTTGAAGAAAATCCCTTTTTAATGTTACATTAAATGTAATACAAGCCATTTCAAGAGAAAAAAAAAATCTTTAAGAAAAGGGATATTTAAGTGTTTTCTCTTTTCATTTCCAAGTTTTGATTGAAAATGAAGGTAAAAGCAAGAAACCATCTTTTTTTCTAGTTCAGAAAAAGGAATATATGCCATTTCAGGAAAAAAGTTCCTTTTCACGGAAAAAGTGAATTTTTCGATGATATTCTGCTTATTCCATTGTTTTCATCAGAAAATAAAAAAAACACTGAATATTGCGACAATATCATTTTTCTGAAAAAAAAAAATCATAAATGACGTGTTTTTCAACGTTTTAAGGAGTATTAACGCTATTTTAAACAAAATCCTCTTTTACAACTATAATATATGCAATTTGAATAAAGGAGAAAATTCTGCCTAAAAAGTAAATTTTTCAACGTATTTTCTTATTTTTATTTGTTGGTGGAAGAAAACCAATAAAATGCATTCTTTTTCTTGACAATATTTTGTTTTCTCTAAAATTGCACAAATTATCTATTTTTATGCTTTTATCCTTATTTTACGATAATATATATTTTTCTCTAAAACTGCATCAATGACCCTTTTTTTAATGTTTTTCGGAGACTTACAACTTTTCAAGGAAAACCATCTCTTTTACGAAAAAATATATGATTTTAAACCGTCAATTTTTAATATTTTTTTTTTATTTCATTGTTTTGATTGAAAACAAGAAAATAAACACTATTTACATTTTTTTTCTGAAACTGTACGAAGTACCCATTTTTAACCTTTTTGGACGTTTAAAAATATTTTGTAGCAAACAACTTTTTCATGTTACAATATACTTTTTTACCTATAATTTCATAACTTAGGTTTTTTTTTAGTTTTTAAAAGTATTAACGGCAGTTTACACAAAACCCCCTTTTACAAGTATAACATATGCGATTTGAATTATCCATTTTTCAACGGTTTTAAGGGTTTTACAATATTTTTATGACAAATCCATCTTCCCTTAGTAAAAAAATTATGTTTTTACCTCCAAAGTGAGTTTTTCAGTAATTTTCTTTGAATTTCCGTGTTTTAATTAAAAACATGAACAATACTCTGTAGTGTATTGTTTTTCTCTTTAAAGTTACATAAAGTACCGAATTTAAACCTTTTTATTGGTTCCAACAACATTTTGAAAAAAATCCCTTCTTAATGTTATATTAAATGTAATACATGCCATTTCAAGGTAAAATAAATATTTCTTTTAGAAAGATGAATTTTCAGTGTTTTTTTCTTTTATTTTCCATGTTTTGATTTAAAATAAAGGAAAAAGCAAGAAATATATTAACTTTTTATTGTAATTAATTTTTTTTCTCAAAATTTTGTAAATTTTTAGGAGTATTAATATCTAATCTTACAAAGACCATCTTTTTTTTTTTTAGTTCAGAAAAAAAGGAATATATGACATTCCACGAAAAAAGATCGTTTACGCCGAAAAAGTGAATGAAAATAAGATAAAAACAATGATAAAATCAATTTTTATGCAAAAATTTTGTCTTTATACAAATTGCACATATTATACTTATAAAAAGGGGTTTTGTGTAAAATTCCATTAATACTCCTAAAAACGTTGAAAAACACGTCATTTATGAAATTTTTGACAAAAAATTATATTGTCAAAATATTCATTCTTTTTTGTTTATTTTTTACGAAAAAAATTAAATAAGCAGAAAATCATCGAAAAATCTACTTTTGCGGTGATAAGGAACTTTTTTTCGTGAAATGGCATATATTCCTTTCTTCTTAACTAAAAAAAAAGATGGTATTTCTTAGATGAGATGTTAATTCTCCTAAAAACGCTGAAAAGGGGATAATTTATGCAATTTTGAGAGAAAAAAATGAATTGCAGTAAAAAGTTAATATATTTCTTGCTTTTTATTTCATTTTCAATCAAAACATGGAAATGTAAAGAAAAAACAGTGAAAAATCCTTTTTCTAAAAGAAATATATATATATTTTTTTTTATTGAAATGGCTTGTATTACATTTTATGTAACATGAAAAAGGGATCTCTTCAGAATGTTGTTAAAACCAGTAAAAAGGTTTAAATAGCGTAATTTATGTAAGTTTTAAAAGAAAACTTTTTTTATTCTTATTTTTATTTAAAACATGAAAATAAAAAGAAAGTTACTGAAAAACTCACTTTTAGATTTAAAAACGTACTTTTTCTAAATCTCTGAAAATCATTAAAAAAGGTTCATTTACTCAGTTTTAGAGATAAAAAATTATTATCGTAAAATAAGGATAAAAACATAAAAATTGGTAGTTTGTGGTGTATTTTTAGAGAAAATATAAATAGTCGGAAAAAATAATGTATTTTTTGGTTTTCTTCCACCAACAAATGAAAATTAGATAAAAACATTGAAAAAGTCTCTTTTTAGGAAGAAATTTTGTCTTTATATAAATTGCATATATGATACTTGTTAAAGGGGGTTTTGTGTAAAATGCCGTTAATACTCCTAAAAACGTTGAAAAAAAAGTCATTATTGAAATGTTTGAGAAAAAAGTATATTGTTGCAATATTCATTGTTGTTTGTTTAATTTTTATGAAAACAATGAAATAAGCAGAAAATAATCGAAAAATCTACTTTTAAGGTGAAAAGGAACTTTTTTCGTGAAATGGCATATATTCCTTTCTTCTTAACTAAAAAAAAGATGGTCTTTCTTAGATGAGATGTTAATTCTCCTAAAAACGTTGAAAAGGGGATAATTTATGCAGTTTTGAGAGAAAGAAAATAAATTGCAATAAAAGCTAATATATTTCTTGCTTTTTCCTTCATTTTCAATCAAAACATGGAAATATAAAGAAAAAACACTGAAAAATGCTTTTTCTAAAAGAATTTTTTTTTCTTCAAAAGGCTTGTATTACATTTAATGTAAAATTAAAAAAGGATTTTCTTCAAAATGTTGTTAAAACCAATGAAAAAGTTTAAATAGGGTAGTTTATGTAACTTTAAAGAGAAAAACTATATGCTATAGCGTATTGTTCATGTTTTTTAATTATAACATGTATATTATATGCCATTTCACGAAAAAAAAGTTTCTTTTCACCGAAAAAGTGAAAATTTCGATGATTTTCTTCTATTTCATTGCTGTCATCAAAAAATACACAAAAAACACTGAATATTGCAACAATATAACTTTTTCTGAAAAAAAATCATAAATGACGTGTTTTTCAACGTTTTTAGGAGTATTAACGGCATTTTAAACAAAACACCATTTTATAAGTATAATATATGCAATTTCAATAAAGAACAAAATTCTCCCTAAAAAGTTACTTTTTCAATGTTTTTTTTCTTATTTTAATTTGTTGGTGTAAGAAAACCAAAATAATACATAGTTTTTTTTCGACAATATTTTTTTCTCTAAAATTGCAGAAATTACTTATTTTTATGCTTTATCCTTATTTTACGATAATATAATTTTTTTTCTCTAAGACTGCATAAATGACCCTTTTTTCAATGTTTTATCGGAGATCTACAACTTTAAAGGAAAACCATCTCTTTTACGTAAAAAAATATGATTTAAGACCAAAAATCACTTTTCAATAATTTTCTATTTATTTTAATGTTTTGATTAAAAACAGGAAAATGAACACTATATACATTTTCTTTCTCTGAAACTGTACAACGTACCCATTTTTATCCATTTTTAAACGGTTTTAAGAATTTTACAATATTTTTATAACAAATCCGTCTTACCTTAGAAAAAAAAAAGAGTATGTTTTTACCTTCAAAAGTGATTTTTTTCAGTAATTTTCTTTGAATTTCCATGTTTAATTAAACGCATGAACAATACGCAATAGCGTATTGTTTTTCTCTTTAAAGTTACATTTAAACATTTTTATTAATTTTAACATTTTGAAGAAAGTCCCTTTTAATGTTGCATTAAATGTAATACAAGCAATTTCAAGAGAAAAAAAATATTTCTTTTAGTAAAAAGGATTTTTAAGTGTTTTACCTTTTCATTTCCAAGTTTTGATTGAAAATGAAGAAGGCAAGAAATATATTAACTTTTTATTGTAATTCATTTTTTTCTCTCAAAATTGCATAAATTATCCCCTTTCCAGCGTTTTTAGGATAATTAACATCTTATCTTAGAAAGACCATTATTTTTTTTTAGTTCAGAAAAAAAATTATATGCTATTTCACGAAAAAAGTTTCTTTTCACCGAAAAAGTTAATTTTTCGAAGATTTTCTGCTTATTTCATTGTTTTTACAAAAAAATAAACAAAAACATACTTTTTTCTAAAAAAAAAAAAAAAAAAAATCATGAATGACGTGTTTTTCAACGTTTTTAGGAGTATTAACAGCATTTTAAACAAAACCCCCTTTTACAAGTATGAAATATGCAAATTGAATAAAGAAGAAAATTCTGCCTAAAAAGTGATTTTTTCAATGTTTTTTTTTCATTTTTGGTGAAACAAAACAAAAAAAAAATACATTTTTTACTTTACTTACTTTTTACTTTTTCTCGACAATATTTTTTTCTCTAAAATTGAACAAATTACCTATTTTTATGCTTTTATCCTTATTTTACGACAATATTTTTTTTCTCTCTAAAACTGAATAAATGACCCTTTTTTCAATGTTTTTCGGAGATCTATAACTTTTAAAAGAAAACTATCTCTTTTACGAAAAAAACTATGATTTTACACCATAAATAATTTTTTAATAATTTTCCATTGATTTCAATGTTTTGATTAAAAAAAGGAAAATAAACACCATATACATTTTCTTTCTCTGAAACTGTACAAAGTACCCATTTTTATCCATTTTTCAACGGTTTTAAAAATTTTACAATATTTTTATGACAAATCATCTTCCCTTAGAAAAAAAAGTATGTTTTTACCTCCAAAAGTGAGTTTTTCAATAATTTTCTATGAATTTCCTTGTTTTAACTAAAAACATGAACAATACGCAATAGCGTATTGTTTTTCTCTTTAAAGTTATATAAACTACCCTATTTAAACCTTTTTATTGGTTTTAACAAAATTTTGAAGAAAATCCCTTTTTAATGTTACATTAAATGTAATACAAGCCATTTCAAGAGAAAAAAAAATTCTTTAAGAAAAGGGATATTTAAGTGTTTTCTCTTTTCATTTCCAAGTTTTGATTGAAAATGAAGGAAAAAGCAAGAAACCATCTTTTTTTCTAGTTCAGAAAAAGGAATATATGCCATTTCAGGAAAAAAGTTCCTTTTCACCGAAAAAGTGAATTTTTCGATGATATTCTGCTTATTCCATTGTTTTCATCAAAAAATAAAAAAAACACTGAATATTGCGACAATATCATTTTTCTGAAAAAAAAAAAAATCATAAATGACGTGTTTTTCAACGTTTTTAGGAGTATTAACGCTATTTTAAACAAAATCCTCTTTTACAACTAAAATATATGCAATTTGAATGAAGAAGAAAATTCTTCCTAAAAAGTGACTTTTTCAACGTATTTTCTTATTTTTATTTGTTGGTGGAAGAAAACCAATAAAATGCATTCTTTTTCTTGACAATATTTTGTTTTCTCTAAAATTGCGCAAATTACCTATTTTTATGCTTTTATCCTTATTTTACGATAATATATTTTTTTCTCTAAAACTGCATCAATGACCCTTTTTTCAATGTTTTTCGGAGACTTACAACTTTTCAAGGAAAACCATCTCTTTTACGAAAAAATATATGATTTTAAACCGTCAATTTTTAATAATTTTTTTTATTTTAATGTTTTGATTGAAAACAAGAAAATAAACACTATATACATTTTTTTTCTGAAACTGTACGAAGTACCCATTTTTAACCTTTTTGGACGTTTAAAAATATTTTTTAGCAAACAACTTCTTCATGTTACAATATACTTTTTTATCTATAATTTCATAACTTAGGTTTTTTTTTAGTTTTTAAAAGTATTAACGGCAGTTTACACAAAACCCCCTTTTACAAGTATAACATATGCGATTTGAATTATCCATTTTTCAACGGTTTTAAGGGTTTTACAATATTTTTATGACAAATCCATCTTCCCTTAATAAAAAAAATATGTTTTTACCTTCAAAGTGAGTTTTTCAGTAATTTTCTTTGAATTTCCATGTTTTAATTAAAAACATGAACAATACTCTGTAGTGTATTGTTTTTCTCTTTAAAGTTACATAAAGTACCCAATTTAAACCTTTTTATTGGTTTTAACAACATTTTGAAGAAAATCCCTTCTTAATGTTACATTAAATGTAATACAAGCCATTTCAAGGTAAAATAAATATTTCTTTTAGAAATATGATTTTTCAGTGTTTTTTTCTTTTATTTTCCATGTTTTGATTTAAAATAAAGGAAAAAGCAAGAAATATATTAACTTTTTATTGCAATTAATTTTTTTTTCTCAAAATTTTGTAAATTTTTAGGAGTATTAACATGTTATCTTACAAAGACCATCTTTTTTTTTTTTAGTTCAGAAAAAAAGGAATATATGACATTCCACGAAAAAAGTTCGTTTACACCGAAAAAGTGAATTTTCTGATTATTTCATTGTTTTCATCAAAAAATAAACAAAAAACATTAAATTTTGCGACAATATACTTTTCTGAAAAAAATCGAAAATGACGGGGTTTTCAACGTTTTTAGGAGTATTAACGCCATTTTAAACAAATTTTTTTTTACAAGTATAATATATACAATTTGAATAAAGAACTAAATTCTGCCTAAAAAGTGACATTTTCAATGTTTTTTTTCTTATTTTCATTTGTTTGTGGAAGAAAACCAAAATAATACATTCTTTTTCTCGACATAAATTTTTTTTCTCTAAAATTGCACAAATTACATATTTTTATACTTTTATCTTTTTTTACGATAATATATATTTTTTTATAAAACTGCATAAATGACCTTTTTTCAGTGTTTTCTGGAGATTTACAACTTTTCAAGGAAAACCATCACTTTTACGAAAAAAATATGATTTTTTAATCATTTTCTATTCATTTCAATGTTTTGATTAAAAAAGAGAAAATAAACTCTATATACATTTTCTTTCTCTGAAACTGTACAATGTACCCATTTTTAACCTTTTTCGACGTTTAAAAACATTTTCTAGCAAACATTTTTTTATATTACAATATATTTTTTTTTATCTAAAATTACATCAATTACGTTTTTTAAAGTTTTTAAGAGACTTAACGGCATTTTACACAAAACCATATTCTACAAGTATAACATATGCGATTTGAATTATATATTTTTCGACGTTTTTAGGTGTTTTACAATATTTTTTATGACAAATCCATCTTTAACTCCAAAATTGAGTTTTTCTGTAATATTCTTTGAATTTCCATGTTTTAATTAAAAACATGAACAATACGCTATAGTGTATTGTTTTTCTCTTTAAAGTTACATAAGCTACTACCTTTTTATTGGTTTTAACATTTTGAAGAAAATCCCTTCTTAATGTTACATTAAATGTAATACAAGCCATTCCAAGGTAAAAAAAATATTTCTTTTAGAAAGAGGATTTTTCAGGTTTTTTTTTCTTTTATTTTCCATGTTTTGATTTAAAATAAAGGAAAGAGCAAAAAATATATTAACTTTTTAATGCAATTAATTTTTTTTATGTCAAAATTTTGTAAATTATCCCCTTTCCAGCGTTTCTAGGAGAATTAACATCTTATCTTACAAAGACCATCTTTTTTTTTTTAGTTCAGAAAAAAAGAATATATGCTCTTTCACGAAAAAAATTCGTTTTCACCGAAAATTGAATTTTTCGATGATTTTCTGATTATTTCATTGTTTTTATCAAAAAATAAACAAAAAACACTGAATTTTGCGACAATATACTTTTTTGAAAAAAATAATAAATGACGGGTTTTTCAACGTTTTTAGGAGTATTAACACCATTTCTAACAAATCCTTCTTTTACAAGTATAATATATGCAATTTGAATAAAGAACAAAATTCTGCCTAAAAAGTGACTTTTTCAATATTTTTTTTCTTATTTTCATTTGTTAGTGGAAGAAAACCAAAATAATACATTCTTTTTCTCGACATTAATTTTTTCTGTAAAATTAACATCTTATCTAAGAAAAAAAGAAAGACCAAGATTTTCTGCATATTTTATTGTTTTCATATAAAAATAATAAAAAAAAACACTGAATATTGCGACAATATAGTTTTTACTGAAAAAAATCATAAACGACGTGTTTTTCAACGTTTTAAGGAGTAATAACGGCATTTAAAACAAAACCCATTTTACAAGTATAATATATGCAATATGAATAAAGAAGAAAATTCTGCCTAAAAAAGAATTTTTCAGTGTATTTTCTTATTTTCATTTGTTGGTGGAAGAAATCCAAAAAAATACATTCTTTTTCTCTACGATATTTTGTTTTCTCTAAAATTGCAAAAATTACCTATTTCTATGCTTTTATTTTTATTTTACGACAATATATTTTTTTTCTCTAAAACTGCATCAATGACCCTTTTTTCAATGTTTTACGGAGTTTTACAACTTTTTAAGGAAAACCATCTTTTTTACGAAAAAAAAATAAGATTTTACACCAAAAGTCATTTTTTTAATAATTTTCTATTGATTTTAATGTTTTGATTGAAAACAAGAAAATAAACACTATATACATCTTCTTTCTCTGAAACTGTACAAAGTACCAATTTTTAACCTTTTTGGACGTTTAGAAATATTTTGTAGATATAGACTTTTTCATGTTACAATATAATTCTTTTATCTAAAATTTCATAAATTAGGGTTTTTTTTTCTTCAATTTTTAGGAGTATTAACTTAAGTTTACACAAAACTCCCTTTTACAAGTATAACATATGTGATTTGAATTATCCATTTTTCAACGGTTTTAAGAATTTTACAATATTTTATGACAAATCCGTCTTCCCTTAGGAAAAAAAGTATGTTTTTACCTCCACAATTGAGTTTTTAATAATTTACTTTGAATTTCCATGTTTTAATTAAAAACATGAACAATACGCTATAGCGTATTGTTTTTCTCTTTAAAACTATATAAACTACCCTATTTAAACCTTTTTATTGGTTTTAACAACATTTTGAAGAAAATCCCTTTTTAATAATACATTCAATGTTATACAACTATTTCAAGGGAAAAAAAATATATCTTTTAGAAAAAGCATTTTTAATTGTCTTTTTTTTCATTTCCGAGTTTTGATTGAAAATAAAGGAAAAAGCAAAAAATATGTTAATTTTTTATTGCAATTAATTTTTTTCTCTCAAAATTGCATAAATTCTTCCCTTTCCAGCGTTTTTAGGAGTATTAACATCTTATCTTAGAAAGACCATCTTTTTTTCTAGTTCAGAAAAAAAAGGAAAATATGCCACTTCGAGAAAAAAGTTACTTTTCACCGAAAAAGTGAATTTTTAGATGTTTTTTGCTTATTTCATTGTTTCCATCAAAAAATAAAAAAAAAAACTGAATGTTGAGACAATATACTTTTCTGAAAAATATCATGTGACGTATTTTTTACGTTTTTAGGAGTATAACGCCATTTTAAACAAAACCCTTTTTAACAAGTATAATATGGAATTAGAATAAAGAAAAAATTCTGCCTAAACAGTGACTTTTTCAGTGTTTTTTTTTATTTTCATTTGTTGGTGAAAGAAAACGAAAAAAATACATTCTTTTTCTCGACAATATATTTTTTCTCTAAAATTGCACAAATTACCTATTTATATGCTTTTATCCTTTTTTTACGATAAAATTTTATTTTATTTAAAACTGCATAAATGATTCTTTTTCAATGTTTATTTTGGATTTACAACTTTTCATGGAAAACTATCTCTTCTACGAAAAAAAATATGATTTTACACCAAAAGTCATTTTTCAATAATTTTCTATTGATTTCAATGTTTTGATTAAAAACAAGAAAATAAACACTATTTACTTTTTCTTTCTCCGAAACTGTACAAAGTACCCATTTTTAACGGTTTTGGACGTTTAAAAACATTTTGTAGAAAAAAAACTGTTTCATGTTTAATATACTTTTTTTATGTAAAATTAAGTAAATTACGTTTTTTTCAGTTTTTAGGAGTATTAACGGCATTTTCTGCAAAACCCCCTTGTACAAGTATAACATATGCGATTTGAATTATATATTTTTAAAACTTTTTTAAGGGTTTTACAATATTTTTATTGCAAATCCATCTTTCTTCAGAAAAAAAGTATGTTTTTACCTCCAAAAGTGAGTTTTTCAGTAATTTTCTTTGAATTTCCATGTTTTAATTAAAAACATGAACAATACGCTACAGCGTATTGTTTATCTCTTTAAAGTTACATAAACTACCCAATTTAAACCATTTTTATTGGTTTTAACAACATTTTGAAGAAAATCCCTTTTTCATGTTACATAAAATGTAATACAAGTTATTTAAAGGAAAAAAAATATTTCTTTTAGAAAAAGAATTTTTCAGTATTTTTTCTTTCCATTCTCATGTTTTCATTAAAAATGAAAGAAAAAGCAAGAAATATAATAAGTTTTTATTGCAATTCATTTTTTTCTCTCAAAAATGCATAAAGTATTCCCTTTCCAGCGTTTTTTCGGAAAATTAAGATCTAATCTAAGAAATACCATCTCATTTTTAGTTCAGAAAAAAGGAATATATGCAATTTAAAGAAAAAATTTCCTTTTCAACGAAATAGTGAATTTTTTAATGATTTTCTGCTTATTTCATTGTTTTCATCAAAAAACAAACAAAAACACTGAATATTGCGGCAATATACTTTTTACTGAAAAAAATCATAAATGACGTGTTTTTCAAAGTTTTTTCTTTCATAGATGAGATGTTAATTTTCCTAAAACGGTGAAAAAGGGATAATTTGTGCAATTTTGAGAGAAAAAAAATGAACTGCAATAAAAAAAAGTTAATATATTTATACTTTTCCTTCATTTTCAATCAAAACATGGAAATGTACAGAAAAAACACTGAAAAATCTTTTTTTTTTCTAAAAGAAATATATATTTTTTCATTGAAATAGCTTGTATTACATTTTAAGTAACATGAAAAAAGTACTTTCTTCAAAATGTTGTTAAAACCAATACAAATGTTTAAATAGGGTAGTTTATGTAACTTTAAAGAGAAAAAAAATATATAGTGTATTGGTCTTTTTTTAATTAAAACATGAAAATTAAAAGAAAATAACTTAAACACTCACTTTTGGATGTAAAAACATGCTTTTTTTCTAAATCTCTGAAAAACATTGAAAAAAGGGTCATTTATGCAGTTTAAGAGAGAAAAAAATATTATCGTAAAATAATGTTATAAACATAAAAATTGTTTTTTTGTGCAATTTTAGTGAAAATAAATATTGTACAAAAACAGAATTAATATTTTGGCTTTCTTCCACCAACAAATGAAAATCAGTTAAAAACATTGGAAAAGTAACTTTTTAGGCAGAAATTTTGTCTTTATACAAATTGCATATATTATACTTGTAAAATGGGGTTTTGTGTAAAATGCCGTTAATAATCCTAAAAACGTTGAAAAACACGTCATTTATGAAATTTTTGAGAAAAAAGTTTATTGTCGCAATATTCATTGTTTTTTCTTTATTTTTTTTATGAAAACAATGAAATAAGCAGAAAATCATCGAAAAATCTACTTTTTCAATGAAAAGGAACTTTTTCGTGAAATGGCATATATCCCTTCTTAAATAAAAATAAAAAAAAGATGGTCTTTCTTAGATGATATGTTAATTCTCCAAAAAATAAAAAAAATACGGAAATGTAAAGAAAAAACACTAAAAAATCCTTTTTCTACAGGATATACATATTTTCTTCATTGAAATAACATTTTATGTATCATGAAAAAGGGATTTTCTTAAAAATGTATTTAAAACCAATAAAAAAGTTTAAAAAGGGTAGTTTATGTAACTTTTAAGAGTAAAAAATATATAGTTTTTTGGTCTTGTTTTTAATTAAAACATGAAAATTAAATGAAAATTACTGAAAAACTTACATTTGGATGCAAAAACATACTTTTTTTTCTAAATCTCTAAAAAACATTGAAAAAAGGGTCATTTATGCAGTTTTAGAGAAAAAAATATATTATCGTAAAATAAGGATAAAAACATAAAAATGGGTATTTTGTGCAATTTTAGAGAAAAGAAATATTGTCGGAAAAAAAATATATTTTTTGGTATTCGTCCACCAACAAATGATGTTAATGTTAAAAAAAAAAGTCACTTTTGGGTCAGAAATTTTGTCCTTATACAAATTGCATATATCATACTTGTAAAAGGCGGTTTTGTTTAAAATGCCGTTAATACTCCCAAAAACGTTGGAAAACACGTCATTTATGAAATTTTTGAGAAAAAATTATTTTGTCGCAATATTCTTTGTTTTTTATATATATATTTTTTATGAAAACAATGAATAAGCAGTAAATCATCGAAAAATCTACTCCTGCGGTGAAAAGGTACATTTTTCGTGAAATGGTATATATTCCTATCTTCTTAACTAAAAAAAAGATGGTCTTTCTTAGATGAGATGTTAATTCTCCTAAAAAAACGCTGAAAAGCGGATAATTTATGCATTTTAGAGAGAAAAAAATGAATTGCAATAAAAAGTTAGTATACTTCTAGCTTTTTCCTTCATTTTCAATCAAAACATGAAAATGTAAAGAAAAATAACTAAAAAATCCTTTTTCTAATAGAAATATATATTTTTCATTGAAATGGCTTGTATTACATTTTATGTAACATGTAAAAGGTATTTTCTTCAAAATATTGTCAAAAACAATAAAAAGGTTTAAATAGGGTAGTTTGTGTAACTTTAAAGAGAAAAAAATATATAGTGTATTGGTCTTGTTTTTAATTAAAGCATGAAAATTAAAAGAAAATTACGGAAAAATTCAATTTTGTATGTAAAAACATACTTTTTTTCTATATTTCTGTAAAACATGAAAAAAAGAATCATTTATGCAGTTTAAGAGAAAAAAAATATAATATCGTCAAATAAGGATAAAAACATAAAAAAGGGTAGTTTGTGCAATTTTAGAGAAAAGAAATATTGTCGAAAATAAGAATGTATTTTTTTGTTTTCTTCCACCAACAAATGAAAATAAGATAAAAACATTGAAAAATACACTTTTTAGGCAGAAATTTTGTCTTTATACAAACTGCATATATTATATTTGTAAAAGGGGGTTTTGTGTAAAATGCCGTTAATACTCCTGAAAACGGTGAAAAACACGTCATTTATGATATTTTCGAGAAAAAAGTATATTTTCACATTTCTCATTGTTTTTTGTTGAAAACATTGAAAATATTAAAAATATTGAAAAAAAGGGTCATTTATGCAGTTTTAGAGAAAAATATATATTATTGTAAAATAAGGATAAAACATAAAAATGGGTAGTTTGTGCAATTTTAGGGAAAAGAAATATTGTCGGAAAAAATATATATTTTTTGGTCTTCTTACACGAACAAATGAAAATAAGATAAAAACATTGAAAAAATAATTTTTTAGGCAGAATTTTTTTCTTTATACAAATTGCATATATCATACTTACAAACGGGTGTTTTGTGTAAAATGCCGTTAATATTCCTAAAAACGTTGAAAAACACGTCATTTATGAAATTTTTGAGAAAAAAGTATATTATCGCAATATTCATTGTTTTTTGTATATTTTTTCCATAAAAACAATGAAATAAGCAGAAAATCATCGAAAAATCTAATTTTTCGGTGAAAAGGAACTTTTTTCGTGTAATAGCATATATTCCGTTCTTCTTAACTAAAAATCGATGGTCTTTCTTAGGTAAGATGTTAATTCTGCTAAAAATGCTGAAAAGGGGATAATTTATGCAATTTTGAGAAAAAAAATGAATTGCTATAAAAAGTTAATATATTTCTTGCTTTTTCCTTCACTTGCACAAATTACCCGTTTTTATGTTTTTGTACTTATTTTCCAATATAAGAAATTTAATCTAAGAAAGACCATATTTTTTTTAGTTCAGAAAAAAATAATATATGTCATTTAACGAAAAAAGTTCCTTTTTTACCGAAAAAAGGAATTTTTCGATGTTTTTCTGCTTGTTTTATTGTTTTCATTAAAAAAATAACAAAAAACACTGAATATTTAGTTCAGAAAAAAAGGAATATATGCCATTTCACGAAAGAATTCCCTTTTCACCGAAAAAGTGAATTTTTCGATGATAATCTGCTTATTTCATTGTTTTTATCAAGAAATAAACAAAAACACTGAATATTGCGACAATATACTTTTTCTTTAACGCCATTTTAAACAAAACGCCATTTTAAACAAAACCCTCTTTTACAAGTATGCAATTTGAATAAACAAGAAAATTCTGCCTAAAAAGTACCTTTTTCAATGTTTTTTTTCTTATTTTCATTTGTTGGTGGAAGAAAACCAAAAAAATACATTCTTTTTCTCGACAATATATTTTTTTCTCTAAAATTGTACAAATTACCTATTTTTATGCTTTTAATCTTATTTTACGATAATATATATTTTTTTTCTCTAAAACTGCATAAAAGACCCCTTTTTCAATGTTTTTCGGAGATTTACAACTTTTCAAGGAAAACCATCACTTTTACGAAAAAAAAATATATGACATCAAAAGTCATTTTTTAATAATTTTCTATTGATTTCAATGTTTTGATTAAAAACAAGGAAATAAACACTGTATACATTTTCTTTCTCTGAAACTGTACAAAGTACGCATTTTTTTTACATTTTTTGGACGTTTAAAAATATTTTATAGAAAACAAATTTTTCGCGTTACAATATACTTTTTTTTTTTTTATCTAAAACTGATAAATAAGGATTTCTTTAGTTTTCAAGAGTATTAACGGCATTTGACACAAAACCCCTTTTTACATGTATAACATATGTGATTTGAATTATCAATTTTTCAACATTTTTAAGGGTTTTACAATATTTTTTTATGACAAATCCTTCTTCCCTTAGAAAAAAAAAGTATGTTTTTACCTCCAGATGTGAGTTTTTCAGTAATTTTCTTTGAATTTCCATGTTTTAATTAAAAAACATAACAGTTACGCTATAGGGTACTGTTTTTCTCTTTAAAGTTACATAAAATACCTTATTTAAACTTTTATATTGGTTTTAACAACATTTTGAAGAAAATCCCTTTTTAATGTTTTATTAAATGTAATACAAGTTATTTCAAGAAAAAAAAATATTTCTTTGAGAAAAAGGAATTTTTAGTGTTTTTTCTTTTCATTTTCATGTTTTGATTGAAAATGAAGGTAAAAGCAAGAAATATATTAACTTTTTATTGCAATTAATTTTTTCTCTCAAAATTGCATAAATTATCTCCTTTTCTACGTTTTTAGAAGAATTAACATCTTATCTTAGAAAGACCATCTTTTATTTAGATCAGAAAAAAGGAATATATGCCATTTCACGAAAAAAATTCCTTTTCACCGAAAAAGTGAATTTTTTGATGATTTTCTGCTTATTTCATTGTTTACATGAAAAATTAAACAAAAAACAGTGTATATTTCGACAATATACTTTTTCTGAAAAAAATCATTAATGACGTGTTTTTCAACGTTTTTAGGAGTATTAACGCCATTTCAAACAAAACTTCCTTTTACAAGTATAATATATGCAATTTGAATAAAAAAGAAAATTCTGCCTAAAAAGTGACTGTTTCAATGTCTTTTTTTTCTTATTTTCATTTGTTGGAGGAAGAAAACCAAAACAATACATTCTTTTTCTCGACAGTATTTTTTTTTCTCTAAAATTGGACTAAAGAGTTAATATATTTTTTGCTTTTTCTTTCATTTTCAATCAAAACAGGGAAATGTAAAAAAAAGTAAGACTAAAAATAAGGATAAAATCTTAAAAATTTGTAGTTTGTGCAAATTTAGAGAAAAGAAATATTGTAGCAAAAAATAATGTATTTTTTGGTTTTCTTCCACCAACAAATGAAAATAACATAAAAACATTGAAAAAGCCACTTTTTAGGCAGAAATTTTGTCTCTATACAAATTGCACATACTTAACTTGTAAAAGGGGGTTTTGTGTAAAATGTCGTTAATACTCCTAAAAACGTTGAAAAACACGTCATTTATGAAATTTTGGAGAAAAAAGTATATTGTCGCAATATTCGTTTTTTTTTTTTAGTTTTTTTAATGAAAACAATGGAATAAGCAGAAAATCATCGAAAAATCTTCTTTTCCGGTGAAAAGAAACTTTTTTCGTGAAATACCATATATTCCTTTCTTTTTAACTAAAAAAAATGGTATTTCTTTGATGAGATGTTAATTCTCCTAAAAACGCTAAAAAAGGGATAATTTATGCAATTTTGAGAGAGAAAAAAAAAATGAATTGCAATTAAAAGTTAATATATTTCTTGATTTTTCCTTCAACCAAAACATGGAAATGTAACGAAAACAAACTGAAAAATCCTTTTTCTAAAAGAAATCTATATTCTTTTCATTGAAATGGTTTGTAACACATTTTATTTAACTTGAAAAAGGGATTTTCCTCAAAATCTTGTTAAAACCAATAAAAAGGTTTAATTAGGATAGTTTATGTAACTTTAAACAAAAATATATATAGTTTATTGCTCTTGTTTTTAATTAAAACATGAAAACTAAAAGAAAATTAACGAAAAACTCACTTTTAGATGTAAAAACATACTTTTTTTCTAAATCTTTGAAAAACATTGAAAAAGGGGTCATTTATGCAGTTTTAGAGAAAAAAGTAATATCTTTAAATAACGATAAAAACATTAAAATGGGTTGTTTGTGCAATTTTAGAGAAAAGAAATATTGTCGCAAAAAAGAATGTATTTTTTGGTTTTCTTCCACCAACAAATGAAAATAAGATAAAAACACTTTTTAGGCAGAAATTTTGTCTTTATACAAATTGCATATATTATATTTGTAAAAGGGGGTTATGTGTAAAATGCCTGAAAACGGAGAAAAACACGTCATTTATGAAATTTTTGAGGAAAAAGTATTTTGTTGCAATATTCATTGTTTTTTGTTTATGTTTTATGAAAACAATGAAATAAGCAGAAAATCATCGAAAATATCCTTTTTCGGTGAAAAGGAACTTTTTTCGTATAATATCATATAGTCCTTGCTTCTTAACTAATACTAGATGGTCTTCCTTAGATGAGATGTTAATTCTCCAAAAAACGCTGAAAAGGGGATAATTTATGCAATTTTGAGAGAAAAAAATGAATTGTAATAAAAAGTTAATATATTTCTTGCATTTTCCTTCGTTTTCAATCAAAACATGGAAACGTAAAGAAAAAAAAAAACTGAAAAATGCTCTTTCTAAAAGAATTTTTTTTTTTCATCGAAATGGCTTGTATTAGGCTACTTTTATGTAACATGAAAAAGGGTTTTTCTTCAAAATTTTGTTAAAACGAATAAAAAGGTCTAAAAAGGGTAGTTTATGTAACTTTAAAGAGAAAAAAAATATATGGTGTATTGGTCTTGTTTTTAATTAAAACATGAAAATTAAAAGAAAATTAATGAAAAACTCACTTTTGGATGTAAAAACATACTTTTTTTCTATATTTCTGAAAACATTGAAAAAAGGGTCATTTATGCAGTTTAAGAGAAAAAAATATATCATCGTCAAATAAGGATAAAAACAATTGTGCAATTGTAGAGAAAAGAAATATTGTCGAAAATAAGAATGTATTTTATTGGTTTTCTTCCACCAACAAATGAAAATAAGATAAAAACATTGAAAAATACACTTTTTAGGCAGAATTTTTGTCTTTATACAAATTGCATATATTATACGTGTAAAATGGGGTTTTGTGTAAAATGCCCTTGATACTCCTAAAAACGTTGAAAAAAACACGTAA
>CM035220.1:21979360-21995624 GCA_020233015.1 Callinectes sapidus | reverse complement strand
TGTTAATACTCCTAAAAACGTTGAAAAACACGTCATTTATGATTTTTTTTTCAGAAAAAAGTATATTGGGGCAATCTTGTTTTTTTATTTTTATTAAAACGATGAAATAAACAGAAAATCATCGAAAAATTCACTTCTTCAGTGAAAAGAAACTTTTTTCTTGAAATGGCATATATTCCTTTTTTCTGAACTAAAAAAAAAAGTTTTTTCTGAGATAAAATGATAATTCTCTTAAAAACGCTAGAAACGGGATAATTTATGCAATTTTAAGAGAAAAAAATGAATAGCCATGAAAAGTTAATTTATTTCTTGCTTTTTCCTTCATTTTCATTGAAAATATGAAACTGAAAAAAAAAACTGAAAAATCCTTTTTCATAAAGAAATATATATATTTTTTTCCTTGAAATGGCTTGTATTACATTTTATGTATAATGAAAAAAGGATTTTCTTTAAAATGTTGTTAAAACAAATAAAAGGTTTAAATAGGTTAGTTTATGTAACTTTAAAGAGAAAAACAATACGCTATAGCGTATTGTTCATGATTTTAATTAAAACATGGAAATTCAAAGAAAATTACTGAAACACTAAATTTTGGAGGTAAAAAACATACTTTTTTTTGTAAGGGAAGTTGGATTTTTCATATAAATATTTTAAAACCTTTAAAAACGTTGAAAAACGGATAATTCACATCGCATATGTTATACTTGTACAAGGGAGTTTTATGTAAAATGCCGTGAATACTCTTAAAAACTTAAAAAAACGTAATTTATGAAATTTTAGATAGAAAAAAGTATATTATAACATGAAAAAGTTGTTTTCTACAAAATGTGTTTAAATGTCCAAAAATTTAAAAATGGGTACTTTGTACAGTTTCAGAGAAAAAAAATTTGTATAGTGTTTATTTTCTTGTTTTTAATCAAAACATTGAAATAAATAGAAAATTATAAAAAAGATACTTTTGGTGTAAAATCTTTTTTTTTTTTCGTAAAAGCGATGGTTTTCCTTTAAAATTAGTAAATCTCCAAAAAATATTGAAAAAAATGGTCATTTATGCAGTTTTAGAGAAAAAAAAATTATCCTAAAAAAGGATAAAAGCATAAAAATAGGTAATTTGTGCTATTTTAGAAAAAAAAATACTGTCGAGAAAGAGAATGTATTTTTTTGGTTTTCTTCCACCAACAAATGAATATATGAAAAAAATTCTTTTTTTTTTTCTATTTTAAATTCTTGATGAAAACAATGAAATAAGCAGAAAATCATCGAAAAATTCACTTTTTCGGTGAAAAGAAACTTTTTTCGTGAAATGGCATATATTCCTTTTTTCTGAACTAAAAAAAGAGATGGTCTTTCTTAAATAAGATGTTATATCTCCTAAAAACGCTGGAAAGGAGATAATTTATGCAATTTAGAGATAAAAAAATAAATTCCCATGAAAAGTTAATATATTTCTTGCCTTTTCCTTCATTTTCATTTAAGACATGGAAGTGAAAAGAAAAAACACTGAAAAATCCTTTTTCTTAAAGAAATATATAATTTTTCCTTGAAATTGCTTTTACTACATTTTATGTAACATGGAAAAGATATGTTATTCAAAATGTTGTTAAAACAAATAAAAACGTGTAAATAGGGTAGTTTATGTATCTTAAAAAGCGTATTGTTCAGGTTTTTAATTAAAACATGGAAATTCAAAGAAAATTACGGAAAACTCCCTTTTGGAGGTAAAAACATACTTTTCTTTTTCAAAGGGAAGATGGATTTGTCATAAGAATATTGTAAAACTTTTAAAAACGTTGAAAAATGGATAAATTAAATTGCATATGTTAAACTTGTAAAAGGGGGTTTTATGTAAAATACCGTTAATACCTACTCTTAAAAACTGTAAAAAACGTAATTTACAGAATTATAGATAGAAAAATTATATTGTAACATGAAAAAAAATGTTTTCTATAAAATGAGTTTAAACGTCCAAAAAGGTTTAAAATGGGTACTTTGTACAGTTTCAGAGAAAGAAAATATATATAGTTTTTATTTTCTTGTTTTTAATCAAAACATTAAAATCAATAGAAAATTATTAAAAACTGACTTTTAGTGTAAAATCTTTTTTTTTCGTATAAGGCATGGTTTACCGTTAAAAGTAGTAAATCTGCGAAAAACATTGAAAAAAGGGTCATTTATGCAATTTTAGAGAAAAAATATATATACTATCTTAAAATAAGGATAAAAGCATAAATATAGGTAATTTGTGCAATTTTAGAAAAAAAAAAAAACATTGTCGAGAAAAACAATGAATTTTTTTGGTATTCTTTTAATTAAATTAATTAAATTAAAAGAAAATTACTGAAAAACTCACTTTTGGATGTAAAAATATATTCTTATTTTCTAAATCTCTGAAAAACATTTAAAAAAGGGTTATTTATGCAGTTTTAGAGAAAAAAAATATTATCTTAAAGTAAGGATAAAAAAAGGTAGGGTAGTTTGTAAAATTTTAGAGAAAAGAAATATTGTCGGAAAAAAAATATATATTTTTTGGTTTTCTTCCACCAACAAATGAAAATAAGATAAATACATTGAAAAAGTCACTTTTTAGGCAAAATTTTGTCTTTACATAAATAGCATATAATATACTTGTAAAAGACGGTTTTCTGTAAAATGCCGTTAATACTCCAAAAAATGTTGAAAAACAAGTCATTTATGAAATTTTTGAGAAAAAAGTATATTGTAACAATATTCATTGTTTTTTGTTTATTTTTTATGAAAACAATAAAATAAGCAGAAAACCATGAAAAATTTACTTTTCTGAAGAAAAGGAACTTTTTCCGTGAAATGGCATATATTCTTATCTAAAAAAGATGGTCTTTCTTAGATGAGATGTTAATTCTCTTAAAAACGCTGAAAAGAGGATAATTTGTGCAATTTTGAGCGAAAAAAATCAGTTGCACTAAAAAGTTAATATATTTCTTGCTTTTTTATTCATTTTCAATCAAAACATGGAAATGTAACAAAAAAATCACTGAAAAAAACTTTTTCTAAAAGAATTTTTTTTTTTTCATTAAAATAGCTTGTGTTACATTTTATGAAACATGAAAAAGAGATTTTTTTTCAAAGTGTTGTTAAAACCAATAAAAATGTTTAAAAAAGGTAGCTTATGTAACTTTAAAGAGAACAAAATAAATAGTGTATTGGTCTGGTTTTTAATTAAAACATGAAAATTAAAAGAAATTTACTGAAAGACTCACTTTTGGATGTAAAAACTTACTTTTCTTCTAAATCCCTGAAAAACATTGAACATAGGGTCATTTATGTAATTATAGAGAACAAGAAATATTATTATAATATAAGGATAAAAACATAAAAATGGGTAGTTTGTGCAATTTTTTAGAAAAGAAATTTTGTCCCAAAAAAGAATGTATTTTTTGGTATTCTCCAACCAACAAATGAAATTAAGATAAAAACATTGAAAAGGTCCCTTTTTAGGCAGAAATTTTGTCCTTATACAAATTGCATATATTATACTTTTAAAAGGTTTTTTTTTGTAAAATGCCGTTAATACTCCAAATAATGTTGAAAAACACGTCATTTATGAAATTTTTGAGAAAAAAGTATATTTTCGCAATATTTATTGTTTTTTGTTTATTTTTTATAAACATAATAAAATAAGCAGAAAATCATCGAAAAATCTACTTTTCCGGTGAAAAGTAACTTTTTTTGTGATATGGCATATATTCCTTTCTTCTTAACTAAAAAAAAAAGATGGTATTGCTGAAAAGGGGATAATTTACGCAATTTTGGGAGAACAAAAATAAATTGCAATTAAAAGTTAACATATTTCTTGTTTTTCCTTCATTTTCAATCAAAACATGGAAATGAGAAAAAAAACACAGAGAAATTCTTATTCTAAAATAAATATATATTTTCTTCATTGAAATGGCTTGTATTATATTTTATGTAACATGAAAAGAGGATTTTCTTCAAGAAAATTACTGAAAAGCTCACTTTTGGATGTAAAAACATACTTTTTTTCTAAATCTCTGAAAAACATTGAAATAAGGGTCATTTATGCAGTTTTAGAAAAAAATATATATTTTCGTAAAATAAGGATAAAAAAATGAAAGTGGGTAGTTTGTGCAATCTTACAGAAAAAAAAATATTGTCGCAAAAAATAATGTATTTTTTTTTCCACCAACAAATGAAAATAAGATAAAAACATTGAAAAACTCACTTTTTAGGCAGAAATTTTGTCTTCATACAAATTGCATATATTATACTTGTAAAAGCGAGTTTGGTGTAAAATGCCGTTAATAATCATAAAAACGTTTAAAAAAAAAACGTCATTTATGAATTTTTATGAGAAAAAAATCATATTGTCGCAATATTCAGTTTTTTTTATATATTTTTATGAATAAAATGAAATAAGCAGAAAATCATGGAAAAATCTAATTTTCCGATGAAAATTAACTTTTTTCTTGAAACGGCATATATTCTTAACTAAAAAAGATGTTTTTTCTTAGATGAGGTGTTAATTCTTCTAAAAACGCTGAAAAGCGGATAATTTGTGCAATTTTGAAAGAAAAAAATGAATTGCAATAAAAAAATAATATATTTCTTGCTTTTTTCTTCATTTATAATCAGATTATGCAAATGTAACAAAAAAATACTGAAAAAATCCCTTTTCTAAAAGAAATATATATATTTTTCATTGAAATGGCTTGTATCACATTTTATGTAACAGGAAAAAAGGATTTTCTTCAAAAAGCTGTTAAAACCAATAAAAAAGTTAAAAAGGATAGCTTATGTAACTTTAAAGAGAAAAAATATATCGTGTATTGGTCTTGTTTTTAATTAAAACATAAAAATTAAAAGAAAATTAATGAAAAACTCACTTTCGGTTGTAAAAACATACTTTTCTTCTAAATCTCTGAAAAACATTAAAAATGGTGACATTTATGCAGTTTTAGAGATATAAAATATATTATGGTTAAATAAGGATAAAAACATATAAATGGGTAGTTTGTGCAATTTTAGAGAAAATAAATATTGTCGCTAAAAAAATGTATTTTTTGGTTTTCCTCCACCGTAAAATGGAAATAAGATAAAAACATTGAAAAAGTCATTTTTTAGGCAGAAATATTGTCTTTATACAAATTGCATACATTATACTTGTTAAAGGGGGTATAGTGTAAAATGCCGTTAATACTTCTAAAAACGTTGAAAAACACGTCATTTATGAAATTTTTGAGAAAAAGTATATTGTCGCAATATTCATTGTTTTTTTTATGAAAACAATGAAATAAGCCGAAAATCATCGAAAAATCTCCTTTTCCGGTGAAAAGGAACTACTTTCGTGAAATGACATATATTTCTTTCTTCTTAACAAAAAAAAAAAAAAAAAAAATGGTATTTCTTAGATGAGATGTTAATTTTCCTAAAAACGCTAAAAAGGAGATACTTTATGCAATTTTGAGAGAAAAAAATGAATTGCAATAGAAAGTTAATGTATTTCTTGCTTCTTCCTTCATTTTCAATCAAAACATGGAAATATAAAGAAAAAAACACGGAAAAATTCTTATTCTAAAATAAATATATATTTTTCTCATTGAAATGGCTTGTTTTATATTTTATGTAACATGAAAAAGCGAATTTTTTTCAAAATGTTGTTAAAACCAATAAAAAGGTTTAACTAGGGTAGTTTAAAAAGAAAAAAATATATAGTATATTGGTCTTGTTTTTAATTAAAACATGAAAATTCAAAGAGAATTACTGAAAAACTCACTTTTGAATATAAAAACATTTTTTTCTATATCTGAAAAACATTGAAAAAAGGGTCATCTATGCAGTTTTAGATAAAAAAAATATTGTATCGTAAAATAAGGATATAACCATAAAAATGGGTAGTTTGTGCAATTTTAGAAAAAAGAAATATTGTCGAAAAAAGTATGTATTTTTTAATTTTCTAGCACCAACAAATGAAAATGATAAATAAAAAGTCACTTTTAAGGCAGAAATTTGTCTAATTGCCGTTAATACTCCTAAAAACGTTAAAAAAAACGTCATTAATGAAATTTTTGAGGAAAAAGTATATTGTCCCAATATTCATTGCTTTTTGTTTATTTTTTTATGAAAACACTGAAATAAGCAAAAAATCATCAAAAAATCAACATTTTCCTAGAAAAAGGAACTTTTTTCGTGAAATGGCATATATTCCTTTCTTCTTAACTACAAAAATGGTCTTTCTTAGATGAAATGTTAATTCTCCTAAAAACGATGAAAAGGGCATAATTTATGCAATTTTGAAAGAAAAAAAAAAAAAGAACTGCAATAAAAAGTTGATATGTTTCTTGCTTTTTCCGTCATTTTCAATCAAAGCATGGAAATGTAAAGAAAAAAATGAAAAACCTTTTTCTAAAAGAAATATATATTTTTTCCATTGAAATGGCTTTTATTACCTTTTATGTAACATGAAAAGGGATTTTCTTCAAAATGTTGTTAAAACGAAAAAAAAGATTTAAATAGGGTAGTTTATGTAACTTTAAAGAAAAAAAACACATTGTGGATATGTCTTGTTTTTAATTAAAATATGAAAATTAAAAGAAAATTACTGAAAAACTCTATTTTGGATGTAAAAAAATATCTTTTTTCTAAATCTGTGGAAAACATTGAAAAAAGCGTCATTTATGCAGTTTTAGAAGAAAAAATATATTATCGTAAACTAAGGATAAGAACATAAAAATGAGTAGTTTGTGCAATATTAGAGAAAAGAAATATTGTCACCAAAAATAATGTATTTTTATGGTTTTCTTCCACCAACAAATGAAAATAAGATAGAAACATTAAAAAAGTCACTTTTTAGGCAGTAATTTTGTCATTATACAAATTGCGTATATTATACTTGTAAAATGGGGTTTTGTGTAAAATGCTGTTAATGCTCCTAAAAACGTTGAAAAACACGTCATTTCTGAAATTTTTGAGAAAAAAAGTATATTGTCACGATATTCATTGTTTTTAGTTTATTTTTTATGAAAACAATGAAATAAGCGAAAATCATGGAAAAATCTACTTTTTCGATGAAAATGAACTTTTTTGTTGAAATGGCATATATTCTTAACTAAAAAAGATGGTTTTTCTTAGATGAGATGTTAATTCTCCTAAAAACGCTGGAAAGGGGATAATTTGTGCAATTTTGAAAGAAAAAAAATTAATTGAAAAAAAAATAATATATTTCTTCCTTTTTCCTCCATTTACAATCAAAACATGGAAATGTAACAAAAAAAACATTGAAAAATCTCTTTTCTAAAAGAAAAGAAAAATATATTTTTTTTCATTGAAATGGCTTGTGTTACATTTTATGAAACATGAAAAAGGGATTTTCTTCAAATTGTTGTTAAAACCAAAAAAAAAAAAGGTTTAAAAAGGGTAGCTTATGTAACTTTAAAGAGAAAAAAATATATGGTGTATTGGTATTGTTTTTAATTAAAACATGAAAATTAAAAGAAAATTACTGAAAAACTCACTTTTGGATGTAAAAACACACTTTCTTTTAAATCTCTGAAAAACATTTAAAAAAAGGGTCATTTATGCAGTTTTAGAGAAAAAAAATATTATCGTAAAATAATGATAAAAACATAAAAATGGGTAGTTTGTGCAATTTTAGAGAAAAATATTGTCGCAAAAAAAAAAAAAAATGTATTTTTTTGTTTTCTTATACCAACAAATGAAAATAAGTTAAAAACATTGAAAAAGTCACTTTTTAGGCAGAAATTTTGTCTTTATACAAATTGCATATAAAATACTTCCAAAAGAGGGTTTTGTGTAAAATGCCTTTAATACTCCTATAAGTTTAAAAAAAAAACACGTCATTTATATCATTTTTTTTGAGAAAAACGTACATTGTCGCAATATTCATTGTTTTTTTGTTTATTTTTTATGAATTCAATGAAATAAGCAGAATATCATCGAAAAATCTACTTTTTCGGTGAAAAAGAACTTTTTTGTGTGAAATGGCATATATTCCTTTCTTCTTAACTAAAAAAAGATGGTCTTTCCTAAATGAGATGTTAAATCTCCTAATAAAGCTTTTTCTTCATAATGTTGTTAAAACAAATATAAAGGTTTAGATAGTGTAGATTATGTAACTTTAATGAGAAAAAAATATATAGTGTATTGGTCTTGTTTTTAAATTTTAACATGAAAATTAAAAGGAAATTATTGAAAAACTCAATTTCTGATGTAAAAACATATTTTTTTTCAAAATCTCTGAAAACCATTGAAAAAAGGGGCATTTATACACTTTTAGAGAAAATAAATATATTATTGTAAAAAAAGGATAAAAACATAAAAATAGGTAGTTTGTGCAATTTTAGAGAAAAGAAATATTGACGCAAAAAAATTTGCTTTTTAGTTTTCTTCCACCATAAAATGAAAATAAGATAAAAACACTGAAAAAGTCAATTTTTAGGCAGAAATGTTGTCTTTATACAAATTCCATATATTATACTTGTTAAGGGGGTTTTGTGTAAAATGCCGTTAATACTCCTAAAAACGTTCAAAAACACGTTATATATGAAATTTTTGAGAAAAAATTATATTGTCTCAATATTCATTTTTTTTTATGAAAACAATGAAATAAGCAGAAAATCATCGAAAAATCTACTTTTTCGGTGAAAAGAAACTTTTTTCGTGAAATGGCATATATTCCTCTCTTTTTAACTAAAAAAAGATTGTCTTTCTTAGATGAGATGTTAATTTTCCTAAAAACGCTGAACCGGTTATATTTTATGCAATTTTTAAAGAAAAAAATGAATTGCAATTAAAAGTTAATATGTTTCTTGCTTTTTCCTTCATTTTCAATCAAAATATGGAAATGTAAAAAAAAAAACACATAAAAAACCTTTTTCTAAAAGAAATATATATTTGTTTTATTGAAATGGCTTGGGTTACATTTTATTTAACATGAAAAAGGGATTTTCTTCTAAATGTTGTTAAAACCAATAGAAAGGTTTAAATAGGATAGTTTATAAAACGTTATTTGTCTTTTTTTTAATTCAAACATGAAAATTAAAGGAAAATTACTGAAAAACTCACTTTTGGATGTAAAAACATACTTTTTTCTATATCTCAGAAAAATATTGAAAAAAGGTTATTAATGCAGTTTTAGAGAAAAAATATATATTATCGTAAAATAAGGATAAAAAAATAAAAATGGGCAGTTTGTGCAATGTTAGAGAAAAGAAATATTGTCGCAAAAAAAAATGTATTTTTTGGTTTTCTTCCACCAACAAATGAAAATAAGATAAAAACATTGAAAAAGTAAATTTTTAGGCAGAAATTTTGTCCTTATACAAATTGCATATATTATACTTTTAAAAGAAGGTTTTGTGTAAAATGCCGTTAATACTCCTAAAAACGTTGAAAAACACGTCATTTATGAAATTTTTGAGAAAAAAGTATATTGTAATATTCATTGTTTTTTGTTTATTTTTAAAGAAAGCAATAAAATAAGCAGAAATTCATGGAAAAATCTACTTTTCCGATGAAAAGGAACTTTTTTCGTAAAATTGCATATATTCTTAACTAGAAAAGATGGTCTTTTTTAGATTAGATGTTAATTCCTCTAAAAACGCTGAAAAAGGGATAATTTGTGTAATTTTGATAAAAAAAAATAATTGCAATGAAAAAATAATAAATTTCTTGCTTTTTTATTCATTTTCAATCAAAACATGGAAATGTAACAAAAAAAAAAAAAAAAAAAAACACTAAAAAATCCTTTTTCTAAAACAAATATATATATTTTTGATTGAAATGGCTTGTGTTACATTTTATGTAACATGAAAAAGGGATTTTCTTCAAAATATTGTTAAAACCAATAAAAAGGTTTAAAAAGGGTAGCTTATGTAAGTTTAAATAGAGAAAAATATATAGTGTATTAGTCTTGTTTTTAATTAAAACATGAAAATTAAAAGAAAATTACTGAAAAACTCACTTTTAAATGTAAAAACATAATTTTTTTCTAAATCTCTAAAAAACATTGAAAAAAGGGTAGTTTATGCAGTTTTAGAGAAAAAAAAAATATCGTAAAAAAAGATAAAAACAAAAATGGCTAGTTTGTACAATTTTAGAGAAAAGAAATAATGTCGCAGAAAAGAATATATTTTTTAGTTTTCTTCAACCATAAAATGAAAATAAGATAAAAACATTGAAAAACTCAATTTTTAGGCAGAAATATTGTCTTTATACAAATTGCATACATTATACTTGTTAAAGGGGGTTTAGTGTAAAATGCCGTTAATACTCCTAAAAACGTTGAAAAACACGTCATTTATGAAATTTTTGAGAAAAAGTATATTGTCGCAATATTCATTGTTTTTTTTATGAAAACAATGAAATAAGCTGAAAATCATCGAAAAATCTCCTTTTCCGGTGAAAAGGAACTACTTTCGTGAAATGACATATATTTCTTTCTTCTTAACAAAAAAAAAAAAAAATGGTATTTCTTAGATGAGATGTTAATTTTCCTAAAAACGCTAAAAAGGGGATACTTTATGCAATTTTGAGAGAAAAAAAATGAATTGCAATAAAAAGTTAATGTATTTCTTTCTTCTTCCTTCATTTTCAATCAAAACATGGAAATATAAAGAAAAAAACACGGAAAAATTCTTATTCTAAAATAAATATTTTTTTTTTCATTGAAATGGCTTGTTTTATATTTTATGTAACATGAAAAAGCGATTTTTTTTCAAAATGTTGTTAAAACCAATAAAAAGGTTTAACTAGGGTAGTTTAAAGAGAAAAAATATATATTATCTTGGTCTTGTTTTTAATTAAAACATGAAAATTAAAAGAGAATTACTGAAAAACTCACTTTCGAAAATAAAAACTTTTTTTTTTCTATATATGAAAAACATTGAAAAAAAGGTCATTTTTGCAGTTTTAGATAAAAAAATATTGTATCGTAAAATAAGGATATAACCATAAAAATGGGTAGTTTGTGCAATTTTAGAAAAAAGAAATATTGTCGCAAAAAATATGTATTTTTTAATTTTCTACTACCAACAAATGAAAATGATAAATAAAAAGTCACTTTTTAGGCAGAAATTTGTCTAATTGCCGTTAATACTCCTAAAAACGTAAAATAAAACGTCATTATTGAAAATTTTGAGGAAAAAGTATATTGTCGCAATATTCATTGCTTTTTGTTTATTTTTTTTATGAAAACACTGAAATAAGCAAAAAATCATCAAAAAATCAACATTTTCTTAGAAAAAGGAACTTTTTTCGTGAAATGGCATATATTCCTTTCTTCTTAACTAAAAAAATGGTCTTTCTTAGATGAGATGTTAATTCTCCTAAAAACGCTGAAAAGGGCATAATTTATGCAATTTTGAAAGAAAAAAAAAAAGAACTGCAATAAAAAGTTGATATGTTTCTTGCTTTTTCCGTCATTTTCAATCAAAGCATGGAAATGTAAAGAAAAAAAATGAAAAACCTTTTTCTAAAAGAAATATATATTTTTTCCATTGAAATGGCTTTTATTACCTTTTATGTAACATGAAAAGGGATTTTCTTCAAAATGTTGTTAAAACGAAAAAAAAGATTTAAATAGGGTAGTTTATGTAACTTTAAAGAAAAAAAATACATTGTGTATATGTCTTGTTTTTAATTAAAATATGAAAATTAAAAGAAAATTACTGAAAAACTCTATTTTGGATGTAAAAAAAATATCTTTTTTCTAAATCTCTGGAAAACATTGAAAAAAGCGTCATTTATGCAGTTTTAGAAGAAAAAATATATTATCGTAAACTAAGGATAAGAACATAAAAATGAGTAGTTTGTGCAATATTAGAGAAAAGAAATATTGTCACCAAAAATAATGTATTTTTATGGTTTTCTTCCACCAACAAATGAAAATAAGATAGAAACATTAAAAAAGTCACTTTTTAGGCAGTAATTTTGTCATTATACAAATTGCGTATATTATACTTGTAAAATGGGGTTATGTGTAAAATGCTGTTAATGCTCCTAAAAACGTTGAAAAACACGTCATTTCTGAAATTTTTGAGAAAAAAAGTATATTGTCACGATATTCATTGTTTTTAGTTTATTTTTTATGAAAACAAAGAAATAAGCGAAAATCATGAAAAAATCTACTTTTTCGATGAAAATGAACTTTTTTGTTGAAATGGCATATATTCTTAACTAAAAAAGATGGTTTTTCTTAGATGAGATGTTAATTCTCCTAAAAACGCTGGAAAGGGGATAATTTGTGCAATTTTGAAAGAAATAAAATTAATTGAAAAAAAATAATATATTTCTTCATTTTTCCTCCATTTACAATCAAAACATGGAAATGTAACAAAAAAACATTGAAAAATATCTTTTCTAAAAGAAAAGAAAAATATATTTTTTTTCATTGAAATGGCTTGTGTTAAATTTTATGTAACATGAAAAAGGGGTTTTCTTCAAATTGTTGTTAAAACCAAAAAAAAAGGTTTAAAAAGGGTAGCTTATGTAACTTTAAAGAGAAAAAAATATATGGTGTATTGGTATTGTTTTTAATTAAAACATGAAAATTAAAAGAAAATTACTGAAAAACTCACTTTTGGATGTAAAAACACACTTTCTTTTAAATCTCTGAAAAACATTTAAAAAAAGGGTCATTTATGCAGTTTTAGAGAAAAAAATATTATCGTAAAATAATGATAAAAACATAAAAATGGGTAGTTTGTGCAATTTTAGAGAAAAGAAATATTGTCGCAAAAAAAAAAATGTATTTTTTTGTTTTCTTATACCAACAAATGAAAATAAGTTAAAAACATTGAAAAAGTCACTTTTTAGGCAGAAATTTTGTCTTTATACAAATTGCATATAAAATACTTCCAAAAGAGGGTTTTGTGTAAAATGCCTTTAATACTCCTATAAGTTAAAAAAAAAAACACGTCATTTATAACATTTTTTGAGAAAAACGTACATTGTCGCAATATTCATTGTTTTTTGTTTATTTTTTTATGAAAACAATGAAATAAGCAGAAAATCATCGAAAAATCTACTTTTTCGGTGAAAAAGAACTTTTTTTGTGTGAAATGGCATATATTCCTTTCTTCTTAACTAAAAAAAAGATGGTCTTTCTTAAATGAGATGTTAAATCTCCTAAAAACGCTTTTTCTTCATAATGTTGTTAAAACAAATATAAAGGTTTAGATAGTGTAGATTATGTAACTTTAATGAGAAAAAAAATATATAGTGTTTTGGTCTTGTTTTTTAATTAAAACATGAAAATTAAAAGGAAATTATTGAAAAACTCAATTTCTGATGTAAAAACATATTTTTTTCCAAATCTCTGAAAAATATTGAAAAAAGGGGCATTGATGCACTTTTAGAGAAAAAAATATATTATTGTAAAAAAAGGATAAAAACATAAAAATAGGTAGTTTGTGCAATTTTAGAGAAAAGAAATATTGACGCAAAAAAATTTGCTTTTTAGTTTTCTTCCACCATAAAATGAAAATAAGATAAAAACATTGAAAAAGTCAAATTTTAGGCAGAAATGTTGTCTTTATACAAATTCCATATATTATACTTGTTAAGGGGGTTTTGTGTAAAATGCCGTTAATACTCCTAAAAACGTTCAAAAACACGTTATATATGAAATTTTTGAGAAAAAAGTATATTGTCGCAATATTCATTATTTTTTTGTGTTTTTTATGAAAACAATGAAATAAGCAGAAAATCATCGAAAAATCTACTTTTTCGGTGAAAAGAAACTTTTTTCGTGAAATGGCATATATTCCTCTCTTTTTAACTAAAAAAAGATTGTCTTTCTTAGATGAGATGTTAATTTTCCTAAAAACGCTGAACCGGTTATATTTTATGCAATTTTTAAAGAAAAAAAATGAATTCCAATTAAAAGTTAATATGTTTCCTGCTTTTTCCTTCATTTTCAATCAAAACATGGAAATGTAAAAAAAAAAAAAAAAAAAAAAAAACACTTAAGAAACCTTTTTCTAGAAGAAATATATATTTGTTTTATTGAAATGGCTTGGGTTACATTTTATGTAACATGAAAAAGGGATTTTCTTCAAAATGTTGTTAAAACCAATAGAAAGGTTTAAAGAGTTTAAAGTTTAAAGTTTAAAGTTTATAATTATAACGTTATTTGTCTTATTTTTAATTCAAACATGAAAATTAAAGGAAAATTACTGAAAAACTCACTTTCGGATGTAAAAACATACTTTTTTCTAAATCTCAGAAAAATATTGAAAAAAGGTTATTTATGCAGTTTTAGAGAAAAAATATATATTATCGTAAAATAAGGATAAAGAATAAAAATGGGCAGTTTGTGCAATGTTAGAGAAAAGAAATATTGTCGCAAAAAAGAATGTATTTTTTGGTTTTCTTCCACCAACAAATGAAAATAAGATAAAAACATTGAAAAAGTAAATTTTTAGGCAGAAATTTTGTCCTTATACAAATTGCATATATTATTCTTTTAAAAGAAGGTTTTGTGTAAAATGCCGTTAATACTCCTAAAAACGTTGAAAAACACCTGATTTATGAAATTTTTGAGAAAAAAGTATATTGTAATATTCATTGTTTTTTGTTTATTTTTAAAGAAAGCAATAAAATAAGCAGAAATTCATGGAAAAATCTACTTTTCCGATGAAAAGGAACTTTTTTCGTAAAATTGCATATATTCTTAACTAGAAAAGATGGTCTTTTTTAGATTAGATGTTAATTCCTCTAAAAACGCTGAAAAAGGAATAATTTGTGTAATTTTGATAAAAAAAATAATTGCAATGAAAAAATAATAAATTTCTTGCTTTTTTATTCATTTTCAATCAAAACATGGAAATGTAACAAAAAAAAAAAAAAAAAAAAAAACCACTGAAAAATCCTTTTTTTAAAACAAATATATATTTTTTTCATTGAAATGGCTTGTGTTACATTTTATGTAACATGAAAAAGGGATTTTCTTCAAAATATTGTTAAAACCAATAAAAAGGTTTAAAAAGGGTAGCTTATGTAACTTTAAATAGAGAAAAATATATAGTGTATTGGTCTTGTTTTTAATTAAAACATGAAAACTAAAAGAAAATTACTGAAAAACTCACTTTTAAATGTAAAAACATAATTTTTTTTTTAATCTCTAAAAAACATTGAAAAAAGGGTAGTTTATGCAGTTTTAGAGAAAAAAAAAATATCGTAAAAGAAGATAAAAACAAAAATGGCTAGTTTGTACAATTTTAGAGAAAAGAAATAATGTCGCAAAAAAGAATATATTTTTTAGTTTTCTTCAACCATAAAATGAAAATTAGAAAAAAACATTGAAAAACTCAATTTTTAGGCAGAAATGTTGTCTTTATACAAATTGCATATATTATACTTGTTAAAGGGTGTTTTGTGTAAAATGCCGTTTATACCTCCTAAAAACGTTCAAAAACACGTTATATATGAAATTTTTGAGAAAAAAGTATATAGTCGCAACATTCATTACTTTCTTTTTATTTTTTATGAAAACAATGAAATAAGCAGAAAATCATCGAAAAATCTACTTTTACTGGGAAAAGGAACTTTTTTCGTGAAATGTTATATATTCCTCTCTTTTTAACTAAAAAAAGATGGTCTTTTTTAGATGAGATGTTAATTCTAAAAACGCTGACATGGTTATATTTTATGCAATTTTGAGAGAAAAAAAATGAATTGCAATTAAAAGTTAATATGTTTCTTGCTTTTTCCTTCATTTTCAATCAAAACATGGAAATGTAAAAAAAAAAAAAAAAAAAAAAAACACCGAAAAATCCTTTTTCTAAAAGAAATATTTATATATTTTTTTAAATGGCTTGGGTTACATTTTATGTAACATGAAAAAGAGATTTTCTTCAAAATGTTGTTAAAACCAAAAGAAAGGTTTTAATTGGGTAGTTTATATAACGTTATTGGTCTTGTTTTTAATTAAAACATGAAAATTACAAAAAAATTACTGAAAAACTCACTTTTGGATGTAAAAACATACTTTTTTCTAAATCTCTAAAAAAAACATTGAAAAAGGGTAGTTTATGCAGTTTTACAGAAAAAAAAATATTATCGTAAAATAAGGATAAAATGATAAAAATGTGTAGTTTCTGCAATTTTAGAGAAAATAAATATTGTCGCAAAAAAAATTGTATTCTTTGGTTTTCTTCCACCAACAAATGAAAACAAGATAAAAACATTGAAAAGTCACTTTTTAGGTAGAAATTTTGTCTTTATACAAATTGTATATATTATACTTGTA
>CM035220.1:21963176-21978618 GCA_020233015.1 Callinectes sapidus | reverse complement strand
CAGAAAATCATCGAAAAATCTACTTTTCCGGTAAAAAGGAACTATTTTCCTGAAATTAATATAAATATATATTTTTTTTCTTCTTAACTTTAAAAAAAATGGTATTTCTTAGATCACATGTTAATTCTCGTAAAAACGCTAAAAAGGGGATACTTTATACAATTTTGAGAGAAAAAAAATGAATTGCAATAAAAAGTTAATATAATTCTTGCTTTTTCCTTCATTTTCAATCAAAACATGAAAATGTAAAGAAAAAACAATGAAAAATCCTTATTCTATAAGAAATATATATTTTTTTCATTGAAATGGCTTGTATTACATTTTACATAACATGAAAAAATGATTTTCTTCAAAATGTTGTTAAAACCAATAAAAACGTTTAAATGGGGTATTTTATGTAACTTTAAAGAGAAAAAAATATTTACTGTATTGGTCTTGTTTTTATATAAAGCATGAAAATTAAATGAAAATTACTTAAAAATTCACTTTTGGATGTAAACATACTTTTTTTCTAAATCTCTAAAAAACAGTGAAAAAAGGTCATTTATGCAGTTTTAGAGAAAAAAATATATTATCATAAAATAAAGATAAGAACATAAAAATGGGTAGTTTATGCAATGTTACAGAAAAGAAATATTGTCGCAAAAAAGAATGTATTTTTTGGTTTTCTTCCAACAACAAATAAAAATAAGATAGAAACATAGAAAAAGTAACTTTTTAGGTTGAAATTTTGTTATTTTAGAAATTGTGTATATTATTCAAGTAAAATGGGGTTTTGTGTAAAATGCTGTTAGTACTCCTAAAAACGTTGAAAAACACGTCATTTATGAAAGTTTTGAGAAAAAATTATATTGTCGCGATATTCATTGTTTTTGTTTATTTTTTAGGAAAACAATGAAATAAGCAGAAAGTCATGGAAAATTCTACTTTTCCAGTGAAAAGGAACTTTTTTCGAGAAATGGCATATATTCCTTTCTTCTTAAGAAAAAAAAATGGTATTTCTTAGATGAGATGTTAATTTTTCTTAAAATGCTGAAAAATGGATAATTTAAGCAATTTTGAAAGAAAAAAGTGAATTGCTATAAAAAGTTAATATATTTCTTGCTTTTTCCTTCATTTTCAATCAAAACCTGGAAATTTAAAGAAAAAAACAGTGAAAAATCCTTTTCCTAAAAGAAATATGTTTTTTTTTTCATTGAAATGGCTTGTATTACATTTTATGTAACACGAAAAAAGGATGTTCTTGAAAATGTTGTTAAAACCAATATAAAGGTTTAAATAGGGTAGTTTAAGTAACTTTAAAGACAAAAAAATATATAGTGTATTGGTCTTGTTTTTAATTAAAACATAATAATTAAAAGGAAATTACTGAAAAACTTAATTTTGGATGTAAAAATATACTTTTTTTCTAAATGTCTGACAAACATTGAAAAAGAGTCACTTATGCAGTTTTAGAGAATAAAAAATATTATCATAAAAAAAAGATAAAAACATAAAAATGGGTAGTTTGTACAATTAAAAAAAAAAAGAAATATTGTCGCAAAAAATAATGTATTTTTTTGTTTTCTTCCACCAACAAATGAAATAAAGATAAAAACATTAAAAAAGTAATTTTTAAGCAGAAAGTTTGTCTATATGCAAATTCATATATTAAACTTGTAAAAGGGGGTTTCGTGTAAAATGCCGTTAATACTCCTAAAAACTTTGAAAAACACGTTATTTATGAATTTTTTTAGAAAAAGTATATTGTCGCAATACTCATTGTTTTTTGTTTATTTTTCATGAAAACAATGAAATAAGCAGAAAATCATCAAGAAATCTATTTTTTCGGTATATAGAAATTTTTTCGTGTAATGTTATATATTCCTTTTTTTTTTTTTAACTAAACTTAACTTAAACTTAACTAAACTTTAACTAAACTTAACTTAGATGAGATATTAATCCTCCTAAAAACGCTGAAAAAGGGATAGTTGATGCAATTTGAGAGAAAAAAAATGAATTGCAATAAAATGTTAATATGTTTCTTGATTTTCTCTTCATTTTCAATCAAAACATGGAAATGTAAAGAAAACACACTGAAAAATCCTTTTGCTAAAAGAAATATATATTTTTTACTTGGGTTACATTTTATGTAACCTGAAAAACGGATTTTCTTCAAAATATTGTTAAAACCAATTAAAAAGGTTTAAATAGGTTAGTTTATGTAACTTTAAAGAGAAAAAAATATATAGTGTATTGCCTTGTTTTTAATTAAAACATGAAAATTAAAAGAAAATAACTTAAGAGCTCACTTTTGGATGTAAAAACATACTTTTTTTCTAAATATTATCTTAAAATAAGGATAAAAAAGTAAAAATGGGTAGCTTGTGCAATTTTACAGAAAAGAAATATTGTTGCAAAAAAGTATGTATTTTTTGTTTTGTTTTTCCACCTACAAATGAAAATATGATAAAACCATTGAAAAAGTCACTTTTTAGGAAGAAATTTTGTCTTTATACAAATTGCATATATTTTACTTGTAAAAAGGGATTTTGTGTACAATGGCGTTAATACTCTTAAAAACGTTGAAAAACACGTCATTTATGAAATTCTTGAGAAAAAAGTATATCGTCGCAATATTCATTGTTTTTTGTTTATTTTTTTATGAAAACAATGAAATTAGCAGATAATCATGGAAAAATCTACTTTTACGATGAAAATGAACTTTTTTCTTGAAATGGCATATATTCTTAGCTAAAAAAGATGTTTTTTCTTCTAAAATAAATATATATTTTTCTCATTGAAATGGCTTGTTTTACATTTAATGTAACATGAAAAAGAGATTTTCTTAATAACGTTGTTAAAACCAATAAAAAGGTTTAACTAAAGTAGTTTAAAGAGAAAAAGTCTATTGTGTATTGGTCTTGTTTTTAATTAAAACATGAACATTAAAAGAAAATTACAGAAAAACTCACTTTTGGATGTAAAAACAGACTTTTTTTCTAAAAATGAAAAACATTTAAAATAGGGTCATTTATGGAGTTTTAGAGTTAAAAAATATATTATCGTAAAATAAGGATAAAAACAAAAATGGGTAGTTTGTGCAATTTTATAGAAAAGAAATGTTGTCGCAAAAAGTATGTATTTTTTAATTTTCTACCACCAACAAATGAAAATAATAAAAAAAAACATTGAAAAAGTCATTTTTTAGGCAGAAATTTTGACTTGATACAAATTGCTGATATTTTACTTGTAAAATAGGTTTTTCTGTAAAATGCCTTTAATACTCCAAAAACCTTGAAAAACACGTCATTATTGAAATTTTTGAGAAAAAAAACTATATTGTCGCAATATTCATTGTTTTTTGTTTATTTTTTTATGAAAAAAAAGAAATAAGCTGAAAATCATCAAAAAATCTACATTTTCGAAAAAAAGGAACTTTTTTCGTGAAATGGCATATATTTCTTTCTTCTTAACTAAAAAAAAATGGTCTTTCTTAGATGAGATGTTAATTCTCCTAAAAACGCTGAAAAGGTGATAATTTATGCAATTTTGAGAGAAAAAAAATGAACTGCAATAAAAAGTTAATATGTTTCTTGGTTTTTCCTTTAATTTCAATCAAAACATGGAAATGTAAAGAAAAAACACTGAAAAATCCTTTTTCTAAAAGAAATATATATTTTTGTCATTGAAATGGCTTGTATTACATTTTATGTAACATGAAAAAGGGATTTTCTTCAAAATGTTGTTAAAACCTATAAAAAGGTTTAAATAGGGTAGTTTATGTAACTTTAAAGAGAAAAAAATATTTAGTGTATTGGTCTTGTTTTTAAGTAAAGCATGATAATTTAATGAAAATTACTGAAAAACTCACTTTTGGATGTAAAACATACTTTTTTTCTAAATCTCTAAAAAAACATTGAAAAAAGGGTCATTTTATGTAACATGAAAAAGGGATTTTCTTCAAATCGTTGTTAAAACCAATAAAAAGGTTTAACTAGGGTAGTTTAAAGAGAAATCTCTATAGTGTATTGGTCTTGTCTTTAATTAAAACATGAAAATGAAAAGAAAATTACTGAAAAGCTCACTTTTGGATGTAAAAACAAATTTTTTTTTTCTAAATCTGAAAAACATTTAAAATAGGGTCATTTATGCAGTTTTAGAGTTGAAAAATATATTATCCTAAAATAAGGATAAAAACATAAAAATGGATAGTTTGTGCAATTTTAAAGAAAAGAAATATTGTCGCAAAAAATTATGTATTTTTTAATTTTATACCACCAATAAATGAAAATAATATAAAAACATTGAAAAAGTCACTTTTTAGGCAGAAATTTTGTCTTTATACAAATTGCTAAAATTATACTTGTAAAAGAGGTTTTTCTGTAAAATGCCGTTAATACTCCTAAAAACGTGGAAAAACACGTCATTATTGAAATTTTTGACAAAAAAATATATTGTAGCAATATTCATTGTTTTTTTTTAATTATTTTTTTATGAAAACAATGAAATAAGCTGAAAATCATCGAAAAATCTACATTTTCGAAAAAAAAAGTTTTTTCGTGAAATTGCATATATTTCTTCCTTTTTAACTAAAAAACAATGGTCTTTCTTAGATGAGATGTTATTTCTCCTAAAAACGCTGAAAAGGTGACAATTTATACAATTTTGAGAGAAAAAAATGAACTGCAATAAAAAGTTAATATGTTTCTTGGTTTTTCCTTCATTTTCAATCAAAACATGGATATGTAAAGAAAAAACACTGAAAAATCCTTTTTCTAAAAGAAACATATTTTTTGTCATTGAAATAGCTTGTATTACATTTTATGTAACATGAAAAAAAAATTTTCTTCAAAATGTTATTAAATCCAATAAAAAGGTTTAAATAGGGTAGTTTATGTAACTTTAAAAAGAAAAAAATAATTAGTGTATTGGTCTTGTTTTTAATTAAAGAATGAAAATAAATTGAAAATTACTGAAAAACTCACTTTTGGATGTAAAAACATACTTTTTTTCTAAATCTCTAAGAAGCATTGAAAAAAAGGTAGTTTGTTCAGCTTTAGAGAAAAAATTATATTATCGTTAAATAAGGATAAAATTATAAAAAATGTGAAGTTTCTGCAATTTATGAGGAAAGAAATATTGTCCCAAAAAAGAATGTATTTTTTCGTTTTCTTCCACAAACAAATGAAAACAAGATAAAAACATTGAAAAGTCACTTTTTAGGCAGAAATTTTGTTTTTATACAAATTGCATATATTATACTTGTAAAAGAGGGTTTTGTATAAAATGAAGTTAATACTCCTAATAACGTTGAAACACACGTCATTTATGAAATTTTTGAGAAAAAAGTATATTGTCGCAATATTCATTGTTTTTTGTTTATGTTTTATGAAAACAATGAAATTAGTAGAAAATCATGGAAAAATCTACTTTTCCGATGAAAATTAACTTTTTTCTTGAAATGGCATATATTCTTAAATAAAAAAGATGGTTTTTCTTAGATAAGATGTTAAATCTCATAAAAACACTGAAAAGGGAATAATTTGTGCAATTTTGAAAGAAAAAAATTAATTGCAATAAAAAGTTAATATAATTCTTGCTTTTTCCTTCATTTTCAATCAAAACATGGAAATGTAAAGAAAAAACACTGAAAAATCCTTTTTTTAAAAGAAATATATATATATTTTCATTGAAATGGCTTGTATTACATTTTATGTAACATGAAAAAGGGATTTTCTTCAAAATGTTGTTAAAACCAATAAAAGGTTAAAAAAAAAAAAAATAGAGAAAATATATAGTGTATTGGTCTTGTTTTTAATTAAAGCATGAAAATTAAATTAACATTACTGAAAAACTCACTTTTGGATGGAAAATATACTTTTTTTCTAAATCTCTAAAAAACATTGAAAAAAGGGTCATTTATGCAGTTTCAGAGAACAAATATATATTATAGTAAAATAAGGATAAGAACAAACAAATGGGTAGTTTGTGCAATGATAGAGAAAAGAAATATTGTCGCAATAAAGAATGTATTTTTTGGTTTTCTTCCACCAACAAATCAAAATAAGATAGATACATTGAAAAAGTAACTTTTTAGGCAGAAATTTTGTGTTTATACAAATTGCATATATTATACTTGTAAAAAGGGGTTTTGTGTAAAATGCCGTTAATACTTCTAAAAACGTTGAAAACACGTCATTTATTGAATTTTTGAGAAAAAAGTATATTGTCGCAATATTAATTGTTTATTTTTTTATGAAAACAATGAAATTAGCAGAAAATTATTGAAAAATCTACTTTTCCGATGAAAATGAACTTTTTTTGAAATGCCATATATTCTTAACTAAAAATGATGGTTTTCCTTAGATGATATGTTAATTCTCATAAAAACACTGAAAAGGGGATAATTTGTGCAATTTTGAAGGGAAAAAAAATGAATTGCAATAAAAAAATAATATATTTCTTCCTTTTTCCTCCATTTTCAATCAAAACATGGAAATGTAACAAAAAAACACTGAAAAATCCTTTTTTTTTTTTTAAAGAAATATATTTTTTTTTTCATTGAAATGGCTTGTATTACATTTTATGTAACATGAAAAAGGGATTTTCTTCAAAATGTTGTTAAAACCAATAAAAGGGTTTAAAAATAGAGAAAATAGAGAAAATATATAATGTATTGGTCTTGTTTTTAATTAAAACATGAAAATTAAAAGAAAATTACTGAAAAACTCACTTTTGGATGTAAAAACATATTTTTTTTATAAATCTCTAAAAAAACATTGAAAAAAAGGTAATTTATGCAGCTTTAGAGAAAAAATTATGTTATCGTTAAATAAGGATAAATTTATAAAAATATGTAGTTTCTGCGATTTTAGAGAAAAGAAATATTGTTGCAAAAAAGAATGTATTTTTTGGTTTTCTTCCACCAATAAATGAAAACAAGATAAAAACATTGAGAAGTCACTTTTTAGGCAGAAATTTTGTTTTTATACAAATTGCATATATTATACTTGTAAAAGAGGGTTTTGTGTAAAATGCCGTTAATACTCCTAAAAACGTTGAAAAACACGACATTTATGAAATGTTTGAGAAAAAAAGTATATTGTCGCAATATTCATTGTTTTTTGTTTGTTTTTTATGTAAACAATGAAAAAAGCAGAACATCATCGGAAAATCTACTTTTCCGGTGAAAAGCAACTATTTTCGTGAAATGATATATATTCCTTTCTTCTTAACTTTAAAAAAAATGGTATTTCTTAGATCAGATGTTAATTCTCCAAAAAAATTTAAAATAGGGATACTTTATACAATTTTGAGAGAAAAAAAATGAATTGCAATAAAAAGTTAATATAATTCTTGCTTTTTACTTCATTTTCAATCAAAACATGGAAATGTAAAGAAAAAACATTGAAAATTCCTTATTCTAAAATAAATATATATTTTTCTCATTGGAATGGCTTGTTTTACATTTTATGTAACATGAAAAAGAGATTTTCTTCAAAACGTTGATAAAACTAATAAAAAGGTTTAACTAGGTTAGTTTAAAGAGAAAAATCTATAGTGTATTGGTATTGTTTTTAATTAAAACATGAAAATTAAAAGAGAATTACTGAAAAACGGCCTTTGGATGTAAAAACAGTTTTTTTTCTAAAGCTGAAAAACATTTAAAATAGGGTCATTTATGCAGTTTTAAAGTTAAAACATATATTATCCTAAAATAAGCATAAAAAACATAAAAATGGATAGTTTCTGCAATTTTAGAGAAAAGAAATATTGTCGCAAAAAAGTATGTATTTTTAAAATTTTATACAACTAACAAATGAAAATAATAAAAAAAAAAACATTGAAAAAGTCACTTTTTAGGCAAAAATTTTGTCTTTATACATATTGCTAATATTATACTTTTAAAAGAGGTTTTTGTGCAAAAATCCCGTTAATACTCCTAAAAAGGTTGAAAAACACGTCATTATTGAAATTTTGACAAAAAATATATTGTCGCAATATTCATTGTTTTTTTGTATATTTTTTTTATGAAAACAATGAAATTAGCTGAAATACATCGATAGATCTACATTTTCGAAAAAAAGGAACTTTGTTCGTGAAATTGCATATATTTCTTTCTTCTTAACTAAAAAAACAATGGTCTTTCTTAGATGAGATGTTAATTCTCCTAAAAACGCTGAAAAGGTGATAATTGATGCAATTTTGAGAGAATAAAATGAACTCCAATAAAAAGTTAATATGTTTCTTGGTTTTTACTTCATTTTCAATCAGAACATTAAAATGTAAAGAAAAAACACTGAAAAATCCTTTTTCTTAAAGAAATATATTATTTTTCATTGAAATGGCTTGTATTACATTTTATGTAACATGAAAAAGGGATTTTCTTCAAAATGTTGTTAAAACCAATAAAAAGGTTTAAATAGGGTAGTTTATGGAACTTTAAAGAGTAAAAAATATTTAGTGTATTATTCTTGTTTTTGATTAAAGTATGAAAATTAAATGAAAATTACTGAAAAACTCACTTTTGGATGTAAAACATACTTTTTTTGTAAATCTCTAAAAAAACATTGAAAAAAGGGTCATTTATTCAGTTTTAGAGAAAAAAAAATATATTATCGTAAAAAAAGGATAAAAACATAAAAATGTGTAGTTTGTGCAATGTTAGAAAAAAGAAATGTTGTCGCAAAAAAGAATGTATTTTTTTGTTTTCTTCCACCAATAAATGAAAATAAGATAGAAACATTGAAAAAGGAGCTTTTTAGGCAGAAATTTTGTCATTATACAAATTGCGTATATTATACTTGTAGAATGGGGTTTTGTGTAAAATGCTGTTAATACTCCTAAAAACGTTGAAAAACACGTCATTTTTGAAAATTTTGAGAAAAAAGTATATTGTCGCGATATTTATTGTTTTTATGTTTATTTTTTATGAAAACAATGAGATAAGCAGAAAGTCATGGAAAATTCTACTTTTGCGGTGAAAAGGAACTTTTTTTCGTGAAATGGCATATATTCCTTTCTTCTTAACCAAAAAAAAATGGTATTTCTTAGATTATATGTTAATTTTCCCTTAAAATACTGAAAAAAGGCTAATTTATGCAATTTTGAGAGAAAAAAAAAGAATTGCTATAAAAAGTTCATATGTTTTTTACATTTTCCATAATTTTAAATCAAAACATGGAAATGTAAAGAAAAAACAGTGAAAAATCCTTTTCCTAAATTTTTCTCATTGAAATGGCTTGTATTACATTTTATGTAACACGAAAAAAGGATTTTCTTCAAAATGTATTTAAAACCAATAAAAAGGTTTAAAAATGGTAGTTTATGTAAATTTAAAGAGAAAAAAATATACAGTGTATTGGTCTTGTTTTTAATTAAAACATAATAATTAAAAGGAAATTACTGAAAATCTCACTTTTGGATGTAAAAATATCCTTTTTTTCAAAATCTCTGAAAAAAAACATTGAAAAAGGGTCATTTATGCAGTTTTAGAGAGCAAAAAATATTTTCATAAAATAAGGATAAAAACATAGAAATGGGTAGATTGTGCAATTTCAAAGAATAGAAATATTGTCGCAAAAAATAATGTTTTTTTTTTCTTCCTCCAACAAATGAAAATAAGATAAAAACATTGAAAAAGTCATTTTTAGGCAGAAATTTTGTCTTTATACAAATTGCATATATTATACTTGTAAAAGGGGGTTTTGTGTAAAATGCAGTTAATACTCTTAAAAACTTTGAAAAACACGTCATTTATGAAATTTTTTAGAAAAAAAGTATTTTGTCGCAATACTCATTGTTTTTTGTTTATTTTTGATGAAAACAATAAAATAAGCAGAAAATCATCAAAAAAACTATTTTTTCGGTAAATAGAAATTTTGTCGTGTAATGACATATATTCCATTTTTCTTAACTAAAAAACGATGGTCTTTCTTAGATGAGATGTTAATTCTCCTAAAAACGCTGAAAAAGGGATAATTTATGGAATTTTGATGGAAAAAAAATGAATTGCAATAAAATGTTAATATGTTTCTTGATTTTCTCTTCATTTTCAATCAAAACATGGATATGTAAAGAAAACACACTGAAAAATCCTTTTCCTAAAAGAAATATATATTTTTCACATTGAAATAACTTGGGTTACATTTTATGTAACATGAAAAAGGGATTTTCTTCAAAATGTTGTTAAAACCCATAAAAAGGTTTAAATAGGGTAGTTTATGTAACTTTAAAGAGAAAAAATATATAGTGTATTGGTCTTGTTTTTAATTAAAACATGAAAATTAAAAGAAAATTACTGAAAAACTCACTTTTGGATGTAAAAATGTACTTTATTTATAAATCTCTAAAAAATATTGAAAAAAAGGTAGTTTTTGCAGTTTTAGAGAAAAAAATATATTATCGTAAAACAAGGATAAAATTATAAAAATGTGTAGTTTCTGCAATTTTAGAGAAAAGAAATTTTGTCGCAAAAAAGAATGTATTTTTTGGTTATATTTTTGTTTTTGGTTATATTTTGGTTGTATTTTTTAGATAAAAGTATATTGTCGCAATATTCATTTTTTTTATGAAAACAGTAAAATTAGCAGAAAATCATTGAAAAATCTACTTTTCCGATGAAAATGAACTTTTTTCTTGAAATGGCATATATTCTTAACTGAAAAAGATGGTTTTTCTTAGATGAGATGTTAATTCTCATAAAAACACTGAAAAGGGGATAATTTGTGCAATTTTGAAAGAAAAAAAAATGAATTGCAATAAAAAATAATATATTTCTTCCTTTTTCCTCCATTTTCAATCAAAACATGGAAATGTAACAAAAAGAACACTGAAAAATCCTTTTTTAAAAGAAATGTATATATTTTTTCATTGAAATGGCTTCTTCTACATTTTATGTAACATGAAAAAGGGATTTTCTTCAAAATGTTGTTAAAACCAATAAAAAGTTTAAAAATAGAGAAAATAGAGAAAATATATAGTGTATTGGTCTTGTTTTTAATTAAAACATGAAAATTAAAAGAAAATTACTGAAAAACTCACTTTTGGATGTAAAAATATACTTTTTTTCTAAATCTCTAAAAAAACATTGAAAAAAACGTAGTTTGTGCAGTTTTAGAGAAAAAAATATATTATCGTAAAATAAGGATAAAATTATAAAAATGTGTAGTTTCTGCAATTTTAGAGAAAATAAATATTGTCGCAAAAAAATGTATTTTTTGGTTTTCTTACCCCAACAAATGAAAAAAAGATAAAAACATTGAAAAGTCACTTTTTATACAGAAATTTTGTCATTTTACAAATTGCATATATTTTACTTGTAAAAAAGGGATTTGTGTAAAATACCGTTAATACTCCTAAAAACGTTGAAAAACATGTCATTTATGAAATTTTTGAGAAAAAAAGTATATTGTCGCAATATTTATTGTTTTTTGTTTATTTTTTTATGAAAACAATGAAATTAGAAGGAAATCATGGAAAAATCTACTTTTCCGATGAAAATGAACTTTTTTCTTGAAATTGCATATATTCTTAACTAAAAAAGATGACTTTTCTTAGATGAGATGTTAATTCTCATAAAAACACTGAAAAGGAGATAATTTGTGCAATTTTGAAAGAAAAAAAATGAATTCCAATAAAAAATAATATATTTCTTCCTTTTTCCTCCATTTTCAATCAAAACATGGAAATGTAACAAAAAAAACACTGAAAAATCTTTTTTGTAAAAGAAATATATATATTTTTTTCATTGAAATGTCTTGTGTTACATTTTATGTAACATGAAAAAGGGATTTTCTTCAAAATGTTGTTAAAACCAATAAAAAGGTTTAAAAATAGAGAAAATAAAGAAAATATATTAATTATTGGTCTTGTTTTTCATTAAAACATGAAAATTAAAAGAAAATTACTGAAAAACTCACTTTTAGATGTAAAAACATACTTTTTTTATAAATCTCTAAAAAACATTGAAAAAAAGGTAGTTTGTGCAGCTTTTGAGAAAAAATTATATTATCGTTAAATAAGGATAAATTTATAAAAATGTGTAGTTTCTGCAATTTTAGAGAAAGGAAATATTGTTGCAAAAAAGAATGTATTTTTGGGTTTTATTCCACCAACAAATAAAAACAAGATAAAAACATTGAAAACTCACTTTTTAGGCAGAAATTTTGTTTTTATACAAATTGCATATATTATACTTGTAAAAGAGGGTTTTGTGTAAAATGCCGTTAATACTCCTAAAAACGTTGAAAAACACGCCATTTATGAAATTTTTGAGAAAAAAAGTATATTGTCGCAATATTCATTGTTTTTTGTTTGTTTTTTATGTAAACAATGAAAAAAGCAGAACATCATCGGAAAATCTACTTTTCCGGAGAAAAGCAACTATTTTCGTGAAATGATATATATTCCTTTCTTCTTAACTTTAAAAAAAATGTTATTTCATAGATCAGATGTTAATTCTTCTCAAAATCTTAAAATAGGGATACTTTATACAATTTTGAGAGAAAAAAATGAATTGCAATAAAAAGTTAATATAATTCTTGCTTTTTCCTTCATTTTCAATCAAAACATGGGAATAAAAAAACACTGAAAAATCCTTATTTTAAAATAAATATATTTTTTTCTCATTGAAATGGCTTTTTTTACATTTTATGTAACATGAAAAAGGGATTTTCTTCAAAACGTTGTTAAAACCATTAAAAAGTTTTTTTTTTTGAGAAAAAAAAGTATATTGTCGCAATATTTACTGTTTTTTGTTTATTTTTTTATGAAAACAATGAAATTAGAAGGAAATCATGGAAAAATCTACTTCTCCGAAAAAAAGGAACTTTTTTTCTTGAAATGGCATATATTCTTAACTAAAAAGGTGATTTTTCTTAGATGAGATGTTAATTCTCATAAAAACACTGAAAAGGAGATAATTTGTGCAATTTTGAAAGAAAAAAATGAATTCCAATAAAAAATAATATATTTCTTCCTTTTTCATCCATTTTCAATCAAAACATGGAAATGTAACAAAAAAATACACTGAAAAATCTATTTTGTAAAAGAAATATATATTTTTTTCATTGAAATGGCTTGTGTTACATTTTATGTAACATGAAAAAGGGATTTTCTTCAAAATGTTGTTAAAACCAATAAAAAGGTTTTAAAATAGAGAAAATAGAGAAAATATATAAGTTATTGGTCTTATTCTTAATTAAAACATGAAAATTAAAAGAAAAATACTGAAAAACTCACTTTTGGATGTAAAAACATACTTTTTTCTAAATCTCTAAAAAAAACTTTGAAAAAAAGGTAGTTTGTGTAGCTTTAGAGAAAATTTTTTATTATCATTAAATAAGGATAAATTTATAAAAATGTGTAGTTTCTGCAATTTTAGAGAAAATAAATATTGTTGCAAAAAAGAATGTGTTTTTTGGTTTTCTTCCACCAACAAATGAAAACAAGATAAAAACATTGAAAAGTCACTTTTTAGGCAGAAATTTTGTTTTTTTACAAATTGCATATATTATACTTGTAAAAGAGGGTTTTGTGTAAAATGCCGTTAATACTCCTAAAAACGTTGAAAAACACGTCATTTATGAAATTTTTTAGAAAAAAAGTATATTGTCGCAATAATTATTGTTTTTTGTTTGTTTTTTATGTAAACAATGAAAAAAGCAGAACATCATCGGAAAATCTACTTTTCCGGTGAAAAGCAACTATTTTCGTGAAATGATATATATATATTTTTTCTTAACTTTAAAAAAAATGTTATTTCTTAGATCAGATGTTAATTCTCCTAAAAATGCTAAAAAAGGGATACTTTATACAATTTTGAGAGAAAAAAAAAATGAATTGCAAGAAAAAGTTAATATAATTCTTGCTTTTTCCTTCATTTTCAATCAAAACATTGAAATGTAAAGAAAAAACACAGAAAAATCCTTATTTTAAAATAAATATATTTTTTTCTCATTGAAATGGCTTGTTTTTCATTTTATGTAATATAAAAAAGGGATTTTCTTCAAAACGTTGTTAAAACCAATAAAAAGATTTAACTAGGGTAGTTTAAAGAGAAAAATCTATACTGTATTGGTATTGTTTTTAATTAAAACATGAAAATTAAAAGAAAACTACTGAAAAACTCACTTTTGGATGTAAGACTTTTTTTCTAAATCTGAAAAACATTTAAAATAGGGTCATTTATGCAGTTTTAGAGTTAAAAAATATATTATCCTAAAAAAAGGATAAAAACATAAAAATGGGTAGTTTGTGCAATTTTAGAGAAAAGAAATATTGTCGCAAAAAAGTATGTATTATTTAATTTTCTACCACCAACAAATGAAAATAATATAAAAACATTGAAAAAGTCACTTTTTAGGCAGAAATTTTGTCTTCATACAAATTGCTAATATAATACTTGCAAAAGAGGTTTTTGTGTAAAATGCCGTTAATACTCCTAAAAACGTAAAAAAACACGTCATTTTTGAAATTTTTGACAAAAAAATATATTGTCGAATATTCATTCTGTTTTTGTTTATTTTTTTTATGAAAACAATGAAATAAGCTAAAAAATCATCGAAAAATGTACATTTTCGAAAAAAAGGAACTTTTTTCGAGAAATGGCATATATTTCTTTCTTCTTAAATAAAAAACAATGGTCTTTCTTAGATGAGATGTTAATTCTCCTAAAAACGCTGAAAAGGTAATTAATTTATGCAATTTTGAGAGAAAAAAATGAACTGCAATAAAAAGTTAAAATGTTTCTTTGTTTTTCCTTCATTTTCAATCAAAACATAGAAATGTAAAGAAAACACACTGAAAAATCCTTTTTCTAAAAGAAATATATAGTTTTTTCATTGAAATGGCTTGTATTACATCTTATGTACCATGAAAAAGGTATTTTCTTCAAAATGTTGTTAAATTACTGATAAACTCACTTTTGGATGTAAAAACATACCTTTATTTTCTAAGGGAAGACGGATTTGACATAAAAATATTGTAAAACCCTTAAAAACGTTGAAAAATTGATAATTCAAATCGCATATGTTATTCTTTATAAGGGGGTTTTATGTAAAATGCCGTTAATACTCTTAAAAACTTAAAAAAAGGTATTTTATGGAATTTTACATGGAAAAAGTATATTGTAACATGAAAAATTTGTTTTCTACAAAATGTGTTTAAACGTCCAAAAAGGTTAAAAATGGATACTTTGTACAGTTTCTGGGAAAGAAAAAGTATAAAGTGTTTATTTTCTTTTTTTTAATCAAAACATTGAAATCAATAGAAAATTATTAAAAAAGTGACTTTTTGTGTAAAATCTTTTTTTTTTCAGAAAAGAGATGGTTTTTCTTTAAAAGTAGTAAATCTCCGAAAAACTTTGAAAAAAGGGTAATTTATGCAGTTTTAGAGAAAAATAAATATATTGTCGTAAAATAAGGATAAAAGCATAAAAATTGGTAATTTGTGCAATTTT
>CM035220.1:21783309-21796958 GCA_020233015.1 Callinectes sapidus | reverse complement strand
GAAGAAAACTAAAAAAATACATTCTTTATCTCGAAAAAAAAAATTTTCTCTAAAATTCCACAAATTACCTATTTTTATGCTTTGATCCTTATTTTACAATATATTTATTTTTCTCTAAAACCGCATAAATGGCCCTTTTTTCAATGTTTTTCGGAGATTTACTACTTTTAAAGGAAAACCATCTCTTTAACGAAAAAAATATGATTTTACACCAAAAGTCACTTTTTTAATAATTTTCTATTGATTTCAATGTTTTGATTAAAACAAGAAAATAAACACTATATAAATTTTCCATAACTTACGTTTTTTCCAGTTTTTAAGAGTATTAACGGCATTTTACATAAAACCCCCTTTTACAAGTAAACATATGCGATTTGAATTATCAATTTTCCAAAGTTTTTAAGAGTTTTACAATATTTTTATGTCAAATCCATCTTCCCTAAAAAAAATTAGTATGTTTTTACATCCAAAAGTGAGTTTTTCAGTAATTTTCTTTGAATTTCCATGTTTTAATTAAACATATGAACAATACACTATAGCGTATTGTTTTTCTCTTTAAAGCTACATAAACTACCCTATTTAAACCTTTTTATTTGTTTTAACAACATTTTGAAGAAAATCTCTTTTTCATGTTACATAAAATGTAATACAAGCCATTTCAATGAAAAAATATGTATTTCTTTAGAAGAAAAGATTTTTCAGTGTTTTTTCTTTCATTTCTATGTTTTGAATGAAACTGAAGGAAAAAGCAAGAAATATATTAACTTTTCATGGCAATTCATTTTTTTCTCTCAAAATTGCATAAATTATCCCGTTTCCAGCGTTTCTTGGAGAATTAACATCTTATCTAAAAAAGACCATTTTTATTTTAGTTCAGAAAAAAGGAATATATGCAATTTCACGAAAAAAGTTTTTTTCACCAAAAAAGTTAATTTTGGATGATTTTCTGCTTATTTCATTGTTTTCATCAAACAATAAACAAAAAACACTGAATATTGCCACAATATACTTTTTTTCTGAAAAAATAAATAAATGACTTGTTTTTCAACGTTTTTAGGAGTATTAACGGCATTTTAAACAAAACCTCCTTTTACAAGTATAATATATGCAATATGAATAAAGTAGAAAATTCTGCCTAAAAAGTGACTTTTTCAAGTTTTTTTTCATATTTTCATTTGTTGGTTGAAGAGAACCAAAAAAATACATTCTTTATCTCGACAATATTTTTTTTCTGTAAAAATGCAAAAATTACCTATTTTTATGCTTTTATCCTTATTTTACGAAAAATATTTAATTTCCTCTAAAACCGCATAAATGACCCTATTTTCAATGGTTTTCGGAGATTTACTACTTTTAAAGGAAAACCTTCTCTTTTACGAAAAAATATGATTTTACACCAAAAATCACTTTTTTAATAATTTTCTATTGATTTCAATGTTTTGATTACAAACAAAAAAAATAAACACTATATACATTTTTTCTCTGAAACTGTGCAAAGTATCCATTTTCAACTTTTTTGGACGTTTAAACACATTTTGTAGAAAACAAGTTTTTCATGTTACAATATACTTCTTCTATGTAAAATTCCATAAATTACGTTTTTTTTTCAGTTTTTAGGAGTATTAACGGCATTTTACATAAAACCCCCTTTTACAAGTATAACATATGCGATTTGAATTATCAATTTTCCAACGTTTTTTAAGGGTTTTACAATTTTTTTTTTATGTCAAATCCATCTTCCCTTAGAAAATAAAACTATGTTTTTACATCCACAAACGAGTTTTTTCAGTAATTTTCTTTGAATTACCATGTTTTAATTAAAAATATGAACTATAAACTATATCGTATTGTTTTTCTCTTTAAAGTTACATAAACTACCCTATTTAAACCTTTTTATTTGTTTTAACAACAATTTTGAAGAAAATCTCTTTTTCATGTTTTATAAAATGTAATACAAGCGATTTCAATGAAAAAAAATATATATTTCTTTAAGAAAAAGGATTTTTCAGTGTTTTTTCCTTTCATTTCCATGTTTTGAATGAAAATGAAGGAAAAAGCAAGAAATATATTAACACTTAATAACTATTCATTTTTTTTTCTCAAAATTCCATAAATTATCCCGTTTCCTGCATTTCTTGGAGAATTAACATCTTATCTAAGAAAGACCATCTTTATTTTAGTTCAGAAAAAAGGAATATATGCAATTTCACGAAAAAAGTTTCTTTTCACCGAAAAAGTTAATGTTGGACGATTTTCTGCATATTACATTGTTTTCATCAAACAATAAACAAAAAACACTGAATATTGCCACAATATAATTTTTTTTTCTGAAAAAAATAATAAATGACGTGTTTTTCAACGTTTTTAGGAGTATTAACGGCATTTTAAACAAAACCCCCTTTTTGAAGTATAATATATGCAATATGAATAAAGAAGAAAATTCTGCGTAAAAAGTGACTTTTTCAAGTTTTTTTTTCATGTTTTCATTTGTTAGTGGAAGAAAACCAAAAAAATACATTCTTTATCTCGACAATATTTTTTTTCTTTAACATTGCACAAATTACCTATTTTTATGCTTTTATCCTTATTTTACGACATTATATTTATTTTTCTCTAAAACCGCATAAACGACCCTTTTTTCAATGTTTTTTCGAAGATTTACTACTTTTAAAGGAAAACCATCTCTTTTACGAAAAAAAAATGATTTTACACCAAACGTCACTTTTTTAATAATTTTCTATTGATTTCAATGTTTTGATTAAAAACAAGAAAATAAAAACTATATACATTTTCTTTCTCTGAAACTGTAAAAAGTATCAACAACTTTTTCATGTTACAATATACTTTTTCTATGTAAAATTCCATAAATTGCGTTTTTATCAGTTTTTAAGAGTATTAACGGCATTTTACATAAAACCCCCTTTTACAAATATAACATATGCGATTTGAATTATCAATTTTCCAACGTTTTTAAGGGTTTTACTATATCTTTATGTCAAATCCATCTTCCCTTAGAAAATAAAAGTCTGTTTTTACATCCAAAAGTGAGATTTCAGTAATTTTCTTTGAATTTCCGCGTTTTAATTAAAAAAATGAACAATACACTATAGCGTATTGTTTTGCTGTTTAAAGTTACATAAACTATACTACTTAAACCTTTTCATTTGTTTTAACAACATTTTGAAGAAAATCTCTTTTCCATGTTATATAAAATGTAATACAAGCCATTTCAATGAAAAAATATATATTTCTTTAAGAAAAAGGATTTTTCAGTGTTTTTTCCTTTCATTTCCATGTTTTGAATGAAAATGAAGGAAAAAGCAAGAAATATATTAACTTTTCAGGGCAATTCATTTTTTTCTCTCAAAATTGCATAAATTATCCCGTTTCCAGCGTTTCTTGGAGATTTGACATCTTATCTAAGAAAGACCATCTTTATTTTAGTTCAGAAAAAAGGAATATATGCAATTTCACGACAAAAGTTTCTTTTCACCGAAATAGTTAATTTTTTGATGATTTTCTGCTTATTTCATTGTTTTCATCAAACAATAAACAAAAAACACTGAATATTGCCACAATATACTTTTTGTTTTTTTTAAATAATAAATGACGTGTTTTTCAACGTTTTTAGGAGTATTAACGGCATTTTAAACAAAACCCCCTTTTACAAGTATAATATATGCATTTTGAATAAAGAAGAAAATTCTGCCTAAAAAGTGACTTTTTCAGGGTTTTTTTAATATTTTTATTTGTTGGTGATTTTATTTTGTTGGTGGAAGAAAACAAAAAAAATACATTCTTTATCTGGAAAATATTTTTTTTCTCTAAAATTGCACAAATTATTTCTTTTTATGCCTTTATCCTTATTTAAGACAATATATTTATTTTTCTCTAAAATAGCATAAATGACCCTTTTTTCAATATTTTTCGGAGATTCACTACTTTTAAAGGAAAACATTCTCTTTTACGAAAAAAAAGTATTATTTTACACCAAAAGTCACTTTTTTAAAAATTTTCTATTGATTTCAATGTTTTGATTAAAAACAACAAAATAACCACTATATACTTTTTCTTTCTCTGAACCTCTACAAAGTATCCATTTTTAACCTTTTTGTACGTTTAAACACATTTTGTAGAAACAACTTTTTCATGTTACAATATACTTTTTCTATGTAAAATTCCATAAATTACGTTTTTTTCAGTTTATAAGAGTATTAACGTCATTTTACATAAAACCCCCTTTTACAAGTATAATATATGCAATTTGAATAAAGAAGAAAATTCTGCCTAAAAAGGGACTTTTCAAGGTTTTTTTCATATTTTCATTTGTTGGTGGAAGAAAACCAAAAAAATACATTCTATATCTCGACAATATTTTTTTTCTCTAAAATTGCACAAATTACCTATTTTTATGCTTTTATCCTTATTTTACGACAATATATTTATTTTTCTCTAAAATTGCATCAATTACCCTTTTTTCAATGTTTTTGGAGATTTAATACTTTTAAAGGAAAACCATCTCTTTTACGAAAAAAATATATGATTTTACACCAAAAGTCACTTTTTTAAGAATTTTCTATTGATTTCAATGTTTTGATTAAAAACAAGAAAATAAACACTATATACATTTTCTTTCTCTGAAACTGTACAAAGTATCCATTTTTAACCTTTTTGGACGTTTAAACACTTTTTGTAGAAAACAACTTTTTCATGTTACAATATACTTTTTCTACGTAAAATTCCATAAATTACGTTTTTTTCAGTTTTTAAGAGTTTTAACGGCATTTTACATAAAACCCTTTTTTACAAGTATAACATATGCGATTTGAATGATCAATTTTTCAACCTTTTTAAGAGTTTTACAATATTTTTATGCCAAATCCATCTTCCCTTAGAAAATAAAAGTATATTTTTACATCCAAAAGTGAGTTTTTCAGTAATTTTCTTCGAATTTTTCATGTTTCAATTAAAAATATGAACAATACACTATAGCGTATTTTTTTTCTCTTTAAAGTTACATAAACTACCCTATTTAAACCTTTTTATTTGTTTTAACAACATTATGAAGAAACTCTCTTTTTCATGTTACATAAAATGTAATACAAGCCATGTCAATGAAAAATATATATATATTTCTTGAAGAAAAAGGATTTTTCAGTGTTTTTTCCTTTCATTTCCATGTTTTGAATGAAAATTGAAGGAAAAAAGCAAGAAAAATATTAACTTTTCATGGGAATTCATTTTTTTCTCTCAAAATTGCATAAATTATCCCGTGGCCAGCGTTTCTTGGAGAATTAACATCTTATCTAAGAAAGACCATCTCTATTTTAGTTCAGAAAATAGGAATATATGAAATTTCACGTAAAAAGTTTATTTTCACATAAAAAGTTAATTTTTTGATGATTTTCTGCTTATTTCATTGTTTTCATCAAACAATAAACAAAAAACACTGAATTTTGTCGCAATATACTTTTTTTCTGAAAAAGATAATAAATGACGTGTTTTTCAACGTTTTTAGGAGTATTAAGGGCCTTTTAAACAAAACCCCCTTTTACAAGTATAATATATGCAATTAGAATAAAGAAGAAAATTCTGCCTAAAAAGTTACTTTTTCATCGTTTTTTTCATATTTTATTTTGTTGGTGGAAGAAAACCAAAAAAATACATTCTTTATCTCGGAAATATTTTTTTTCTCTAAAATTGCACAAATTACCTCTTTTTATGCCTTTATCCTTATTGTAGGACAATATATTTTTTTTTCTCTAAAATCGAATAAATGACCCTTTTTCCATCTTTTTTGGAGATTCACTACTTTTAAAGGAAAACATTCTCTTTTACAAAAAAAAAGTATAATTTTACACAAAAAATCACTTTTTAAAAATTTTCTATTGATTTCAATGTTTTGATTGAAAACAAGAAAATAAACACTATATGCATTTTTTTTCTCTGAAACTGTACAAAGTATCCATTTTTAACCTTTTTTTGGACGTTTAAACACATTTTGTAGAAAACAACTTTTCTATGTTACAATATACTTTTTCTATGTAAAATTCCATAAATTACGTTTTTTTCAGTTTTTAAGAGTATTAACGGCATTTTATATAAAACACTCTTTTACAAGTATAACACATGCGATTTGTATTATCAATTTCTCAACGTTTTTAAGGGTTTTACATGTCAAATCCATCTTCCCTTAGAAAATAAAAGTATATTTTTACATCCAAAAATGAGTTTTTCAATAATTTTCTTTGAATTTCTATGTTTTAATTAAAAATATGAAAATACACTATAGCGTATTGTTTTTCTCTTTAAAGTTACATAAACTACCCTATTTAAACCTTTTTATTTGTTTTAACAACATTTTGAAGAAAATCTTTTTTTCATGTTACATAAAATGTAATACAAGCCATTTCAATGAAAAAAGATATATTTCTTTAAGAAAAAGGACTTTTCAGTGTTTTTTCTTTTCATTTCCATGTTTTGAATGAAAATTAAGAAAAAGCAAGAAATATATTAACTTTTCATGGCAATTCATTTTTTTCTCTCAAACTTGCATAAATTATCCCGTTTCCAGCGTTTCTTGGAGAATTAACATCTTATCTAAGAAAGACCATCTTTATTTTAGTACAGGAAAAAGGAAACTATGCAATTTCACGAAAAAAGTTTCTTTTCACCGAAAAAAGTTAATTTTTATATGATTTTCTGCTTATTTCATTGTTTTCATCAAACAATAAAAAAAACACTGAATATTGCACAAATATACTTTTTTTCTGAACAAAATAATAAATGACGTGTTTTTCAACGTTTTTAGGCGTATTAACGTCATTTTAAACAAAACCCCCTTTTACAAGTATAATATATGCTATTTGAATAAAGAAGAAAATTCTGCCTAAAAAGTGACTTTTTCAAGGTTTTTTTCATATTTTCATTTGTTGGTGGAAGAAAACCAAAAAAATACATTCTTTATCTCGACAATATTTTTATTCTCTAAAATTGCACAAATTACATATTTTTATGTTTTATCCTTATTTTACGACAATATATTTATTTTTCTCTAAAACCGCATAAATGACCTTTTTTCAATGTTTTTCGGAGATTTACTACTTTTAAAGGAAAACCATCTCTTTTACGAAAATAAATATGATTTTACACCAAAAGTCACTTTTTTAATAATTTTCTATTGATTTCAATGTTTTGATTAAAAACAAGAAAATAAACACTATATACATTTTCTTTCTCTGAAACTGTACAAAGTATCCAGTTTTAAACTTTTTGGACGTTTAAACACATTTTGTAGAAAACAACTTTTTCATGTTAAATATACTTTTTCTAAAAATTCCATAAATTACGTTTTTTTCAGTTTTTAAGAGTATTAACGGCATTTTACATAAAACCCCCTTTTACAAGTATAACATATGCGATTTGAATTATCAATTTTTCAACGTTTTTAAGGGTTTTACAATATTTTTATGTCAAATCCATCTTCCCTTAGAAAATAAAAGTATGTTTTTACATCCAAAAGTGAGTTTTTCAGTAATTTTCTTTGAATTTCCATGTTTTAATTAAAAATATGAACAATACACTATAGCGTATTGTTTTTCTCTTTAAAGTTACATAAACTACCCTATTTATTTGTTTTAACAACATTTTGAAGAAAATCTCTTTTTCATGTTACATAAAATGTAATACAAGCCGTTTTCAATGAAAAAATATATATTTCTTTAAGAAAAAGGATTTTTCAGTGTTTTTTCCTTTCATTTCCATGTTTTGAATGAAAATGAAGGAAAAAGCAAGAAATATATTAACTTTTCATGGCAATTCATTTTTTTCTCTCAAAATTGCATAAATTATCCCGTTTCCAGCGTTTCTTGGAGAATTAACATCTTATCTAAGAAAGACCATCTTTATTTTAGTTCAGAAAAAAGGAATATATGCAATTTCACGAAAAAAGTTTCTTTTCACCGAAAAAGTTAATTTTTTGATGATTTTCTGCTTATTTCATTGTTTTCATCAAACAATAAACAAAAAACACTGAATATTGCCACAATATTTTTTTTTCTGAAAAAATAATAAATGACGTGTTTTTCAACGTTTTTAGGAGTATTAACGGCATTTTAAACAAAACCCCCTTTTACAAGTATAATGTATACAATTTGAATAAAGAAGAAAATTCTGCCTAAAAAGTGACTTTTTCAAGTTTTTTTTCATATGTTTATTTGTTGGTGGAAGAAAACCAAAAAAATACATTCTTTATCTCGTCTATATTTTTTTTCTCTAAAATTGCACAAATTACCTATTTTTATGCTTTTATCCTTATTTTACGACAATATATTTATTTTTCTCTAAAACCGCATAAACGACCCTTTTTTCAATGTTTTTCGGAGATTTACTACTTTTAAAGGAAAACCATCTCTTTACGAAAAAAATATGATTTACACCAAAAGTCACTTTTTTAATAATTTTCTATTGATTTCAATGTTTTGATTAAAAACAAGAAAATAAACACTATATACATTTTCTTTCTCTGAAACTGTACAAAGTATCCATTTTTAACCTTTTTGGACGTTTAAACACATTTTGTAGAAAACAACTTTTTCATGTTACAATATACTTTTTCTATGTAAAATTCCATAAATTACGTTTTTTTCAGTTTTTAAGAGTATTAACGGCATTTTACATAAAACCCCCTTTTACAAGTATAACATATGCGATTTGAATTATCAATTTTTCAATGTTTTTAAGGGTTTTACAATATTTTTATGTCAAATCCATCTTCCCTTAGAAAATAAAAGTATGTTTTTACATCCAAAAGTGAGTTTTTCAGTAATTTTCTTTGAATTTCCATGTTTTAATTAAAAATATGAACAATACACTATAGCGTATTGTTTTTCTCTTTAAAGTTACATAAACTACCCTATTTAAACCTTTTTATTTGTTTTAACAACATTTTGAAGAAAATCTCTTTTTCATGTTACATAAAATGTAATACAAGCCATTTCAATGAAAAAATATATATTTCTTTAAGAAAAAGGATTTTTCAGTGTTTTTTCCTTTCATTTCCATGTTTTGAATGAAAATGAAGGAAAAAGCAAGAAATATATTAACTTTTCATGGCAATTCATTTTTTTCTCTCAAAATTGCATAAATTATCCCGTTTCCAGCGTTTCTTGGAGAATTAACATCTTATCTAAGAAAGACCATCTTTATTTTAGTTCAGAAAAAAGGAATATATGCAATTTCACGAAAAAAGTTTCTTTTCACCGAAAAAGTTAATTTTTTGATGATTTTCTGCTTATTTCATTGTTTTCATCAAACAATAAACAAAAAACACTGAATATTGCCACAATATACTTTTTTTCTGAAAAAAATAATAAATGACGTGTTTTTCAACGTTTTTAGGAGTATTAACGGCATTTTAAACAAAACCCCCTTTTACAAGTATAATATATGCAATTTGAATAAAGAAGAAAATTCTGCCTAAAAAGTGACTTTTTCAAGGTTTTTTTCATATTTTCATTTGTTGGTGGAAGAAAACCAAAAAAATACATTCTTTATCTCGACAATATTTTTTTTCTCTAAAATTGCACAAATTACCTATTTTTATGCTTTTATCCTTATTTACGACAATATATTTATTTTTCTCTAAAACCGCATAAATGACCCTTTTTTCAATGTTTTTTCGGAGATTTACTACTTTTAAAGGAAAACCATCTCTTTTACAAAAAAAATATAATTTTACACCAAAAGTCACTTTTTTAATAATTTTCTATTGATTTCAATGTTTTGATTAAAAACAAGAAAATAAACACTATATACATTTTCTTTCTCTGAAACTGTACAAAGTATCCATTTTTAACCTTTTTGGACGTTTAAACACATTTTGTAGAAAACAACTTTTTCATGTTACAATATACTTTTTCTATGTAAAATTCCATAAATTACGTTTTTTTCAGTTTTTAAGAGTATTAACGGCATTTTACATAAAAACCCCTTTTACAAGTATAACATATGCGATTTGAATTATCAATTTTTAACGTTTTTAATAGTTTTACAATATTTTTATGTCAAATCCATCTTCCCTTAGAAAATAAAAGTATGTTTTTACATCCAAAAGTGAGTTTTTCAGTAATTTTCTTTGAATTTCCATGTTTTAATTAAAAATATGAACAATACACTATAGCGTATTGTTTTTCTCTTTAAAGTTACATAAACTACCCTATTTAAACCTTTTTATTTGCTTTAACAACATTTTGAAGAAAATCTCTTTTTCATGTTACATAAAATGTAATACAAGCCATTTCAATGAAAAAATATATATTTCTTTAAGAAAAAGGATTTTTCTGTGTTTTTTCCTTTCATTTCCATGTTTTGAATGAAAAGGAAGGAAAAAGCAAGAAATATATTAACTTTTCATGGCAATTCATTTTTTTCTCTCAAAATGCATAAATTATCCCGTTTCCAGCGTTTCTTAGAGAATTAACATCATATCTAAGAAAGACCATCTTTATTTTAGTTCAGAAAAAAGGAATATATGCAATTTCACGAAAAAAATTTCTTTTCACCGAAAAAGTTAATTTTTTGATGATTTTCTGGTTATTTCATTGTTTTCATCAAACAATAAACGAAAAACAATGAATATTGCCACAATATACTTTTTTTATGACAAAAATAATAAATGACGTGTTTTTCAACGTTTTTAGGTGTATTAACGGCATTTTAAACAAAACCCCCTTTTTTAAGTAAAATATATGCTATTTGAATAAGGAATAAAATTCTGCCTAAAAAGTGACTTTTTCAATGTTTTTTCATATTCTACCTAAAAAGTGACTTTTCTAGGTTTTTTTAATATTTTCATTTGTTGGTGGAAGAAATCCAAAAAAATATTCTTTTTCTCGACAATATATTTTTTTTCTAAAATTACACATATTACTTATTTTTATGCTTTTATCCTCATATTACGACAATATATTTTTTTCTCTGAAACCGCATAAATGACCCTTTTTTCAATGTTTTTTTTGGAGATTTACTAATTTTGAAGGAAAACCATCTCTTTAACGAAAAAAAATATGATTTTGCATAAAAAGACACTTTTTTAATAATTTTCTATTGATTTCAATGTTTCATTAAAAAGTAGAAAATAAACACTATATATATTTTCTTTCTCTGGAACTGTACATAAATTGTTTTTTTTTTTTTTTTAAGTTTTTAAGAGTATTAACGGCATTTTACATAAAACTCCCTTTTACAAGTATAACATGCGATTTGCATTATCAATTTTTCAACGTTTTTAAGGCTTTTACAATATTTTTATGTCAAATCCATCTTCCATTAGAAAATAAAAATATTTTTTTACATCCAAAAGTGAGTTTTTCAGTAATTTTCTTTCAATTTCCATGTTTTAATTAAAAATAAGAACATTACACTATAGCGTATTGTTTTTCTCTTTAAAGTTACATTTTTTTTAATTTAAACTTTTTTATTTGTTTTAACAACATTTTGTAGAAAATCTCTTTTTCATGTTACATAAAATGTAATACAAGCCATTTGAATGAAAAATTATATATTTCTTTAAGAAAAAGGATTTTTCAGTGTTTTTTCCTTTCTTTTCCATGTTTTGAATGAAAATGAAGGAAAAAGTAACTTTTCATGGGAATTCATTTTTTTTTCTCAAAAATTGCATAAATTATCCCGTTTGCCAGCATTCTGGAGAATGAACTCTTATCTAAGAAAGACCAATCTTTATGGTAGTTAAGAAAAAAAGTAATATTGCAATTTCACAAGAAAAGTTTCTTTTCACCGAAAAACTTAATTTTTTGATGATTTTCTGCTTATTTTACTATTTTCATCAAACAATAATAAAAAAACACTGAATATTGCCACAATATAGTTTTTTTTGGAAAAAAATAAATAAATGACTTGTTTTTCAACGTTTTTAGGAGTATTAACGGCTTTTTAAACAAAACCCCCTTTTACAAGTATAATATATGTAATTTAAATAAAGAAGAAAATTCTGCCTAAAAAGTGACTTTTTCAAGGGTTATTTCTTATTTTCATTTGTTGGTGGAAGTAAACCAAAAAATTACACTCTTTATCTAGACAATATTTTTTTTCTCTAAAATTGCATATGAAAAAAATCGTAAATGACGTGTTTTTCAACGTTTTTAGAAGTATTAACGGCATTTTAAACAAAACCCTCGTTTACAAGTATAATATGTGCAATTTCATTCAAGAAGTAAATTCTATCTATAAAGTGACTTTTTCAAGTTTTTTTTAAATATTTTCATTTGTTGGTGGAAGAAAAAAAAATACCATCTTTTTCTCGAGAATATTTGTTTTTCTCTAAAATTGCACAAATTACCTATTTTTATGCTTTTATACTTATTTTAGGATGATATATTTTTTTCTCTAAAACTGCATAAATGACCCTTTTTACAATGTTTTTCGGAGATTTACTGCTTTTAAAGGAAAACTATTTCTTTTACGAAAAAAAAACATTATTTTAAATCAAAAGTAACTTTTTAATAATTTTCTATTGATTTCAATGTTTTGATTAAAAACAAGAAAATAAACACTATATACATTTTCTTTCTCTGAAACTGAACGAAGTACCCATTTTTAATTTTTTTTTCACGTTAAAACACATTTTGTAGAAAACAACTTTTTCATGTTACAATACACTTTTTCTATCTAAATTTTCATAATTTACGTTTTTTTTTCTCATTTTTTAGGAGTATTAACGGCATTTTACATAAAACTCCCTTTTACAAGTATAAAATACGTGATTTGAATTATCCATTTTTCAGCGTATTTAAGTGTTTTACAATATTTTTAAGACAAATCCATCTTCCCTTTGAAAAAATAAGAATGTTTTTTACTTCCAAAAGAGAGTTTTTCATAAATATTCTTTCATTTTCTGTTTTGATTAAAAAGATGAACAATACGCCATAGCATAATGTTTTTCTCTTTAAAGTTACATAAACTACCTTATTTAAACCTTTTGATTTGTTTCAACAACATTTTGAGGAAAATCCATTTTTCATGTTACATAAAATGTAATACAAGCCATTTCAAGGAAAAAATATATATTTCTTTGAGAAAAGGGATTTTCATTGTTTTTTTCTTTTCATTTCCATATTTTTAATGAAAATGAAGGAAAAAGCGAGAAATATATTAACTTTTCTTGGCAGTTCATTTTTTTCTCTCAAAATTGCATAAATTATCCCTTTTCCAGCGTTTTTAGGTGAATTAACGTCTTCTCTAATAAAGACCATCTTTTTTTTAGTTCAGAAAAAAATATATGCCATTTCACGAAAAAAGTTTCTTTTCACCGAAAAAGTAAATTTTTCGATGATTTTTTGCTTATTTCATTTCATAAAAAAATAAACAAAAAACACTAAATATTGCCATAATATACTTTTTTTGGAAAAAAAAATCATAAATGACATGTTGTTCAATATTTTTAGGAGTATTAACGGCATTTTAAACAAAACCCCCTTTTACAAGTTTAATATATGCAATTTGAATAAGGAAGAAAATTCTGCTTAAAATGTGATTTTTTCAATGTTTTTTTCATATTTGTGGAAGAAAACCAAAAAATAAATTCTTTTTCTCGACAAAATTTTTTTTCTCTAAAATTGCACAAATTACTT
>CM035220.1:21726536-21745026 GCA_020233015.1 Callinectes sapidus | reverse complement strand
GGGATAATTTATGCAATTTTGAGAAAAAAAAATGAATTGCAATGAAAAGTTAATATATTTCTTGCTTTTTCCTTCATTTTCATTCAAAACATTGAAATGAAAAGAAAAAACCACTGAAAAATCCTTTTTCTTAAAGAAATATATATCTTTTCATTGAAATGGCTTGGTTTAAATTTTATGTAACATTATAAAGAGATTTTCTTCAAAATGTTGTTAAAACAAATAAAAAGGTTTAAATAGGGTAGTTTATGTAACTTTAAAGAGAAAAACAATACGCTATAGCGTATTGTTCATGTTTTTAATTAAAACACATAGATTTAAATAAAATTACTGAAAAACTCTCTTTTGGATGTAAAAACAATTTTTTTTTCTAAGGGAAGATGGATTTGACATAAAAAAAATTGTAAAACTCTTAAAAACGTTGAAAAATTTATAATTCAAATCGAATATCTTATACTGAAAAAGGTGGTTTTATGTAAAATGCCGTTAATATTCTTAAATACTGAAAAAAAAACATTATTCATGAAATTTTAGATAGAAAAAGTATATTGTAACATGAAAAAGTTGCTTTCTACAAAATGTGTTTACACGTCCAAAGAGGTTAAAAATGGATACTTTCTACAGTTTCAGAGAAAGAAAATGAATATAGTGTTTATTTTCTTTTTTTTAATCAAAACATTGAAATCAATAGAGAATTATTAAAAAAGTGACTTTTTGTGTAATATCATATTTTTTTTCGTAAAAGAGATGGTTTTCCTTTAAAAGTAGTAAATCTTGCAAAAACATGAAAAAGTTGTTTTCTACAAATTGTGTTTAAACGTCCAAAAAGGTTAAAAATGGATACTTTGTACAGTTTAAGGAAAGAAAATGTATTTAGTGTTTATTATCTTGTTTTTAATCAAAACATTGAAATCAATAGAAAATTATTAAAAAGTGACTTTCGGTGTAAAATCATATTTTTTTCTACAAAGTGACTTTTTCAATATTTTTTTTCTTATTTTCATTTGTTGGTGGGAGAAAACCAAAAAATACATTCTTTTTCTCTAAAATTGCACAAATTACCTATTTTTATAATTTTATCCTTCTTTTACGATAATATATATTTTTTTCTCTAAAACTGCATAAATGACCCTTTTTCAATGTTTTTAGGAGAATTACAACTTTTCAAGGAAAACCATCTCTTTTACGAAAAAAATATGATTCTACACCAAAAGTAATTTTATAATCATTTTCTATTAATTTCTGTTTTTTTTTTATTTAAAACAAGAAAATAAACACTATATACATTTTCTTTCTCTGAAACCAAACAAAGTACCCATTTTTAACCTTCTTAGACGTTTGAAAATATTTTGTAGAAAACAACTTTATCTTGTTACAATATCCTTTTTTTATCTAAAATTTTGCAAATTAGGTTTTCTTCAGTTTTAATGAGTATTAACGGCATTTTACACAAAACCCCTTTTTAAAAGTATGACATATGCTATTTGAATTAACCGTTTTCAACGTTTTTTAGGGTTTTACAATATTTTTATGAAAAATCCATATTCTCTTAGAAAAAAAAAGTATGTTTTTACCTCCAAAAGTGAGTTTTTCAGTATTTTTTTTCGAATTTTCATGTTTTGATTAAAAACATGAACAGTACGTTATAGAGTATTGATTTTTCTGTTTAAATTTATATAAATTATCGTATTAAAACCTTTTTATTGGTTTTAATAACATTTTGAAGAAAATCCCTTTTTCATGTTACATAAAATGTAATACAAGGAGGAAAATATACATTTCTTTTAGAAAAAGGATTTTTCAGTGTTTTTTTTTTCATTTGCAAGTTTTGAATGAAAATGAAGGAAAAAGCAAGAAATATATTAATTTTTTATTGGAATTCATTTTTTTCTCTCAAAATTGCATAAATCAAATTTAGTGAAGTTTCAGAGAAAGAAAACGTAGATAGTGTTTATTTTCTTGATTTTAATCAAAACATTGATTTTTTTTTCAGTAAAACGTATGTATATATTCGCAATATTCAGTGTATTTTGTTTATTTTTTATGAAAACAATGAAATAATCAGAAAATCATCGAAAAATTCACTTTTTCGGTGAAAAAGAACTTTTTTTCGTGAAATGGCATATATTCCTTTTTTCTCAACTAAAAAAAAAAGATGGTCATTCTTAGATAAGATTGTAATTCTCCTAAAAACGTTGGAAAGGATATAATTTATGCAATTTTGAGAGACAAAAATGAATTCCAATAAAAATTTAATATATTTCTTGCTCTATCCTTCATTTTCATTCAAAGTACAAAAAAAAAGAAAAAACACTGTAAAATCATTTTTCTAAAAGAAATATATATATTTTTTCTTTGAAATTGCTTGTATTACATTTTTATGTAACATGAAAAAAAGATTTTCTTCAAAATGTTGTTAAAATCAATAAAAAGGTTTAAATAGGGTAGTTTATGTAACTTTAAAGAGAAAAAACAATAATCTATAGCGTACTGTTTATGTTTTTAATTAAAACATGGAAATTCAAATGAAATTACTGAAAAACTCAATTTTGGAGGTAAAAACATACTTTTTTTCTAATTGAAGATGGATTTGTCATAAAAATATTGTAAAACTCTGAAAAAAGTTAAAAACTGGATAATTGAAATCGCATATTTTAAACTTGTAAAAGGGGGTTTTGTGTAAAATGCCGTTAATACTCTTAAAAAGTAAGGAAAACCTAATTTACGAAATTTTAGATAAAAAAAATATATTGCAACATGAGTAAGTTGTTTTCTACAAAGTATTTTCAAACGTTCAAAAAGGTTAAAAAAGGGTACTTTGTACAATTTCAGAGAAAGAAAAGGTATATAGTGTTTATTTTCTTGTTTTTAATCAAAACACTGAATTCAATAGAAAATTATTAAAAAATGACTTTTGGTGTAAAATAATATTTTTTTTTTGTAAAAGAGATGGTTTTCCTTGAAAAGTTGTAAATGTCCGAAAAACATTGGAAACAGGGTCATTTATACAGTTGTAGATAAAATAAATATATAATCGTAAAATAAGGATAAAAATAGGTAATTTGTGCAATTTTAGAGAAAAAAAACATTGTCGTGGAAAAAAAGTATTTTTTGCTTTTCTTCCACCAAAAAATGAAAATAAGAAAAAAAATTGAAAAAGTCACTTTTTAGGCAGAATTTTCTTCTTTGTTCATATTGCATATATTATACTTGTAAAAGGGTGTTTTGTTTAAAATGCCGTTGGTACTCCTAAAAACGTTGAAAAACACGTCATTTATGATTTTTTTTCCAGTCAAACGTATATTGTCGCAATATTCTGTGATTTTTGTTTATTTTTTTATGAAAACAATGAAATAAGCAGAAAATCATCGAAAAATTCACTTTTTCGGTAAAAGGAACATTTTTTCGTGAAATGGCATATTTCCCTTTTCTCTGAATTAAAAATGCGATGGTCTTTCTTAGATAAGATGTTAATTCTCCTAAAAACGCTGTAAATACGTTAATTTATGCAATTTTGAGAGACAAAAATGAATTCCATTAAAAAGTTAATACATTTCTTGCTTTTTCCTTCATTTTCATTCAAAACGTGCAAATGAAAAAAAAAAACACTGAAAAATTCTTTTCCTAAAAGGAATATATATTTTTTTACCTTGAAATATCTTGTATTACATTTTAAGTAACATGAAAAAGAGATTTACTTCATAATGTTGTAAAACCATTAAAAATGTTTAAATATGGTAGTTTATGTAATTTTAAAGAGAAAAAAACAATACTCTATAGCGTACTGTTAATGTTTTTAATTAAAACATGGAAATTCAAAGAAAATTACTGAAAAACTCACTTTTGGAGATAAAAACATACTTTTTTTCTAAGGGAAGATGGATTTGACATAAAAATATTGCAAAACCCTGACAAACCTTGAAAATGTATAATTCAAATCGCATATGTTATACTTGTAAAAGAGAGTTTTGTGTAAAACCCATTTTTACAAGCATAACATATGCAATTTGAATTATCCATTTTTCAGCGTTTTTAACTGTTTTACAAAATTTATAATACAAATACAACTTCCCTTAGAAAAAAAAGTGTTTTTACCTCCAAAAAAGAGTTTTTCAGTAATTTTCTTTGAATTTCCAGGTTTTAATTAAAAACATGAACAATACGCTATAACGTATTGTTTTTCTCTTTAAAATTGCATAAACTACCTTATTTAAACCTTTTTATTTGTTTCAACATTTTGATGAAAATCTCTTTTTCATGTTACAAAAAATGTAATACAAGCCATTTCAAGCAAAAAAAAATGTTTTTCTTAGAAAAAAAGGATTTTTCAGTGATTTTTTCTTTTCATTTCCATATTTTGAATGAAAATGAATGGAAAGCAAGAAATATACTAACTTTTCATGGCAATTAATTTTTTTCTCTCAAAATTGCATAAATTATCCCTTTTCCAGCGTTTTTAGGTGAATTATGATCTTACTTAAAAAAGACCAATTTTTTATAGTTCAGAAAACAAGAAATATATACCATTTCTCGAAAAAAGATTCTTTTAAACGAAAAAGTGAATTTTTTTATGATTTTCTGCTTATTTCATTGTTTTCATGAAAAAATAAACAAAAAACACTGAATATTGCCACAATATACTTTTTTTCTGAAATAAATCATAAATAACGCGTTTTTCAACGTTTTTAGGAGTATTAACGGCATTTTAAACAAAATCCCCTTTTACAAGTATAATATATGTAATTTCAATAAAAATGAAAATTCTGCCTAAAAAGTGACTTTTTGAAGGTTTTTTTTTCATATTGTTGGAAGAAAACCAAAAAAAAAAACATCCTTTTCTCGGCAATATTTTTTTTCTCTAAAATTGCACAAATTACCTATTATTATGCTTTTATCCTTATTTTACGATAATATATTTTTTTTCTCTAAAACTGCATAAATGACCCTTTTTTCAATGTTTTTCGGAGATTTACTACAAATAAAGGAAAACCAACTTTTTTACGAAAAAAAATATGATTTTACACCAAAAGAAATTTTTTAATAATTTTCTATTGATTTAAATGTTTTGATTAAAAACAAGAAAATAAACACTCTATACATTTTATTTCTCTGAAACTGTACGAATTACCCATTTTTAACCTTTTTGGACGTTGAAACACATTTTGTAGAAAACAACTTTTTCATGTTACAATATACTTTTTCTATCTAAAATTTCATAAATTGGGTTTTTTTTTTTTTTAGTTTTTAAGAGTATTAACGGCATTTTACAAAAAAAAAAAAAAAACTTTTACAAGTATAACATATGCGATTTGAATCATCCATTTTTCAGCGTTTTTAAGGGTTTTACAACATTTTTATGACAAATCCACCTTCCCTTAGAAAAAAAAGGATGTTTATACCTCCAAAAGTGAGTTTCTTCAGTAATTTTCTTTGAATTTCCATGTTTTAATTAAAAACATGAACAATACGCTCTAGCGTATTGTTTTTCTCTTTAAAGTTACATAAACTACCCTATTTATACCTTTTTTGTTTTTGTTTTAACAACATTTTGAAAAAAATCCCTTTTTATTAAATTCAACAACATTTTGAGGAAAGTCCATTTTTCATTTACATAAAATATGATACAAGCCATTTGAAGGAAAAAATATATTTCTTTAAGAAAAAGGATTTTTCAGTGTTTTTTCTTTTCATTTCCATGTTTTGAATGAAAATGAAGGGAAAAACAAGAAATATATTAACTTTTCATGGTAATTCATTTTTTCTCTCAAAATTGCATAAATTATCCCTTTTTTAGTGTTTTTAGGTGAATTAAAATCTTACTTAAGAAAGACCAAATTTTTTATAGTTCAGGAAAAAAGAAATATATGCCATTTCTCAAAAAAAAGTTTCCTTTCACCGAAAAAGTGAATTTTTCGATGATTTTCTGCTTATTTCATTGTTTTCATAAAAAATAAACACAAAACACTGAATATTGCAACAATATACATTTTTTCTGAAAAAAACATAAATGACGTGTTTTTCAACGTTTTTAGGGGTATTAACGGCATTTAAAAGAAAACCACCTTTTACAAGTATAATATATGCAATAAAAAAGAAAATTCTGCCTAAAAAGTGACTTTTTCAAGGTTTTTTTCATATTTTCATTTGTTGGTGGAGGAAAACCAAAAAAATACATCCTTTTTCTCGACAATATTTTTTCTTCTCTAAAATAACACATATTACATATTTTTATGCTTTTTTCTTATTTTACGATAAATATATATTTTTTCTAAAACATCATAAATGACCCTTTTTTTTAATGTTTTTCGGAGATTTTCTACTTTTAAAAGAAAACCATCACTTTTACGAAAAAAATATATGATTTTACACCAAAAGTCACTTTTTAATAATTTTTTATTGATTTCAATGTTTCAATTAAAAACAAGAAAATTAATACTATATACATTTTCTTTCTCTGAAACTGTACAAAGTGCCCATTTTTAATGTGTTGAAAAATCGATAATTCAAATCGCATATGTTATACTTGTAAAAAGGGGTTTTATGGAAAAAGCCGTTAATACTCTTAAAAACTGGAAAAAAACGTAATTTATGAAATTTTACATAGAAAAAGTATATTGTAACATGAAAAATTTGTTTTTTACAAAATGTGTTTAAACGTCCAAAAAGATTAAAAATAAGTATTTGGACTGTTTCAGAGAAAGAAAATGTATATTGTGTTTACTTTCTTGTTTTTATTGAAAACATTGAAATCAATAGAAAATTATTAAAAAGTAACTTTTGGTGTAAAATAATATTTTTTTTTTTTTCGTAAAAGAGAAAAAGAGTTTTACTTTAAAAGTAGTAAATCTCCAAAAAACATTTAAAAAAGGGTCATTAATGCAGTTTTCTGGAAAAAAAAAATGTTATAATAAAATAAGGATAAAAGCATAAAAATAGGTAATTTGTGCAATTTTAGAGAAAAAAAATATTGTCCAGAGAAAGAATGTATTTTTTAGGTTTTCTTCCACCAACAAATGAAAATATGAAAAAAAACTTGAAAAAGTCACGTTTTAGGGAGATTTTTCTTCTTTATTCAAATGGCATATATTATAATTGTAAAATGGGCTTTTGTTTAAAATGCCGTTCATCCCCCTAAAAACGTTGAAAAACACGTCATTTATTATTTTTTTCAGAAAAAAAGTATATTGTAGCAATATTCAGTGTTTTTTGTTTATTTTTTGATAAAACAATGAAATAAGAAGAAAATAATCGAAAAATTCACTTTTTTAGTTAAAGGAAACTTTTTTCGTGAAATGGCATGTATTCCCATTTTCTGAACTAAAAAAAAAGATGGTCTTTCTTAGATAAGATGTTTATTTTTTGATAAAACAGTGAAATAAGAAGAAAATAATCGAAAAATTTACTTTTTTTAGTTAAAAGAAACTTTTTTCGTGAAATGGGATATATTCCCATTTTTTGAACTAAAAAAAAAGATTGTCTTTCTTAGATAAGATGTTAATTTTCCTCCTGAAAACGTTGGAAAGGGGATAATTTATGCATTTTGGAGAGAAAAAAATGAATTGCCATGAAAAGTTAACATATATCTTGCTTTTTCCTTCATTTTCATTCAAAACATGGAAATGAAAAGAAAAAAAAAAAACGCTGAAAATCCTTTTTCTTAAAGAAATACATATTTTTTCCTTGAAATGGCTTGTATTACATTTTAGGTAAGATGAAAAAAGGGATTTTCTTCAAAACGTTGTTAAAACCAATAAAAAGGTTTAAATAGGGTTGTTTATGTAACTTTAAAGAGGAAAACAATACGCTATAGCATATAGTTCATGTTTTAATTAAAACAGGGAAATTCAAAGAAAATTACTGAAAAACTCACTTTTGGAGGTAAAAACATACTTTTTTATTTTAAGGGAAAATGGATTTGTCATAAAAATATTGTAAAACACTTAAAAACGTTAAGAAATGGATAATCCAAATCGAAAATGTTATACTTGTAAAAGGGTTGTTTTATGTAAACTGCCGTTAATACTCTTAAAAACTGAAAAAAAAACGTAATTTATGAAATTTTAGATAGAAAAATTATATTGTACAATGAAAAAGCTTTTTACTACAAAATGTGTTTGAATGTCCAAAAAAGTTAAAAATGGGTACTTTGTACAGTGTCAGAGAAAGAAAATGTACATAGTGTTAATTTTCTTGTTTTGTTCACTTTTTCGGTGAAAACAAACTTTTTTCCTGAAATGGCATATATTCCTTTTTTCTGAACTAAAAAAAAGATGGTCTTTCTTAGATGAGATGGTAATTCTCCTCCAAAAAACGCTAAAAAGCGGATAATTTATGCAATTTTGAGGGAAAAATATGAATTGCCATGATTAGTTAATATATTTCTTACTTTTTCCTTCATTCTCATTGAAAACATGGAAATGAAAAGAAAAAACACTGAAAAATCCATTTTCTTAAAGAAATATTTATTTTTTCTTTGAAATGGCTAGTATTACATTTTATGTAACATGAAAAAAGGGATTTTTTTCAAAATGTTGTTAAAACAAAAACAAAAAGGTTTAAATAGGGTAGTTTATGTAACTTTAAAGAGAAAAACAATACGCTATAGCATATTGTTCATGTTTTTAATTAAACATGGAAATTCAAAGAAAATACTGAAAAACTCACTTTCGGAGGTAAAAACAAAATTTTTTTTTTTAGGGAAGATGGATTTGTCATAAAAATATTGTAAAACACTTCAAAACGTTGAAAAATGGATAATTTAAATCGCATATGTTATATGTGTAAAAGGGTTTTTTTATGTAAAATGCCGTAAATACTCTTAAAAACTGAAAAAAAAGTAATTTATGAAGTTTTAGATAGAAAAAGTATATTGTACCATGAAAAAGCTGTTTACTACAAAATGTGTTTGAATGTCCAAAAAAGTTAAAAATGGGCACTTTGTACAGTTTCAGAGAAAGAAAATGTATATAGTATTAATTTTCTTGTTTTTAATTGAAACATTGAAATCAATAAAAAATTATTAAAAAGTGACTTTTGGTGTAAAATCATATATTTTTTTCGTAAAAGTGATGGTTTTCATTTAAAAGTAGAAAATCTCCGAAAAACATTTAAAAAAAGGGTCATTTATGATGTTTTAGAAAAAATATATATTTATCGTAAAATAAGAAAAAAGCATAAAAATATGTAATATGTGTTATTTTAGAGAAGAAAAAATATTGTCGAGAAAAAGGATGTATTTTTTTGGTTTTCCTCCACCAACAAATGAAAATATGAAAAAAACCTTGAAAAAGTCACTTTTTAGGCAGAATTTTCTTTTTTATTGCATATATTATACTTGTAAAAGGTGGTTTTCTTTTAAATGCCGTTAATACCCCTAAAAACGTTGAAAAACACGTCATTTATGTTTTTTTCAGAAAAAATGTATATTGTTGCAATATTCAGTGTTTTGTGTTTATTTTTTATGAAAACAATGAAATAAGCAGAAAATCATCGAAAAATTCACTTTTTCGGTGAAAGGAAACTTTTTTTTGAGAAATGGCATATATTTCTTTTTTCCTGAACTATAAAAAATTTGGTCTTTCTTAAGTAAGATTTTAATTCACCTAAAAACACTAAAAAAGGGATAATTTATGCAATTTTGAGAGAAAAAATGAATTACCATGAAAAGTTAATATATTTCTTGTTTTTCCCTTCATTTTCATTCAAAACATGGAAATGAAAAGAAAAAACACTGAAAAATCCTTTTTCTTAAAGAAATATATTTTTTCCTTCAAATGGCTTGTATCATATTTTATGTAAATGAAAATTGGACTTTCCTCAAAATGTTGTTGAATTTAATAAAAAGGGATTTTTTTCAAAATGTTGTTAAAACAAAAACAAAAAAGATATAAATAGGGTAGTTTATGTAACTTTAAAGAGAAAAACAATACGCTAGAGCGTATTGTTCATGTTTTTAATTAAAACATGGAAATTCAAAGAAAATTACTGAAGAAACTCACTTTTGGAGGTATAAACATCCTTTTTTTTCTAAGGGAAGGTGGATTTGTCATAAAAATGTTGTAAAACCCTTAAAAACGCTGAAAAATGGATGATTCAAATCGCATATGTTATACTTGTAAAAGTTTTTTTTTTTTTTTTTTGTAAAATGCCGTTAATACTCTTAAAAACTAAAAAAAAAAAAAACCCAATTTATGAAATTTTAGATAGAAAAAGTATATTGTAACATGAAAAAGTTGTTTTCTACAAAATGTGTTTCAACGTCCAAAAAGGTTAAAAATGGGTAATTCGTACAGTTTCAGAGAAATAAAATGTATAGATTGTTTATTTTCTTGTTTTTAATCAAAACATTTAAATCAATAGAAAATTATTAAAAAATTTCTTTTGGTGTAAAATCATATTTTTTTTCGTAAAAAAGTTGGTTTTCCTTTATTTGTAGTAAATCTCCTAAAAACATTGAAAAAAGGGTAATTTATGCAGTTTTAGAGAAAAAAAATATATTATCGTAAAATAAGGATAAAAGCATAATAATAGGTAATTTGTGCAATTTTAGAGAAAAAAAATATTGCCGAGAAAAGGATGTTTTTTTTTTTGGTTTTCTTCCAACAATATGAAAAAAAACCTTCAAAAAGTCACTTTTTAGGCAGAATTTTCATTTTTATTGAAATTACATATATTATACTTGTAAAAGGGGATTTTGTTTAAAATGCCGTTAATACTCCTAAAAACGTTGAAAAACGCGTTATTTATGATTTATTTCAGAAAAAAAGTATATTGTGGCAATATTCAGTGTTTTTTGTTTATTTTTTCATGAAAACAATGAAATAAGCAGAAAATCATAAAAAAATTCACTTTTTCGTTTAAAAGAATCTTTTTTCGAGAAATGGTATATATTTCTTGTTTTCTGAACTATAAAAAATTGGTCTTTTTTAAGTAAGATCATAATTCACCTAAAAACGCTGGAAAAGGGATAATTTATGCAATTTTGAGAGAAAAAAATTAATTGCCATGAAAAGTTAGTATATTTCTTGCTTTCCATTCATTTTCATTCAAAATATGGAAATGAAAAGAAAAAATCACTGAAAAATCCTTTTTTTCTAAGAAAAACATTTTTTTTGCTTGAAATGGCTTGTATTACATTTTTTGTAACATGAAAAAGAGATTTTCATCAAAATGTTGAAACAAATAAAAAGGTTTAAATAAGGTAGTTTATGCAATTTTAAAGAGAAAAACAATACGTTATAGCGTATTGTTCATGTTTTTAATTAAAACCTGGAAATTCAAAGAAAATTACTGAAAAACTCTTTTTTGGAGGTAAAAACACTTTTTTTTTCTAAGGGAAGTTGTATTTGTATTATAAATTTTGTAAAACAGTTAAAAATGCTGAAAAATGGATAATTCAAATTGCATATGTTATGCTTGTAAAAATGGGTTTTACGTAAAATGCTGTTAATACTCTTAAAAATTGAAAAAAACGTATTTTATGAAATTTTATATAAAAAAAAGTATATTGTGACATGAAAAAGTTGTTTTCTACAAAATGTGTTTAAACGTCCTAAAAGGTTAAAAATTAGTACTTTGTACAGTTTCAGAGAAAGAAAATGTATATAGTGCTTATTTTCTTGTTTTTAATCAAAACATTGAAATCAATACAAAATTATTAAAAAGTGACTTTTGGTGTTAAATCATATTTTTTTTCGTAAAAAAGATGGTTTTTCTTTAAAAAGTAGTAAATCTCCGAAAAACATTGGAAAACGGGTCATTTATGCAGTTATAGTAATAAAAAATATATTATCATAAAATAAGGCTAAACGCATAAAAATAGGTAATTTGTGCAGTTTTAGAGAAAAAAATATTGTCGAGAAAAACAATGGATTTTTTTTTGGTTTTCTTCCACTAACAAATGAAAATATAAAAAAAACCTTGAAAAAGTCACGTCATTTATAAATTTTTTTATTTTTCAGAAAAAAAGTATATTGTGGCAATATTCAGTGTTTTTTTTTAATTTTTGATGAAAATGAAATAAGCAGAAAATCATCGAAAAATTCACTTTTTCGGTAAAAAGGAACTTTTTTCGTGAAATGGCATATATTCTTTTCTTCTGAACTAAAAAAAAGATGGTCTTTCTTAGATGAGATGGTAATTGTTTTCCTAAAAACGCTGGAAAGGAGATAATTTACGCAATTTTGAGATAAAAAAATGAATTGCCATGAAAAGTTAATATATTTCTTACTTTTTCCTTCATTCTCATTGAAAACATGGAAATGAAAAGAAAAAACTCTGAAAAATCCTTTTTCTTAAAGAAATATATATATTTTCCTTGAAATGGCTTGTATCACATTTTATGTAAATGAAAAATGGACTTTCCTCAAAATGTTGTTGAAATTAATAAAAAGGGATTTTTTTCAAAATGTTGTTAAAACAAAGAAAAGGTATAAATAGGGTAGTTTATGTAACTTTAAAGAGAAAAACAATACGCTACAGCGTATTGTTCATGTTTTTAATTAAAAAAAACTAACTTTTGGAGGTAAAAACATACTTTTTTTTTTAAGGGAAGGTGGATTTGTCATAAAAATGTTGTAAAACCCTTAAAAACGCTGAAAAATGGATGATTCAAATCGCATATGTTATACTTGTAATAGGGTTTTTTTTGTAAAATGCCGTTAATACTTTTGAAAACGGAAAAAAAAAAAAAAATTTATGAAATTTGAGATTGAAAAAGTATATTCTAACATAAAAAAGTTGTTTTCTACAAAATGTGTTTAAACGCCCAAAAAGGTTAAAAATGGGTACTTCGTACAGTTTCAGAGAAACAAAATGTATAGAGTGTTTATTTTCTTGTTTTTAAACAAAACATTTAAATCAATAGAAAATTTTTAACAAATTTCTTTTGGTGTAAAATCATATTTTTTTTCTTAAAATGTTGTTTTTCCGTTATTTGTAGTAAATCTCCGAAAAAACATTGAAAAAAGGGTCATTTATGCAGTTTTAGAGAAAAAAAATATATTATCGTAAAATAAGGATAAAAGCATATTAATAAGTAATTTGTGCAATTTTAGAGAAAAAAAATTTTGTCGAGAAAAAGAATTTGTTTTTTGGTTTTCTTCCACAAATATGAAAAAAAACCTTGAAAAAATCACATTTTAAGCAAAATTTTCTTCCTTATTCAAATTGCATATATTAAACTTTTAAAAGGGGTTTTGTTTAAAATGCCGTTAATACTCCTAAAAATGTTGAACAACATGTCATTTATGATTTTTTTTTCCAAAAAAAGTATATTATGGCAATATATTATGCAGTATATTATGTTTTTTGTTTATTTTTTTCATGAAAACAATGAAATAAGCAAAAAATCATCGAAAAATTTACTTTTTCGGTGAAAAGAAACTTTTTTCGTAAAATGGCATATATTTTTTTTCTGAACTAAAAAAGAGATGGTCTTTCTTAGAGAAGACGTTAATTCACCTAAAAACGCTGGAAAAGGGATAATTTATGCAATTTTGAGAGAAAAAAATGAACTGCCAAGAAAAGTTAATATATTTCTCGCTTTTTCCTTCATTTTCATTAAAAATATGGAAATTAAAAGAAAAAAACAATGAAAATCCCTTTTCTCAAAGAAATATATATTTTTTCCTTGAAATGGCTTGTATTACATTTTATGTAACATGAAAAATGGATTTTCCTCAAAATGTTGTTGAAACAAATCAAAAGGTTTCAATAAGGTAGTTTATGTAACTTTAAAGAGAAAAACATTACGCTATGGCGTATTGTTCATCTTTTTAATCAAAACAGAAATTCAAAGAATATTAATGAAAAACTCACTTTTGGAAGTAAAAAGCATTCTTATTTTTTCAAAGGGAAGATGGATTTGTCTTAAAAATATTGTAAAACATTTAAATACGCTGAAAAATGGATAATTCCAATCACGTATTTTATACTTGTAAAAGGGAGTTTTATGTAAAATGCCGTTAATACTCCTAAAAAATGCAAAAAAAAAACGTAAATTATGAAAATTTAGATAGAAAAAGTATATTGTAACATGAAAAAGTTGTTTTCTACAAAATGTGTTTAAACGTGAAAAAAGGTTAAAAATGGGTACTTCGTACAGTTTCAGAGAAAGAAAATGTATATAGTGTTTATTTTCTTGTTTTTAATCAAAACATTGAAATCAATAGAAAATTATTAAAAAGTTACTTTTGCTTTAAAATAATGTTTTTTTTTTCGTAAAAGAAATAGTTTTCCTTTAAAAGTAGTAAATCTCCGAAAAACATTTAAAAAAGGGTCATTTATGCAGTTTTAGAGAAAAAAATATATTATCCTAAAATAAGTATAAAAGCATAAAAATAGGTAATTTGTGCAATTTTAGAGAAAAAAAATATTGCAGAGATAAAGAATACTTTTTTTTGTTTTCTTCCACCAACAAATGAAAATATTAAAAAAAAACCTTGAAAAAGTCACTTTATAGATAGAATTTTCTTCTTGAATGAAATTGCACATATTATACTTGTAAAAGAGGGTTTTGTTTAAAATGCCGTTAATACTTCTAAAAACGTTGAAAAACACGTCATTTACGATTTTTTTCAGAAAAAAGTATATTGTGGCAATAGTCAGTGTTTTTTGTTTATTTTTTTAATAAAAACAATGAAAAAAGCCCAAAATCATAGAAACTTTAACTTTTTCGGTGAAAAGAAACTTTTTTAGTGAAATGGCATATATTCTTTTTTTCTGAACTAAAAAAAATTGTTTTTCTCTTAGGTAAGATGTTAATTCTTCTCCTAAAAACGCAAGAAAGGGGATAATTTATTCATTTTTGGGAGAAAAAAATGAATTGCCATGAAAAGTTAATATATTTCTTGCTTTTTCCTTCATTTTCATTAAAAACATTTAAATGAAAAGAAAAAACTCTGAAAAATCCTACTTAAAGAAATATATATTTCTTCCTTAAAAGGCTTGTATTACATTTTATGTAACATGAAAAATGGATTTTCTTCAAAATGTTGTTAAAACCAGTAAAAAGGTTTAAATAGGGTAGTTGATGTGACTTTAAAGAGAAAAACAATACGCTATAGCTTATTGTTCATATTTTTAATCAAAACATGGAAATTCAAAGAAAATTACTGAAACTCACTTTTGGAGTTAAAAAAATTTTTTTTTTTTTTTTCTCAGGGAAGATGGATTTGTGATAAAAATATTTTAAAACCCTTAAAAACAATAAAAATGGATAATTCAAATCGTATATAATATACTTGTAAAAGGGGGGTTTTATGTAAAATGCCGTTAATACTCTTAAAAACTGAAAAAAACGTAATTTATGAAATTTTAGCTAGAAAAAGTATTTTGTAACATGAAAAAGTTGTTTTCTACTAAATCTGTTTACACGTCCAAAAAGGTTAAAAATGGTTATTTTGTACAGTTTCAGAGAAAAAAATGTATATAGTGTATATTTTCTTGTTTTTAATCAAAACATTGAAATTAATATAAAATTATTAAAAAGTGACTTTTGGTGTAAAATCATATTTCTTTTCGTAAAAGAGATGGTTTTCATTTAAAAGTAGTAAATCACCGAAAAACATTGAAAAAAGGGTTATTGATACAGTTAAAGAGAAAAAATATATATATTATCGTAAAATAAGGATAAAGGCATAAAAATAGGTAATTTGTGCAATTTTAGAGTAAAAAAAATATTGTCGAGAAAAAGAATGAATTTTTTTTGTTTTCTTCCACCAACAAATGAAAATATGAAAAAAACCTTGAAAAGTCACTTTTCAGGCAGAATTTTCTTCTTTATTCAAATTGCATATATTATACTTGTAAAAGGGGGTTTTATATACAATACCGTTAATACTAATAAAAACGTTGAAAAACACGTGATCAATGATTTTTTTTTAGAAAAAAGTATATTGTGGCAATATTTAGTGTTTTTCCATTATTTTTTTATGAAAACTATGAAATAAGCAGAAAATCATCGAAAAATTCACTTTTTCGGTAAAAAGAAACATTTTTCGTGAAATGGCATATATTCCATTTTTGTAAACAAAAAGATATGCTCTTTCTTAGATAAGATGTTAATACTCCTCCTAAAAACGCAGGAAAGGGGATAATTTATGCAATTTTGAGAGAAAAAAATGAACTGCCTTGAAAAGTTGATATATTTCTTGCTTTTTCCTTCATTTTCATTCAAAACATTGAAATGAAAAGAAAAAACACTGAAAAATCCTTTTTCCTAAAGAAATATATATTTTTTTCCTTGAAATGGCTTGTATTACATTTTATGTATCATGAAAAAAGGATTTTTTTCAAAATGTTGTTAAAAGCAATAAAAAGGTTTAAATAGGGTAGTTTATATAAATTTAAAGAGAAAAACAATACGCCATTGCGTATTGTTCAAGATTTTAATTAAAACATGGAAATTGAAAGAAAATTACTGAAAACTCACTTTTGAAGGTAAAAACATACTTTTTTTTCTAAAAGAAGATGGATTTGTCATAAAAATATTGTATAACCCTTAAAAACGTTGAAAAATAGATAATTAAAATCGCATATGTTAACCTTGTAAAAGGGTGTTTTATGTAAAATGCCGTTAATTCTCTTAAAAACTGAAAAAAACGTCATTTATAAAATTTTAGATAGAAAAAGTATATTGTAACATGAAAAAGTTGTTTTCTATAAAAAAATTTAAACGTCCAAAAAGGTAAAAAATGGGTACTTTGTACAGTTAGAGAGAAAGAAAATGTATATAGTGTTTATTTTCTTGTTTATAACAAAAAAACATTGAAATTAATAGAAAATTATTTAAAAGTGACTTTTGGTGTAAAATCATATTTTTTTCGTAAAAACGATGGTTTTTCTTTAAAAGTAGTAAATCTCCGAAAAATATTGGAAAAAGGGTAATTTATGCAGTTATAGAGAAAAAAATATATTATCGTAAAATAACGAAAAAAGCATAAAAATAGGTAATATGTGCAATTTTATAGAAAAAAATATATTGCCGATAAAAAGAATGTATTTTTTTGGTTTTCTTCCACCAACAAATGAAAATATGTTCAAAATATTGTTAAAACAAATAAAAAGGTTTAAATAGGGTGGTTTATGTAACTTTAAAGAGAAAAACCATACGCTATAGTGTATTGTTCATATTTTTAATTAAAACATGGAAATTCAAAGAAAATTACTGAAAAACTCACTTTTATATGTAAAAACATACTTTTATTTTCTAAGGGAAGATGGATTTGACATAAAAATATTGTAAAACCCTTAAAAACGTTGAAAAATTGATTATTCAAATCGCATATGTTATACTTGTAAAAGGGGGTTTTATGTAAAATGCCGTTAATACTCTTAAAAACTGAAAAAAACGTTATTTATGGAATTTTACATAGAAAAAGTATATTGTAACATGAAAGAGTTGTTTTCTACAAAATGTGTTTAAACGTCCCAAAAGGTTAAAAATGGATACTTTGTACAGTTTCAGAGAAAGAAACTGTATATAGTGTTTTATTTTCTTGTTTTTAATCAAAACATTGAAATCAATAGAAAATTATTAAAAAATTGACTTTTGGTGTAAAATCATATTTTTTTTCGTAAAAGAGATGGTTTTCCTTTAAAAGTAGTAAATCTCCGAAAAACATTGAAAAAGAGTCATTTATGCAATTTTAGAGAAAAATAAATATATTGTCGTAAAATAAGGATAAAAGCATAAAAATAGGTAATTTGTGCAATTTTAGAGAAAAAAAATATTGTCGAGATAAAGAATGTATTTTTTTGGTTTTCTTCCAATAACAAATGAAAATATGAAAAAAAACTTGAAAAAGTCACTTTTTAGGCAGAATTTTCTTCTTTATTCAAAATGCATAAATTACACTTGTAAATGGGGTTTTGTTTAAAATGCTGTTAAAATTCCTAAAAACGTATTAAAACACGTCATTTATTTTTTTTTTTTTTTCAGAAAAAAGTATATTGTGGCAATATTCAGTGTTTTTTGTTTATTGTTTGATGAAAACAATGAAATAAGTAGAAATTCACCAAAAAACTAACTTTTTCGGTGAAAAGAAACTTTTTTCGTGAAATTGCATATATTCCTTTTTTCTGAACTAAAATAAAGATGGTCTTTCTTAGATAAGATTTTAATTATCCAAGAAACGCTGGAAACTGGATAATTTATGCAATTTTGAGATAAAAAAAAGAATTGCCATGAAGAGTTAATATATTTCTTGCTTTTTCCTTTATTTTCATTCAAAACATGTAAATGAAAGGAAAAAAAACACTGAAAAATCCTTTTCTAAAAGAAATATATATTTTTTCATTGAAATGGCTTGTATTACATTTTATGTAACATGAAAAAAAAATTTCTTCAAAATGTCGTTAAAACAAATAAAAAGGTTTAAATAGGGTAGTTTATGTAACTTTAAAGAGAAAAACAATACACTATAGTGTATTGTTCATATTTTTAATTAAAACATGGAAATTCAAAAAAATTACTGAAAAACTCACTTTT
>CM035220.1:21683081-21695799 GCA_020233015.1 Callinectes sapidus | reverse complement strand
AACATGTGCGATTTGAATTATCAATTTTTCAACGTTTTTCAGGGTTTTTATAATATTTTTATGTCAAATCCATCTTCCCTTAGAAAATAAAAGTATGTTTTTACATCCAAAAGTGGTTTTTTCGGTAATTTTCTTTCAATTTCCATGTTTTAATAAAAAATATGAACACTACACTATGGCGTATTGTTTTTCTCTTTAAAGTTACATAAACTACCCTATTTAAACCTTTTTATTTGTTTTAACAACATTTTGAAGAAAATCTCTTGTTCATGTTACATAAAATATAATACAAGCTATTTCAATGAAAAAATATATATTTCTTTAAGAAAAAGGATTTTTCAGCGTATTTTCCTTTCATTTCCATGTTTTAAATGAAAATGAAGGAAAAAGCAAGAAATATATTAAATTTTCATTGCAATTCATTTTTTTCTCTCAAAATTGCATAAATTATCCCGTTTCCAACGTTTCTTGGAGAATTAACATCTTATCTAAGAAAGACCATCTTTATTTTAGTTCAGAAAAAAGGAATATATGCAATGTCACGAAAAAAGTTTCTTTTCACTGAAAAAAGTTATTTTTTTGATGATTTTCTGCTTATTTCATTGTTTTCATCAAACAATAAACAAAAAACACTGAATATTGCCACAATATACTTTTTTTTCTGAAAAAAAATATAAATGACGTGTTTTTCAACGTTTTTAGGAGTATTAACGGCATGTTAAACAAAACCCCCTTTTAGAAGTATAATATATGCAATTTGAATAAAGAAGAAAATTCTGCCTAAAAAGTGACTTTTCCAAGTTTTTTTTCATATTTTCATTTGTTGGTGGAAAAAAACCAAAAAAATACATTCTTTATCTCGACAATATTTTTTTTCTCTAAAATTGCACAAATTACCTATTTTTATGCATTTATCCTTATTTTTACGACAATATATTTATTTTTCTCTAAAACCGCATAAATGACCCTTTTTTCAATGTTTTTCGGAGATTTACTACTTTTAAAGGAAAACCATCTCTTTTACGAAAAAAAATATGAGTTTACACCAAAAGTCACTTTAAAAAAAATTTTCTATTGATTTCAATGTTTTGATTAAAAACAAGAAAATAACCTATATAAATTTTCTTTCTCTGAAACTGTACAAAGTATCCATTTTTAACCTTTTTGGACGTTTAAACACATTTTGTACAAAACAACTTTTTCATGTTACAATATACTTTTTCTATGTAAAATTCCATATATTACGTTTTTTTCAGTTTTTAAGAGTATTTACGGCATTTAAAAAAAAAAACCTCTTGTACAAGTATAACATATGCGATTTGAATTATCAATTTTTCAACGTTTTTAAGGGTTTTACAATATTTTTATGTCAAATCCATCTTCCCTTAGAAAATAAAAGTATGTTGTTACATCCAAAAGTGAATTTTTCAGTAATTTTCTTTGAATTTCCATGTTTTAATTAAAAATATGAACAATACACTATAGCGTATTGTTTTTCTCTTTAAAGTTACATAAACTACCCTATTTAAACCTTTTTATTTGTTTTAACAACATTTTGAAGAAAATCTATTTTTCATGTTACATAAAATGTAATACAAGCCATTTCAATGAAAAAAATATATATTTCTTTAAGAAAAAGAGTTTTTCAGTGTTTTTTCCTTTCATTTCCATGTTTTGAATGAAAATGAAAAAAAAAGCAAGAAATATATTAACTTTTCATGGCAATTCACTTTTTTCTCTCAAAATTGCATAAATTATCCCGTTTCCAGCGTTTCTTAGAGAATTAATATCTTATCTAAGAAAGACCATCTTTATTTTAGTTCAGAAAAAAGGAATATATGCAATTTCCCGAAAAAAGTTTCTTTTCACCGAAAAAGTTAATTTTTTGATGATTTTCTGCTTATTTCATTGTTTTCATCAAAGAATAAACAAAAAACACTGAATATTGCTAAAATATACTTTTTTTCTAATAAAAAATATAAATGACGTGTTTTTCAACGTTTTTAGGAGTTTTAACAGCATTTTAAACAAAACCCCCTTTTACAAGCATAATATATGTAATTTGAATAAAGAATAAAATTCTGCCTAAAAAGTGACTTTTCCAAGGTTTTTTTCATATTTTCATTTGTGGGTGGAAGAAAACCAAAAAAGTACATTCTTTATCTCGACAATATTTTTTTTCTCTATAATTGCACAAATTACATATTTTCATGCTTTTATCCTTATTTTACGACAATATATTTATTTTTCTCTAAAATCCGCCAAAATTCCCTTTTTTTCAATGTTTTTCGATTTACTACTTTTAAAGGAAAACCATCACTTTTACGAAAAAAAAATATGATTTTACACCAAAAGTCACTTTTTTAATAATTTTCTATTGATTTCAATGTTTTGATTAAAAACAAGAAAATAAACACTATATACACTTTTTTTTTTATCTGAAACTGTACAAAGTATCCATTTTTAACCTTTTTGGACGTTTAAACACATTTTGTAGAAAACAACTTTTTCATGTCACTATATACTTTTTCTATGTAAAATTTCATATATTAAGTTTTTTTTTTAAGTCTTTAAGAGTATTTACGGTATTTAAAAAAAAAACCCTCTTTTACAAGTATAACATATGCGATTTGAATTATCAATTTTTCAATGTTTTTACGGTTTTACAATATTTTTATTTCAAATCCGTCTTCCATTAGAAAATAAAAGTATGTTTTTACATCCAAAAGTGAGTTTTTCGGTAATTTTCTTTGAAGTTCCATGTTTTAATTAAGAAAATGAACAATACACTATAACGTAGTGTTTTTCTCTTTAAAGTTACATAAACTACCCTATTTAAACCTTTTTATTTGTTTTTAACAACATTTTAAAGAAAATCTCTTTTTCATGTTACATAAAATGTAATACAAGCCATTTCAATGAAAAAATACATATTTCTTAAACAAAAAGGATTTTTCAGTGTTTTTTCCTTTCATTTCCATGTTTTGAATGAAAATGAAGGAAAAAGCAAGAAATATATTAACTTTTCATGGCAATTCATTGTTTTCTCTTAAAATTGCATAACATATCCCGTTTCCAGCGTTTCTTGGAGAATTAACATCTTATCTAAGAAAGACCATCTTTATTTTTGTTCAGGAAAAAGGAATATTTGCAATTTAACGAAAAAAGTTTCTTTTCATCGAAAAACTTAATTTTTTGATGATTTTCTGCTTATTTCATTGTTTTCATTAAACAATAAACAAAAAAACACTAAATATTGCCAAAATATACTTTTTTCGCAAAAAAAATAATAAATGACGTGTTTTTCAACGTTTTTAGAAGTATTAACGGCATTTTAAACAAAACCCCCTTTTACAAGTATAATATATGCAATTTGAATAAAGAAGAAAATTCGGGCTAAAAAGTGATTTTTTCAAGGTTTTTTTCATATTTTCATTTGTTGGTGTAAGAAAACGAAATGAATACATTCTTTATCTCGACAATATTTTTTTTCTCTAAAATTGCACAAATTACATATTTTTATGCTTTTATCCTTATTTTACGACAGTATATTTATTTTTCTCTAGAACCGCATAAATGACCCTTTTTTCAATGTTTTTCGGAGATTTACTACTTGTAAAAGAAAACCATCTAATTGACGAAAAAAATATGACTTTACACAAATAGTCACGTTTTTAATAATTTTCTATTGATTTCAATGTTTTGATTAAAAACAAGAAAATAAACACTGTATACATTTTCTTTCTCTGAAACTGTACAAAGTATCCGTTTTTAACCTTTTTGGACGTTTAAACACATTTTGTAGAAAACAACTTTTTCATGTTACAATACACTTTTTCCATGTAAAATTCCATAAATTACGTTTTTTTCAGTTTTTAAGAGTATTACCGGCATTTTACATAAAACCCCCTTTTACAAGTATAACATATGCGATTTGAATTATCAATTTTTCAACGTTTTTAAGGGGTTTACAATATTTTTATGTCAAATCCATCTTCCCTTAGAAAATAAAAGTATGTTTTTACATCCAAAAGTGAGTTTTTCAGTAATTTTCTTTGAATTTCCATGTTTTAATTAAAAATATGAACAATACACTATAGCGTATTGTTTTTCTCTTTAAAGTTACATAAACTACCCTATTTAAACCTTTTTATTTTGTTTTAACAACATTTTGAAGAAAATCTCTTTTTCATGTTACATAAAAGGTAATACAAGCCATTTCAATGAAAAAAAATATATTTCTTTAAGAAAAAGGATTTTTCAGTGTTTTTTCTTTTCATTTCCATGTTTTGAATGAAAATTAAGAAAAAAAGCAAGAAATATATTAACTTTTCATGGCAATTCATTTCTTTCTCTCAAAAATGCAAAAATTATCTCGTTTCCAGCGTTTCTTTGAGAATTAACATCTTCTCTAAGAAAGACCATCTTTATTTTAGTTCAGAAAAAAGGAATATATGCAATTTTCACGAAAAAAGTGTGTTTTCACCGAAAAAGTTAATTTTTTGATGATTTTCTGCTTATTTCGTTGTTTTCATCAAACAATAAACAAAAAACACTGAATATTGCCACAATATACTTTCTTTCTGAAAAAAATATTAAATGACGTGTTTTTCAACGTTTTTAGGAGTATTAACGGCATTTTAAACAAAACCCTCTTTAACAAGTATAAGATATGCAATTTGAATAAAGAAGAAAATTCTGCCTAAAAAGTGACTTTTTCAAGGTTTTTTTCATATTTTCATTTGTTGGTGGAAGAAAACCAAAAAAATACATTCTCTATCTCGACAATATTTTTTTTTCTCTAAAATTGCACAAATTACATATTTTTATGCGTTTATCCTTATTTTACGACAATATATATTTTTTTCTCTAAAACTGCATAAATGACATTTTTTTCAATGTTTGTTGGAGATTTACTACTTGTAAAGGAAAATCATCTCTTTTAAGAAAAAAATATGATAGTACACCAAAAGTCACTTTTTTAATAATTTTCTATTGACTTCAATGTTTTGAAATAAAACAAGAAAATAAACACTATATACATTTTCTTTCTTTGAAACTGTACAAATTATCCATTTTTAACCTTTTTGGACGTTTAAACACATTTTGTAGAAAACTACTTTTTCATTTTACAATATACTTTTTCTATCTAATGTATTATAAATTACGTTTTTTTTTAGTTTTTAAGATAATTAAAGGCATTTTACATAAAACCCACTTTTACAATTATAACATATGCGGTTTGAATGATGAATTTTTCAACGTTTTTACGGTTTTACAATATGTCAATGCCAAATCCATCTTCCCTTAGAAAAAAAAGTATGTTTTTACATCCAAATGTGAGTTTTTCACTAATTTTCTTTGAATTTCCTTGTTTTAATTAAAAACATGAACAATCTGCTATAGCGTATTGTTTTTCTTTTTAAAGTTACATAAACTACCCTATTTAATTTTTTTTATTTGTTTTAACAACATTTTGAAGAAAATCTCTTTTTCATGTTACATAAAATGTAATACAAGCCATTTCAATGAAAAAAATATATATTTCTTTAAGAAAAAGGATTTTTCAGTGTTTTTTCCCTTCATTTCCATGTTTTGAATAAAAATGAAGGAAAAAGCAAGAAATCTATTAACTTTTCATGGCAATTCATTTTTTTCTCTCAAAATTGCATAAATTATCCCGTTTCAAGCGTTTCTTGGAGAATTAACATCTTATCTAAGAAAGACCATCTTTATTTTAGTTCAGAAAAAAGGAATATATGCAATTTCACGAAAAAAGTTTCTTTTCACCGAAAAAGTTAATTTTTTGATGATTTTTGCTTATTTCATTGTTTTCATCAAACAATAAACAAAAAACACTGAATATTGCCACAATATACTTTTCTTTCTGAAAAAAATAATAAATGACGTGTTTTTTCAACGTTTTTAGGATAATTAATGGCATTTTAAACAAAACCCCCTTTTACAAGTATAATATATGCAATTTGTATAAAGAAGAAAATTCTGCCTAAAAAGTGACTTTTTCAAGGTTTTTTTCATATTTTCATTTGTTGGTGGAAGAAAACCACAAAAATACATTCTTTATCTCGATAATATTTTTATTCTCTAAAATTGCACAAATTACCTATTTTTATGCTTTTATCCTTATTTTACGACAATATATTTATTTTTCTCTAAACCGCATAAATGACCCTTTTTTCAATGTTTTTTTTTCGGTGATTTACTACTTTTAAGGGAAAACCATCTCTTTTACGAAAAAAATATGATTTTATAAGAAAAGTCACTTTTTTAATAATTTTCTATTGATTTCAATGTTTTCATTAAAAACCAGAAAATAAACACTATATACATTTTCTTTCTCTGAAACTGTACAAAGTATCCATTTTTAACCTTATTGGACGTTTAAACACATTTTGTAGAAAACATCTTTTTCATGTTACGATATCCTTTTTCTATCTAAAATTTTATAAATTACGTTCTTTTTCAGTTTTTAAGAGTATTAACGGCATTTTACATAAAACCCCCTTTTTACAATTATAACATATGCGATTTGAATGATCAATTTTTCAACGTTTTTACGGCTTTACAATATTTCAATGTCAAATCCATCTTCCCTTAGAAAAAAAAAGTATGTTTTTAAATCCAATAGTGAGTTTTGAAGTAATTTTCTTTGAATTTCCGTGTTTTAATTAAAAACATAAACAATACGCTAAAGCGTATTGTTTTTCTCTTTAAAGTTACATAAACTACCCTATTTAAACCTTTTTATTTGTTTTAACAACATTTTTGAAGAAAATCTCTTTTTCATGTTACATAAAATGTAATACAAGCCATTTCAATGAAAAAATATATATTTCTTTAAGAAAAAGGATTTTTCAGTGTTTTTTTCCTTTCATTTCCATGTTTTGAATGAAAATGAAGGAAAAAGCAAGAAATATTTTAAATTTTCATGGTAATTCTTTTTTTTCTCTCAAAATTGCATAAATTATCTCGTTTCCAGCGTTTTTTGGCGAATTAACATCTTATCTAAGAAAGTTCATCTTTATTTTAGTTCAGAAAAGAGGAATATATGCAATTTCGGGAAAAAAGTTTCTTTTCACCGAAAAAGTTATTTTTTTGATGATTATCTGCTTATTTCATTGTTTTCAACAAACAATAAACAAAAAACACTGAATATATCAACAATATACTTTTTTTCTAAAAAAAATAATTAATGACGTGTTTTTCAACGTTTTTAGGAGTATTAACGGTATTTTAAACAAAACCCCTTTTTACAAGTATAATATATGCAATTTGAATAAAGAAGAAAATTGTGCCTAAAGAGTGACTTTTTCAAGGTTTTTTTCATATTTTCATTTGTTGGTGGAAGAAAACCAAAAAAATACATTCTTTATCTCAACAATATTTATTTTCTCTAAAATTAAACAAATTACTTATTTTTATGCTTTTATCCTTATTTTACGACAATATATTTATTTTTCTCTAGATCCGCATAAATGACCCTTTTTCAATGTTTTTTCGGAGATTTACTACTTTTAAAGGAAAACCATCTCTTTTACGTAAAAATATATGATTTTACACCAAAAGTCACTTTTTTAATAATTTTCTATCGATTTCAATGTTTTTATTAAAAACAAAAAGATAAACACTATATACATTTTCTTTCTCTGAAACTGTACAAATTATCCATTTTTAAAATTTTTGGACGTTTAAACACATTTTGTAGAAAACAACTTTTTCATGTTACAATATACTTTTTCTTGTAAAATTCCATAAATTACGTTTTTTTTCTATTTTAAGAGTATTAACGGAATTTTACATAAAACCCCCTTTTAGAAGTATAACATATGCGATTTGAATTATCTTTTCCCACGTTTTTAAGGGTTTTACAATATTTTTATGTCAAATCCATCTTCCATTAGAAAATAAAAATATGTTTGTACATCCAAAAGTGAGTTTTTTCAGTAATTTTCTTTGAATTTCAATATTTTAATTAAAAATATGAAAATACACTATAGCGTATTGTTTTTCTCTTTAAAGTTACATAAACTACCCTATTTAAACCTTTTTATTTGTTTTAACAACATTTTGAAGAAAATCTCTTTTTCATGTTACACAAAATGTAATACAAGCCATTACAATGAAAAAATATATATTTCTTCAAGAAAAAAGATTTTTCAGGTTTTTTTCCTTTCATTTCCATGTTTTGAATGAAAATGAAGGAAAAAGCAAGAAATATTTTAAATTTTCATGGTAATTCATTTTTTTCTCTCAAAATTCCATGGATTATCCCGTTTCCAGCGTTTCTTGGCGAATTAACATCTTATCTAAAAAAGACCATCTTTATTTTAGTTCAGAAAAAAGGAATATATGCAATTTCACGAAAAAAGTTTCTTTTCACCGAGAAAGTTAATTTTTTTATGATTATCTGCTTATTTCATTGTTATCATCAAACAATAAACAAAAATCAAAAAATAGACAAAAAACAATAAATATTGCCACAATATACTATTTTTCTGAAAAAATAATAAATGACCTGTTTTTCAACGTTTTTAGGAGTATTAACAGCATTTCAAACAAAACCCCATTTTTGAAGTATAATAAAGAAGACAATTCTGCCTAAAAAGTGACTTTTTCAAGTTTTTTTTTTCATATTTTCAAATGTGGGTGGAAGAAAACCAAAAAAATACATTCTTTATCTGTACAATATTTTTTTTTCTCTAAAAATGCACAATTTACTTATTTATATGCTTTTATCCTTATTTTACGACAATATATTTATTTTTCTCTAAAACCGCTTAAATGACCCTTTTTTCAGTGTTTTTTTCAGAAATTTACTACTTTAAAAAGAAAACCATCTCTTTTACAAAAAAGAATATGATTTTACACCAAAAAGTCATTTTTTATTAATTTTCTATTGATTTCAATGTTTTGATTAAAAACAAGAAAATTAACAATATATACATTTTCTTTCTCTGAAACTGTACAAAATATCTATTTTTAACCTTTTAAGACGTTTAAACACATTTTGTAGAAAACAACTTTTTCATGTTACACTATACTTTTTCTATGTAAAATTCCATAAATTAAGTGTTTTTTCAATTTTTAAGAGTATTAACGGCTTTTAGTTAAGAAAAAAAGGACTATATGCAATTTCAGGAAAAAAGTTTCTTTTCACCAAAAAAGTTAAATTTTTGGTGATTTTCTGCTTACTTCATTGTTTTCATTAAAGAATAAACAAAAAACACTGAATATTGCTAAAATATACTTTTTTCTGAAAAAATAATAAATGACGTGTTTTTCAATGTTTTTAGGAGTATTAATGGCATTTTAAATAAAACCCCCTTTTACATGTATAATATATGCATTTTGAATAAAGAAGAAAATTCTGCCTAAAAAGTGACTTTTTCAATGTTTTTTCCATTTTTTCATTTGTTGGTGGAAGAAAACCAAAAAAAAAAAAAAAATACATTCTTTATCTCGACAATATTTTTTTCTCTAAAATTGCACAAATTAATTATTTTTATGCTTTTATCATTATTTTTCGACAATATATTTATTTTTCTGTAAAACTGCATAAATGACCCATTTTTCAATATTTTTCGGAGATTTACTAATTCTAAAGGAAAAAAATATGATTGTACACCAAAAGTCACTTTTTTAATAATTTTCTATTGATTTCAATGTTTTGACTAAAAACAAGAAAATAAAGACTATATACACTTTCTTTCTCTGAAACTGTACAAAGTATCTATTTGTAACCTTTTTGACGTTTAAACACATTTTGTAGAAAACAACTTTTTCATGTTACCATATACTTTTCTATGTAAAATTCCATATATTACGTTTTTTTCAGTTTTTAAAATTATTAACACCATTTTACATAAAACCCCATTTTACAAGTATTACATGCGATTTGAATTATCAATTTTTCAACGTTTTTGAGGGTTTTACAATATTTTTATGTCGAATCCATCTTCCCTTAGAAAATAGAAGTATGTTTTTACATCCAAAAGTGAGTTTTTCAGTAATTTACTTTGAATTTCCATGTTTTAATTAAGCATATGAACAATACACTATAGCGTATTGTTTTTTTCTTTAAAGTTACATAAACTACCCTATTTAAAACTTTTTATTTTTTTAGCAACATTTTGAAGAAAATCTATTTTTCATGTTACATCAAATGTAATACAAGCCATTTCAATGAAAAAATATATATTTCTTTAAGAAAAAGGATTTTTCAGTGTTTTTTTCCTTTCATTTCCATGTTTTGAATGAAAATGAAGGAAAAAGCAACTTTTCATGGCAATTTATTTTTTTCTCTTAAAATTGCATAAATTTTCAAATTTCCAGCGTTTCTTGGAGAATTAAGATCTTATCTAAGAAAAACCATCTTTATTTTAGTTCAGAAAACAGGAATATATGCAATTTCACGAAAAAAGTTTCTTTTCAACTAAAAAGTTCATTTTTTGATGATTTTCTGCTTATTTCATTGTTTTTATTAAACAATAAATGAAAAACACTGAATATTGCCACAATATACATTTTTTTTTGAAAAAAATAATAAATGACGTGTTCTTCAACGTTTTTAGGAGTATTAACGGCATTTTAAACAAAACCCTCTTTTTTAAGTATTTTATATGCAATTTGAATAAAGAAGAAAATTCTGCTAAAAAAGTGACTTTTACAAGGTTTTTTTTTATATTCTACCTAAAAAGTGACTTTTTCAAGGTTTTTTTAATATTTTCATTTGTTGGTGGAAGAAAACCAAAAACATATTATTTTTCTCGACAAACTATTTTTTTTCTAAAATTCCACATATTACCTATTTTTATGCTTTTATCCTTATTTTACGACGATATATTTTTTTCTCTAAAATTGCATAAATGACCCTTTTTTCAATGTTTTTTTTGGAGATTTACTAATTTTAAAGGAAAACCATCTCTTTTACGAAAAAAATATATGATTTTGCACAGAAAGTCACTTTTTTAATAATTTTCTATTGATTTCAATGTTTTGATTAAAAACTAGAAAATAAACACAATATATATTTTCTTTCTCTAGAACTGTATAGAGTATCCATTTTTAATCTTTTTGAACGTTTAAACTTATTTTATAGAAAATGAATTTTTCATGTTACAATATACTTTTTAATCTAAAATATCATAAATTACCTTTTTTTTTCAGTTTTTAAAAGTATTAACGGCATTTTACATAAAACCCTTTTTTACAAGTATAATATTTACGATTTGAATCATCCATTTTTTAAACGTTTTTAAGAATTTTGTAATATTTTTATGACAAATCAATCTTTCCTTACAATAAAAAAGTGTGTTTTTACCTCCAAAAATTTGTTTTCAGTAATTTTCTTTGAATTTCCATGTTTTAATTAAAAACATGAACAATACGCTATAACGTATTGTTTTTCTTTCTAAAATTACATAAGCTACCCTATTTAATGCTTTTTATTGGTTTTAACAACATTTTGAAGAAAATCCCTTTTTCATGTTACATAAAATGTAATAAAAGCCATTACAATTAAAAAATATATATTTCTTTAAGAAAAAGGATTTTTCAGTGGTTTCTCTTTTCATTTCTCTGTTTTGAGTGAAACTGAAGTAAAAAGCAAGAAATAGATTAACTTTTCATGGCAATTCATTTTTTTCTCTTAAAATTGCAAAAATTATCCCGTTTCCAGCGTTTCTTGGAGAATTAACATCTTATCTAAGAAAGACCATCTTTATTTTAGTTTAGAAAAAAAAAATATATGCCGTTTAACGAAAAAAGTTTCTTTTCACCGAAAAAGTGAATTTTTCGATGATTCTCTGCTTATTTCATTGTTTTCATCAAAAAATAAACAAAAAACACTGAATATTGCCACAATATACTTTTTTTTCTCATAAAAATCATAAATGACGTGTTTTTCTAACGTTTTTAGGAGTATTAACGGCATTTAAAAAAAAAAACCTTTTTACAAGTATAATATATGCAATATATGCAATTTGAATAAAATTCTGCCTAAAAAGTGACTATTTCAAGGTTTTATTTATATTTTCATTTGTTGGTGGAAGAAAACCAAAAAATTCATTGTTTTTCTCGACAATATTTTTTTCTCTAAAATTGCAAATGTTACCTATTTTTATGCTTTTATCCTTATTTTACTACAATATATTTTTTTCTCTAAAATCGCATAAGTGACCCTTTTTTCAATGTTTTTTTGGAGATTTTCAACTTTTAAAGGAAAACCATCTCTTTTACGAAAAAAAATATGATTTTACATCAAAAGTCACTTTTTTAATAATTTTCTATTGATTTCAATGTTTTGGTCAACAACAAAAAAATAAACACTATATACATTTTCTTTCTCACATTAAAAATGGGTCATTTATGCCGTTTTAGAGAAAAATAAATATATTGTCGCAAAATAAGGATAAAAGCATAAAAATAGGTAATTTGTGCAATTTTAGAGAAAAAAATATTGTCGAGATAAAGAATGTATTTTTTTGGTTTTCTTCCACTAACAGATGAAAATATGAAAAAAAACTTGAAAAAGTCACTTTTTAGGCAGAATTTTCTTATATATTCAAATTGCATATATTATACTTGTAATAGGGGGTTTTGTTGAAGATACCTTTAATACTCCTAAAAACGTTGAAAAACACGTCATTTATTTTTTTTTCAGAAAAAAAAGTATATTGTGGCAATATTCAGTGTTTTT
>CM035220.1:21533148-21544981 GCA_020233015.1 Callinectes sapidus | reverse complement strand
TATATATATTTTTTTTTTTTTTCTGTAAAACTGCATGAATCACCCTTTTTGCAACGTTTTTTGGAGATTTACAACTTTTCAAGTAAAACGCTCTCTCTTAGAAAAAAGTATGATTCTACTCCATAAGTGATTTTTCAATAATTTTCTATTGATTTTAATGTTTTGATAAAAAAAGAAAAATATATATATTTTATTTCTCTGAAAGTATATAAACTACATAATTTTAACGTTTTTGGAAGCTTTGACATTTTCTAGAAAAAAAAAATTCATGTTACAAAAAATGTAATATATGCCGTTTCAAAAAAAAAAAAAAAAAAAAAAAAATTCTGTCAAAAAAATGGAATAATTTAAATGTTTTCATTTTATTTTCCATGTTTTGATTGAAAAGGAAGTAAAAATCAATAAATCCATTTAAATTTTATGCAGTACATTTTCTTTCCTTTAATTTCCATATATTACCAATTTTTCAACGTTTATCAGAGTATTAACAACATTTCAAAGAAAACCTTCATTTTCACGTAAAAGAAAAAAATGTAATATATGCAATTTAATAAAAACAAGTTTATTATATACCTTATTTTAACCTATTTAGGAGTTTAAACAATATTTTGAGGAAAAATCTTTTCATGTAAAAAAAAAAAAAGAAGAAGAAAAAGTGGGGCATTTCAAAGAAAAAAATTGTCAAAAATGGATTTTTTTTCTCTTTTTATATCCATGTTTTGATTGGATATGAAGGAAAAAAGCATTCGATTTTTATAGCAGTACATTTTTTTTATGAAAATTTCATAAATTACCTATTTTTCATAGTTTTTAAGAGTATTAACAACATTTCAAAGAAAAACGCTCTTTTTTAGTTTAAAAAAAAAAGTAATATATACTATTTTATGATAAACTTCACTCCCCTCCAAAAGTAAATTTTTCAACAATTCTTTACTTATTTCCATGTTTTTATGGAAAAACAAGAAAGAGAAAGGGGAAAACAATGAATGTTACGATAATATAGTTTTTTCTGTAAAAATTCTTAAATACGCTTTTTTCAATGCTTTTAGAATTATTAACAGCATTTTAGACAAAATCCACTTTTCAAGAATAATATATACAATGTGAAAAAAGAAAAAAATTCAGCCTAAAAGTGAATTTTTCAATGTTTTTCAACTTATTATCATTTTTGATGAAAATAAAGCAAAAAGATATTTTGTACGACTAATTATTTTATTCTCTAAAAGGGCATAAAATTACCCTTTTTAGGTTTTTTAATCCTTCTTTTACGACGATATGTATTTTCTCTAAGAGTTCATAAATCATCCATTTTTCAACGTTTTTAGGGGCTTTACAATATTTTAATGACAAAACCCTTTTCTTTTAGAAAAGAAAGAATGTTTTTACCTCGAAAAGTGAGATTATCAGTAATTTTCTTTTGATTTCCATGTTTTAATAAAAAATAAGAATAAATATTATATATATTTTTTCACTTTAAAGTTACATAAACTACCCTATTTTTACTTTTTTATTAGTTTTAACAACGTTTTAAAGAAAATCTCTTCTTCATGTTAAATAAAATGTAATACAAGCCATTTCAAAGAAAAAAAAAAGTTTCTTCTAGAAAAGGATTTTTCAGCGTTTTTCTTTTCATTTCCAATGTTTTGATTGAAAATGAAGGAAAAGCAAGAAATATATTAACTTTTATTGCAATTCTTTTTTTTCTCTCAAAATTGCCTAAATTATCCCCTTTTTAGCGTTTTTAGGACTATTAACATATTTTCTAGAAAAGGCCACCTTATTTCGGTAAAAAAAAAAAAAAATTAAAACATTAACATTTAATGAAAAAAGTTCCTTTTCACCGAAAAAATGAATTTTTCAATGATTCTCTTCCTATTTCATTGTTTTCATGGAAAACAAACAGAAAGCAATGAATATTGCGAAAATATACTTTTTCTCTAAAATTTCATAAATTACGTTTTTTTTCAACGTTTTTAAGACTATTAACGGCATTTTACACGAAACCCCCTTTTACAAGTATAAAATATGCAATTTAAATAAAGAAAAAAATTCTGCCTGAAAAGTGACTTTTTCAATGTTTTTCATATTATTTTCATTGGTAAATGGAAGAAGAGCAAAAAATATATTTTTTTAGGGCAATATTTGTTTTCTCTAAAATATTACAAATTACCCATTTTTATGTTTTCATCATTATATTACGACAATATGTTTTTTTTTTCTCTCTAAAGCTGCATAAATCACCCTATTTCCAATGTTTTTTGGAGATTTACAACTTTTCAAGGAAAACTCTCTCTTTTTTTTAAGGATGATTTTACTCCAAAAGTGATTTTTCAATAATTTCAATTGATTTTAATGTTTTGATTAAAATAAAGAAAAAAAAACCCACTTTATACATTTTCCTTCTCTGAAAGTATATAAACTACCCAATTTTAACCTTTTTGAACGTTTTAACAACATTTTGTAGAAAAAAACTTTTTCATGTTATAAAAAATGTAATATATGCCATTTCAAGAAAAGAAAATATTTCTGTCAAAAAAATGGATTATTTCCATGTTTTGATTGAAAAGGAAGGAAAAATCAATAAATCCATTTAATTTTTAATGCAGTACATTTTCTTTCCTTAAAATTCCATAAATTACCCGTTTTTCAACGTTTTTAAGAGTATTAACAACATTTCAAAGAAAACCTTCTTTCTCACGTAAAAAAAAAAAATTGTAATATATGCAAATTAACCAAAAAAAGTTTATTTTATACCCTAATTTAACCTATTTTGGAGTTTTTTTTTTAATTTGCGGAAATTTTTTTCATGTAAAGAAAAAAGGTATGCCAATTAAAAGAAAAAAAAAATTATGTCAAGAATCGAATTTATTTAAATCCATATTTAAATCTAATTTAACCTATCTAAGAATTTTAACAATAATTTGCAGAAAAATCTTTTTCATATAAAACAAAAAGTGTGCCATTTCGAAAAAAAAAAAAAACAAATTTACGTCAAAAATGGAATGATTTCTTTGTTTCTCTTTTTATATACATGTTTTGATTAAAAATGAAGGAAAAACATTTAATTTTATGGCAGTACATTTTTTTTTTCTCAAAATTGCATAAATTTCCTGTTTTTCATCGTTTCTAAGAGTATTGACAACATTTCAAAGAAAAATGCTTTTTTTTAGTAAAAAAAAATGTGATATATACCATTTTATGAAAAACTTCACTCTCCTCCAAAAGTAATTTTTCTAACAATACTTTACTTATCTCTATGTTTTCATAGAAAACAAGTAAAAAGAGGGGAAAAAACAATGAAAATTACGATAATATATATATTTTTTTCTGTAAAATTTCATAAATACGCTTTTCTTGCTGCTTTTAGGAGCATTAACAGCATTTTAGACACAACACCCTTTTCAAGAAAAATATATGAAAATTCAAAATAGAAAAAAAAATTAGCCTAAAAAGTGACTTTTCAATGTTTTTCAGCTTATTATATCATTCTCCTATCATTCTTGATGGAGAAAAGCAAAAAAAATTTTTTTTTACGATAATATATATTTTTTTCTCTAAAATTGTATAAAATTAACCTTTTTAGAATTTTTAATCATTCTTTTGCAACGATACATCATCCATTTTTCAACGTTTTACGGGTTTTACAATATTTTAATGACAAATCCCTCTTCGTTTAGGAAAAAAGCATGTTTTTATCTCCAAAAGTGAGTTTTTCAGTAATTTTCTTTTGGTTTCGATATTTTAATTAAAAACAAGAACAAAACACTATATTTTTTTTCTTTCTAAAGTTATATAAACTACCCTATTTTAACCCCTTTATTAGTTTTAACAACATTTTAAAGAAAATCCCTTTTTCATGTTACATGAAAAACAAGATATATTAACTTTTTATTGCAATTGCAATTGCATAAATAATCCCCTTTTCAACGTTTTTAGGAGTATTAACATCTTATCTAAGGAAGGCCATCTTTTTTAGGTTAAAAAAAGGAATATATGCCAATTCACGAAAAAAGTTTCTTTTCACCGAAAAAGTGAATTTTTCACTGATTATCTAATTATTTCATCTTTTCACGAAAAACAAACAAAAAACAATCAATATTCCGACAATATACTTTTTTCCCCAAACGTTTTTTTTCAACGTTTTTAGGTTTACATGACAGAGTTGATGCCTTTTCTGCCTATCAGGTGTTTCTACAAGATAATCCGTCTCACCCACTCGCTTGCAAACTCTACAGTTTTAGAGAAAAAATGTATTGTTGTAAAAAACACTTAAGTTTTTGGCTTTTCTTCGATCAACCAATGAAAATAGCATAAAAAGCATTGAAGAAGTCACTTTTTAGGCAGTTCAATTTGCATATGTAAAAGGTTGTTTTGTGTAAAATGCCGTTAATACTCTTAATAACGTTGAAAAAAAGGTAATTTTTGAATTTTTACAGAAATAAGAATATTGTAACATGACAGTTTTTTTTTTTTCTAAAAAAATATTTTTAAATGTCCAAAAAAGGTTAAAATTGGGTAGTTTATACGGTTTCAGAAAATGAAAATGTATATAGTGTTTATTTTCTTGTTTTAATCAAAACATTGAAATCAATAGAAAACTATTAAAAAATAACTTATGGAGTAAAATCGTTTATTTTTTTTTTTTTGTAAAAGAGAGGGTTTTCCTTGAAAAGTTGTAAGTCTCCAAAAAAAAAAAAAAAAAACATTAAAAAAAATCATTAATGCAGTTTTAGAGAAAAAATTTTTTTTTTGGTGAAATTGCATGTATTACAATTTTTTAACGTGAAAAAGTTTTTCGTTAAAATGTTGTTAATACTCTTAAAAACGTTGATAAACGGACAATTTATGGAATTTTAGGGAAAGAAAATGTACTGCCATAAAAACTAAATGGATTTATTGATTTTTCCTTCCTTTTCAACCAAAACATGGAAATAAAAATAAAACCCTTTAAATAAATCATTTTTTGACAGAAATATTTTCTTTCCCTGAAACGGTATATATTACATTTTTTGTAAAATGGAAAAGGTTTTTTTTACAAAATGTTGTTAAAACGTCCAAAAAGGTTAAAATTGGGTAGTTTATATACTTGCAGAGTAAGAAAATGTATAATGTGTTTTTTTCTTGTTTTTAATTAAAACATTGAAATCAATAGGAAACCATTGATTAATCACTTTTGAGTACAATCATGCTTTTTTTCTAAGAGAAAGCGTTTTCCTTGAAAAGTTGTAAATCTTCAAAATACGTTGAAAAAAGAGTGATTTATGCAGTTATAAAGAAAAAAAAACATATTTTTGTAATATAAGGATTAAATCATAAAAATGGGTAATTTGTGTAGTTTTAGAGAAAATATATATATATTGTCGTAAAAAACACTTAATTTTTTGCTTCTCTTCCATCTACCAATGAAAATAACATGAAAAACATTGCAAAGTCACTTTTTAGGTAGAATTTTTTCATTATTCAAATTGCATATGTAAGAGGTGGTTTTGTGTAATATACCATTAATACTCTTAAAAATGTTGAAAAAAACGTAATTTTTGAAATTTTACAGAAATATGTATAGAGTAACATGAAAAAGTTTTTTTTCTAAGAAATGTTGTTAAATGTCCAAAAAAGGGTAAAATTGGGTAGTTGATATGGTTTTAGAAAATGAAAATGAATATAGTGTTTATTTTCTTGTTTTAATCAATACATTGAAATCAATAGAAAACTATTAAAAAATAACTTTTGGAGAAAAATCACATATTTTTTTTAAAAAGAGAGGGTTTTCCTTGAAAAGTTGTAAATCTCCTAAAAACATTGAAAAAAAAGTCATTAATGCAGTTCTGTTCCTGTTTTTGATTAAAACTTAGAAATCAAAGGAAAATTACTGAAAAACTCACTTTTGGTGGTAAAAACATCCTTTTTTTTCTAAAAGAAGAGGGTTTTGTCATCATAATATTATAAAACCCCTAAAAATGTTGAAAATGGATGATTGTACACTTTTAGAATAAATATATATCGTCGTAAAAGAAGGATTTAAAAAATATAAAAAGGGTAGTTTTATGCAGTTTTAGAGAAAAATATATATATTATCGTAAGAAATCTTTTTTTTTTAATCAATAATGAAAATATTCTGAAAAAGATGGAATAAATAACTGTTTAGGCTGAATTTCTTTTATTTAATTATAAAAACATTGAAAAGTCACTTTTTAGGCAGAATTTTTTTCTTCATTCAGATTGGATATGTAAGAGATGGTTTTGTGTAAAATGCCGTTAATACTCTTAAAACCGTTGAAAAAAACGTATTTCTTAAAATTTTACAGAAATAAGTATATTGTAACATGACAAAGTTTTTTTTTCTACGAAATGTTTTTAAACGTCCAAAAAAGGTTATAATTGGGTAGTTTATATATTTTCAGAAACTGAAAATGTATATAGTGTTTATTTTCTTCTTTTAATAAAAACATTGAAATCAATAGAAAACTATTAAAAAATCACTTCTTGAGTAATATCGTATATTTTTTTTCTAAAAGAGAGGGTTTTCCTTGAAAAGTTGTAAATCTCCAAAAAAACATTGAGAAAAGAGTCATTAATGCAGTTTTAGAGGAAAAAAATATATTGTCGTAAAAAAAGGTTGAAAACATATAAATGGGTAATTTTTGGAATTTCAGGGAAAAAAAGGGTGTTATAAAAAGAATGTGTTTTTTGCTGTTTTTCCATCAAAACATGAAAATAAGATAAAAATTCACTTTTTAGGCAGAATTTTTTTCTTTATTTGAATTGGACACATTTTACTTGTAAAAGGATGTTTTGTGTAAAATGTGGTTAATACTCCTAAAAACGTTGAAAAAAACATATTTTATTAAATGTTAAAGAAAAAAGTATATCGTCGCAATATTAATTGTTTTTTTGTTTATTTACCATAAAACAATGAAATAAGAAGAGAATCATTGAAAAATTCATTTTTTTCGGTAAAAAGGAACTTTTTTCGTTAAATGTCATATAATCCCTTTTTACCTAAAAAAAAGATGGCCTTTCGTAAGTTAGTTGTTAATACTCCTAAAAACGCTGAAAAGTGGATAATTTATGCAATTTTGAGAGGAAAAAATAAATTCCAATAAAAAGTCATCATATATCTTGCTTTTTCTTTCATTTTCAATCAAAACATGAAAATGAAAAGAAAACACTGAAAAATCATTTTTCTAAAAGAAATATTTTTTCCTTGAAATGGCTTCTATTACATATTATGTAACATAAACATAAAGGAATTTTCTTCAAAATGTTGTTAAAACTAATAAAAAGGTAAAATTTGGGTAGTTATGTAATTTTAAAGAGAAAAAATATAGTGTTTTGTTCCTGGTTTTATTTAAAACTTGGAAATCAAGAGAAAATTACTGAAAAACTCACTTTTGGAGGTAATAACATCCTTTTCTTTCTAAAAGAAGAGGGTTTTGTCATTAAAATATTGTTAAACCCCTAAAAACGTTGAAAGTGGATCATTTGCGCACTCTTAGAATAAATATATATCTTCGTAAAAGAAGGATTTAAAAATCTAAAAGGGTAATTTTATGCAATTTTAGAGAAAAATATATATGTTCTCGTAAGAAATAATTTATTGCTTTTTTTTCTCATCAATAATTAAAATACTCTGAAAAACATGGAAAAAGTCACTTTTTAGGCAGAATTCCTTTTTTTTAGTTTGCATATATTATTCTTGAAAAAGGGGTTTTGTCTAAAATGCTGCCAATACTCCTAAAAGCATTGAAAAAAGCGTATTTATCATATTTTACAAAAAAAACACTATTATATTAACATTCGTTGCTTTTCCTTTTTTTACTTGTTTTCCAATAAACCATGGAAATAAGTATAAAATTATTGAACAATTCATTTTTGAAGGCGAGTGAAGTTTTTCATAAAATGGTATATATAACCCATTTTTTACTAAAGAAAGAGCGTTTTTTTTTTTTAATGTTGTTAATACACTTAAAAACGATGAAAAAAGAGGTAATTATTGCAATTTTAAGAAACAACATGTACTGCCATAAAAATATAATGTTTTTTTTTTCCTTAATTTTCAATCAAAACATGGATATGAAAAGAGAAACAAAGAGATCATTCCATTTTTTACATAATGTTTTTTTCTTTTTTTCTTTTTTTTGGAATGGCATACCGTTTTCTATATGAAAACGATTTTTCCTCAAAATATTGGTAAAACTCATAAATAGATTAAAATAGAGTAGAAAATAAACTTTTTTTGGTGAAATTGCATGTATTACAATTTTGTTTTACGAGGAAAAGATGTTTTTCGTTAAAATGTAAATAATACTCATCAAAACGTTGAAAAAACGGGTAATTTATAAAACTTTATGGAAAGAAAATGTACTACCAAAAAAAAATAAGTGGATTTTTTTTATTTTTCCTTCCTTTTCAATGAAAACATGGAAATAAAAATAAAAACCTTTAAATAATCCCTTTTTTGACAGAAATATTTTCTTTCCCTGAAACGGCATATATTACATTTTTTTGTAAAATGGAAAAAGTTTTTTCTACAAAATGTTGTTAAAACGTCCAAAAAGGTTGAAATTTGGTACTTTATATACTTTCAGAGAAAGAAAATGTAAAAAGTGTTTTTTGTTGTTTTAATCGAAACATTGAAGTCAATAGAAAATCATTGATAAATCACTTTTGGAGTAAAATCATATTTTTTTTCTAAAAGAGAGCGTTTTCCTTGAAAATTTCTAGATCTCCTAAATACGTGGAAAAAGAGTGATTTATGCAGTTTTAGAGAAAAAGAACATATTGTCGTAATATAAGGATTAAAACATAAAAATGGGTAATTTGTGCTGTTTTAAAGAAAAAAATAAATTGTCGTAAAATACACTTAATTCTTTAAATTTCTTCCATCAACCAGTGAAAATAACATCAAAAACATTGAAAAAGTAACTTTTTACGCAGAATTTTTACTTTATTCAAATTGCATATGTAAAAGGTAGTTTTGTTTAAAATGCCGTTAATACTCTTAAAAACGTTGAAATTTTTTTTTTTTGAAGTTTTACAGAAATAAGTATATTGTAACATGAAAAATTTTTTTTTTCTAAAAAAATATTTTTAAACGTCCAAAAATGGTTAAAATTGGGTAGTTTATATAGTTTCAGAAAATGGAAATTTATATAGTGTTTATTTTCTTGTTTTAATCAAAACATTGAAATCAATAGAAAACTATTAAAAAATCACTTTTGGAATAAAATCATATAGTTTTTTGTAAAAGAGAAGGTTTTCCTTGAAAAGTTGTAAATCTCCAAAAAAACATTGAAAAAAGATTATTATTAAAGCAGTTTTAGAGAAAAAATATATATATTGTCGTAAAATAAAGCTGAAAATATAAAAATAGCCAATTTGTGCAATTTTACGGAAAAAAAAATCATAAAAAAGAATGTTTTTTTTGCTGTTGTTCATCAACTTATGATAATAAGATAAAAAGTCACTTTTTAGGCAGAATTTTGTTCTTTATTTAAATTGCACATATTGTACTTGTAAAAGGGGGTTTTGTGTAAAAGGCCGTTAATACTCCTAAAAACGTTGAAAAAAACATATTTTAGGAAATTTTAAAGAAAAAAGTATATTGTCGCAATATTCATTGTTTTTTTTGTTTATTTACCATAACACAATGAAATAAGAAGATAATCATTGAAAATTTCATTTTTTTTTTGGTGAAAAGGAACTTTTTTCGTTAAATGTCATATATTCCTTTTTCTTACCTAAAAAAGATGGCCTTTCGTAGGTTAGATGTTAATACTCCTAAAAACGTTTAAAAGGGGATAATTTATGCAATTTTGAGAGAAAAAAAATAAATTGCAATAAGAAGTCATTATATTTCTTGCTTTTTCTTTTATTTTCAATCATAACATGGAAATGAAAAGAAAACAGATAAATCCTCTTTCTAAAAAAATTTTTTTTTCCTTGAAATGCATTGCATTTTATGTAACATAAAAAAGGGATTCTCTTCAAAATGTTGTTAAACCTTATTAAAAAGTTAAATTTGGGTTGTTTATGTAACTTTAAAGTGAAAAAAATATAGTGTTTTGTTCTTGTTTTTAATTTAAAACTTGGAAATCAAGAGAAAATTACTGAAAAACTCACTTTTGGTGGTAAAAACATCCTTTTTTTTCTGAAAGAAGAGGGTTTTGTGATTAAATATTGTAAAACTCCTAAAAACGTTGAAAATATATGATTTGTGCTCTTGTAGAATAAATATATATTGTCGTAAAAAAATTTTTTTTTAATCTAATAAGGGTAATTTTATGAAATTTTAGAGAAAAATATATATATTGTCGTAAGAAATAGTTTTTTGCTTTTTTTCCCATCAATAATGAAAATACTCTGAAAAACACTGAAAAAGTCACTTTTTAGGCTGAATTCCGAAAAAGATTGAAAAAAGCGTATTTATCATATTTTACAGAAAAAAACTATATTATCGTAACATTCATTGCTTTTCCAATAAAACATGGAAATAAGTAAAGAGTTATTGTACAATTCACTTTTGGAGGGGAGTGAAGTTTTTCATAAAATGGTATATATTACATTTTTTTTTACTAAAAAAAAAGAGTGTTTTTCTTTGAAATATTGTTAATACTCTTAAAAACGATTAAAAAAGAGGTAACTATTGTAATTTTGAGAAAGAAAATGTACTGCTATAAGAATATGATATTTTTTTTCTTCATTTTCAATCAAAACATGGATATAAAAAGAGAAAGAAATAATTCCATTTTAGACATAATTTTTTTTATCTTTGAAATGATATACTATTTTCTATATGAATAGTATTTTTTCTTAAAATATTGTTAAAACACATAAATAAGTTAAAATAGAGTAGAAAATAAACTTTTTTGGTTAAAATTGCATGTATTACAATTTTTTTTACGGGAAAAAGAGGTATTTCGTTAAAATGTTGGGAATACTCTTAAAAACGTTGAAAAACGGGTAATTTATGGAATTTTAAGGAGAGAAAATGTACTGCCATAAAAGTTAAACGGATTTTTTTTCTTTTTCAATCAAAACATGGAAATATAAATAAAAACCTTTAAATAATCCCTTTTTTGACAGAAATATTTTCTTTCCCTGCAACATCATATATTACATTTTTTTTTTGTAAAATGCAAAAGGTTTTCCTACAAAATGTTGTAAAAACGTCCAAAAAGGTTAAAATTGAGTAGTTTATATACTTTCATAGAAAGAAAATTTAAAACGTGTTTTTTTCTTGTTTTTAATCAAAACATTTAAATCAATAGAAAATCATTGGTAAAACACTTTTGGAATAAAATCATACTTTTTTTCTAAAAGAGAGCGTTTTCCTTGAAAAGCTCTAAATCTTAAAAATACTTTGAAAAAAGAGTGATTTATGCAGTTTTAGAGAAAAATAACATATTGTCGTAATATATGGATTAAAGCATAAAAATTGGTAATTTGTGCAGTTCCAGAGAAATAAAGTATATTGTCGTGAAATAAACTTAATTTTTTGCTTTTCTTCCATCAACCAATGAAAATAACATGAAAAACATTGAAAAAATCACTTTTTAGGCAGAATATTTTTCTTTATTCAAATTGCATATGTAAAAGGTGGTTTTGTGTAAAATGCCCTTAATACACCTAAAAACGTTGAAAAAAAGTATAATTTTTGAAATTCTACAGAAATAAGTATGGTTTTTTCCTAAAAAATATTTTTAAACCTCCAAAAAAAGTAAAAACTGGGTAGTTTATATAGTTTCAGAAAATGAAAATGTATATAGTGTTTATTTTCTTGTTTTAATCAAAACATTGAAATCAATAGAAAACTATTAAGAAATCGCTTTTG
>CM035220.1:21477468-21488039 GCA_020233015.1 Callinectes sapidus | reverse complement strand
AAAGAAAATTACTGATAAACTCACTTTTGGATGTAAAAACATACTTTTATTTTCCAAGGGAAGATGGATTTGACATAAAAACATTGTTAAACCCTTAAAAACGTTGCAAAATTGATAATTCAAATCGCATATGTTATACTTGTAAAAGGGGGTTTTATGTAAAATGCCGTTAATACTCTTAAAAACTGATAAAAAAAACGTAATTTGTTTAATTTTACATAGAAAAAGTATATGTTAACATGAAAAAGTTGTTTTCTACAAAATGTGTTTAAACGTCCAAAAAGGTTAAAAATGGATACTTTGTACAGTTTCAGAGAAAGAAAATGAATATAATGTTTTTTTTCTTCTTTTTAATCAAAACATTGAAATTAATAGAAAATTATTAAAAAAGTGACTTTTGGTGTAATATCATATTTTTTTTCGTACAGATGCTTTTCCTTTAAAACTAGTAAATCTCCGAAAAACATTAAAAAATTATGCAATTTTAAGAGAAATAAATGAATTGCATTGAAAAGTTAATATATTTCTTGCTTTTTCTCTTAAAAACAGAAAAAAACGTCATTTATGAAATTTTAGATAGAAAAAGTATATTGTAACATGAAAAAGTTGTTTTCTACAAAATGTGTTTAAACGTCCAAAAAGGTTAAAAATGAATACTTTATACAGTTTCAGAGAAAGAAAATGTATATAGTGTTTATTTTCTTGTTTTAAATGAAAACATTGAAATCAATAGAAAATTACTAAAAAAAAGTGACTTGGTGTAAATCATATTTTTTTCTACAAAGTGGCTTTTACAATGTTTTTTTTCTTATTTTCATTTGTTGGTGGGAAAAAACCAAAAAAATACATTCTTTTTCTCGACAATATTTTTTTTCTCTAATATTGCACAAATTACCTATTTTTATGATTTTATCCTTCTTTTACAATAATATTTTTTTTTCTCTAAAACTGCATAAATGACCTTTTTTTCAATGTTTTTCGGAGAATTACAACTTTTCAAGGATAACCATCTCTTTTACGAAAAAAATATGATTCTACACCAAAAGTTATTTTATAATCATTTTCTATTGATTTCAGTGTTTTGATTTAAAACAATAAAATAAACACTATATACATTTTCTTTCTATGAAATCATACAAATTACCCATTTTTAACCCTTTTGGACGTTTAAAATATTTTGTAGAAAACAATTTTTTTATGTTACAATATAATTTTTTTTTATCTAAAATTTCGCAAATTAGGTTTTCTTCAGTTTTGATGAGTATTAATGGCATTTTACACAAAACCCCCTTTTAAAAGTATAATTTTTACGATTTGAATTATCCGTTTTCAACGTTTTTCAGGGTTTTATAATATTTTTATGAAAAATCCATATTCCCTTAGAAAAAAAAAGTATGTTTTTACCTTCAAAAGTGAGTTTTTCAGTATTTTTTTTTCAATTTTCATGTTTTGATTAAAAACATGAACAGTACGCTATAGAGTATTGATTTTTCTCTTTAAATTTACATAAACTATCGTATTAAAACCTTTTTATTGGTTTTAATAACATTTTGAAGAAAATCCCTTTTTCATGTTACATAAAATGTAATACAAGCCATTTCAAGGAGAAAAATATACATTTCTTTTAGAAAAAGGATTTTTCAGTGTTTTTTTCTTTTCATTTGCACGTTTTGAATGAAAACGAATGAAAAAGCAAGAAATATATTAACTTTTTATTAGAAAAAGGATTTTTCAGTGTTTTTTTCTTTTCATTTGCACGTTTTGAATGAAACCGAAGGAAAAAGCAAGAAATATATTAACTTTTTATTGGAACTCATTTTTTTCTCTCAAAATTGCATAAATTAAATTTAGTGCAGTTTCAGAGAAAGAAAATGTATATAGTGTTTATTTTCTTGTTTTTAATCAAAACATTGATATCATAAGAAAATGATTAAAAAATGACTTTTAATGTAAAATCATATTTTTTTTCGTAAAAGAGATGGTTTTCCTTGAAAAGTTGTAAATCTCCGAAAAAAAACATTAAAAAAAGGTTCATTTACGCAGTTTCAGAGAAAAAAATATATACTATATAAATGCCGTTAATACTCCTAAAAACGTTGAAAAAGACGTCATTTATGATTTTTTTTCTGTAAAACGTATATATTCGCAATATTCAGTGTATTTTGTTTATTTTTTATGAAAACAATGAAATAATCAGAAAATCATCGAAAAATTCACTTTTTCGGTGAAAAAGAACTTTTTTCGTGAAATGGCATATATTGCTTTTTTCTCAACTAAAAAAAAAAAAGATGGTCTTTTTTATATAAGATGGTAATTCTCCTAAAAAACATTGGAAAGGAGATAATTTATGCAATTTTGAGAGACAAAAATGAATTCCAATAAAAATTTAATATATTTCTTGCTCTATCCTGCATTTTCATTAAAAGTTCAAATAAAAAGAAAAAACACTGTAAAATCAATTTTCTAAAAGAAATATATATATTTTTTGTTTGAAATTGCTTTTATTACATTTTGTGTAACATGAAAAAGGGATTTTCTTCAAAATGTTGTTAAATCAATAAAAAGGTTTAAAAAGGGTAGTTTATGTAACTTTAAAGAGAAAAAACAATAATCTATAGCGTACTGTTCATGTTTTTAATTAAAATATGGAATTTGAAAGATAATTAACTCAATTTTGTAGGTAAAAACATACTTTCTTTTTCTAATTGAAGATGGATTTGTCATAAAAATATTGTAAAACTCTGAAAAACGTTAAAAACTGGATAATTGAAATCGCATATTTTATCCTTGTAAAAGGGGGTTTTGCGTAAAATGCCGTTAATACTCTTAAAAACTGACGAAAACCTAATTTACGAAATTTTAGATAAAAAAAAATATATTGCAACATGAATAAGTTTTTTTCTACAAAATATTTTCAAACGTCCAAAAAGGTTAAAAATGGGTACTTTGTACAATTTCAGAGAAAGAAAATGTATATAGTGTTTATTTTTTTTTTGTAATCAAAACACTGAAATCAATAGAAAATGATTAAAAAATGACTTGGTGTAAAATAATATATTTTTCGTAAAAAAGATGGTTTTTCCTTGAAAAGTTGTAAATCTCCGAAAAACATTGAAAACAGGGTCATTTATACAGTTTTAGATAAAAAATATATATTATCGTAAAAAAAGGATAAAAATAAGTAATTTGTGCAATTTTAGAGAAAAAAAATATTATCGAGAAAAAAAAAATGTATTTTATGGTTTTCTTCCACCAACAAATGAAAATAAGAAAAAAAATTGAAAAAGTCACTTTTTAGGCAGAATTTTCTTCTTTATTCAAATTGCATATAATTTAATACTTATAAAAGATAATACTTGTAAAAGGGTGTTTTGTTTAAAAATGCCGTTAATACTCCTAAAAACGTTGAAAAACACGTCATTTATGATTTTTTTTTCCAGTCTAACGTATATTGTCGCAATATTCTGTGATTTTTGTTTATTTTTTTATGAAAACAATGAAATAAGAAGAAAATCATCAAAAAATTTATTTTTTCGGTAAAAGGAACTTTTTTCGTGAAATGGCATATTTCTCTTTTTTCTGAATTAAAAATAAGATGGTCTTTCCTAGATAAGATGATAATTCTCCTAAAAACGCTGGAAATAGGTTAATTTATGCAATTTTTAGAGACAAAAATGAGTTCCATTAAAAAGTTAATATATTTCTTGCTTTTTCCTTCATTTTCATTCAAAACGTGCAAATGAAAAGAAAAACACTGAAAAATCCTTTTCCTAAAAGAAATATATATATTTTTTACCTTGAAATATCTTGTATTACATTTTATGTAACATGCAAAAGAGATTTTCTTCAAAATGTTGTAAGACCATTAAAAATGTTTAAATATGGTAGTTTATGTAACTTTAAAGAGAAAAAAACAATACTCTATAGCGTACTTTTAATGTTTTTAATTAAAATATGGAAATTCAAAGAAAATTACTGAAAAACTCACTTTTGGAAATGAAAACATATTTTTTTTCTAAGGGAAGATGGATTTGACATAAAAATATTGCAAAACCCTGACAAACCTTGAAAAATGAATATTTCAAATCGCATATGTTATACTTGTAAAAGGGAGTTTTGTGTAAAATGCTGTTATACTCCTAAAAACTTTTAAAAATCTAAAATACGAAATTTTATATAAAAAAAAAGTATATTGTAAGATGAAAAAGTTGTTTTGTACTAAATATTTCCAAACGTCCAAAAAAATTAAAATTTGGTACTTTTTACAGTTTCAGAGAAAGAAAATGTATATAGTGTTTGTTTTCTTGTTTTTAATAAAAAAAAATTGAAATCAATAGAAAATGAAATGACTTTTGGTGTAAAATCATATTTTTTTCGTAAAAGAGATGGTTTTCCTTGAAAAGTTGTAAATCTCTGAAAAACATTGAAAAAAGGGTCATTCATGCAGTTTTAGAAAAAAAATATTATTGTAAAATAAGGATAACAATAGGTAATTTGTGTTATTTTAGAGAAAAAAATATTGTCGAGAAAAAGAATGTATTTTTTTCGTTTTCTTCCACCAATAAATGAAAATAAGAAAAAAGTATTGAAAAAGTCACTTTTTAGCTAGAATTTTCTTCTTTATTTAAATTGCATATATTATACTTGTAAAAGGAGGTTTTGTTTACAATGCCGTTAATAATCCTAAAAACGTTGAAAAACACGTCATTTATGATTTTTTTTCAGTAAAAAGTATATTGTCACAATAGTTAGTGTTTTTTGTTTATTTTTTTATGAAAACAATGAAATAATCAGAAAATCATCGAAAAATTACCTTCTTCGGTGAAAAGGAACTTTTTTCGTGAAATAGCATATATTCCTTTTTTCTAAACTAAAAAAAGATGGTCTTTCTTAGATAAGATGTTAGCTCTCTTAAAAACGCTGGAAAGGGGATAATTGATGCAATTTTGAGAGAAAAAAATAAATTCCAATAAAAAGTTAATATATTTCTTCCTTTTCCTTCTTTTTCATTTAAAACGTGTCAATGAAAAGAAAAAAACATTTTTTTTCGGAGATTTACAACTTTTCAAGGAAAACTATCTCTTTTACGAAAAAAATATGATTCTACACCTAAAGTCATTTTATAATTATTCTCTATTGATTTCAGTGTTTTGATTTAAAACAAGAAAATAAACACTATATACATTTTCTTTCTCTGAAACCATACAAAGTACCCATTTTTAACCTTTTTGGACGTTTAAAATATTTTGTGGAAACAACTTTTTCTTGTTACAATATACTTTTTTTATCTAAAATTTCGCAAGTTAGGATTTCTTCAGTTTTATTGTGTATTAACAGCATTTTACACAAAACCCTTTTTTTAAAAGTATGACATATGCGATTTGAATGATCCGTTTTCAACGTTTTTCAGGGTTTTACAATATTTTTATGAAAAATCCATATTCTCTTAGAAAAAAAAGGATGTTTTTACCTTCAAAAGTGAGTTTTTCTGTATTTTTTTTTTCAATATTCATATTTTGATTAAAAACATGAACAGTACGCTATAGAGTATTGATTTTTCTCTTTAAAGTTACATAAACTATCGTATTAAAACCTTTTTTTTTGGTTTTAATGAGATTTTGAAGAAAATCCCTTTTTCATGTTACATAAAATGTAATAAAAGCCATTTCAAGGAGAAAAATATATATTTCTTTTAGAAAAAGGATTTTTCAGGGTTTTTTTCTTTTCATTTGCACGTTTTGAATGAAAATGAAGGAAAAAGCAAGAAATATATTAACTTTTTATTGGAATTCATTTTTTTCTCTCAAAATTGCATAAATTAAATTTAGTGCAGTTTCAGAGAAAGAAAACGTATATAGTGTTTATTTTCTTGTTTTTAATCAAAACATTGATATCAATAGAAAATGATTAAAAAATTACTTTTAGTGTAAAATCATATTTTTTTCGTAAAAGAGATGGTTTTCTTTGAAAAGTTGTAAATCTCCGAAAAACATTAAAATAGGGGTCATTTACTCAGTTTCAGAGAAAAAAGTATATACTATATATATGCCGTTTATACTCCTAAAAACGTTGAAAAACACGTCATTTATGATTGTTTTTTTCAGTAAAACGTATATATTTGCAATATTCAGTGCATTTTGTTTATTCTTTATGAAAACAATGAAATAATAAAAAAATCATCGAAAAATTCACTTTTCGGTGAAAAAGAACTTTTTTCGTGAAATGGCATATATTCCTTATTTTTTCAACTAAAAAAAAAAGATGGTCTTTCTTAGATAAGATGGTAATTCTCCTAAAAACGTTGGAAAGGAGATAATTTATGCAATTTTGAAAGACAAAAATGAATTCCAATAAAAATTTAATATATTGCTTGCTCTATTCTTCATTTTCATTCAAAGTACAAATAAAAAGAAAAAACACTGTAAAATCATTTTTCTAAAAGAAATATATATATTTTTTCTTTGAAATTGCTTGTATTACATTTTATGTAAAATGAAAAAGGGATTTTCTTCAAAATGTTGTTAAAATCAATAAAAGGGTTTATATAGGGTAGTTTATGTAACTTTTAAGAAAAAAAAAAACAATAATCTATAGCGTACTGTTCATGTTTTTAATTAAAACGTAAACATTCAAATAAAATTACTGAAAAACTCAATTTTTTGAGGTAAAAACATATTTTTTTTCTAATTGAAGTTTGATTTGTCATAAAAATATTGTAAAACTCTGAAAAACATTAAAAACTGGATAATTGAAATTGCATATTTTATCCTTCTAAAAAAGGGTTTTGTGTAAAATGCCGTTAATACTCTTAAAAACTGACGAAAACCTAATTTACGAAATTTTAAATAAAAAGAATATATTGCAACATGAATAAGTTGTTTTCTACAAAATATTTTCAAACGTCCAAAAAGGTTAAAAATGGGTACTTTGTACAAATTCAGATATATATATATATATATATAGTGTTCATTTTCTTGTTTTTAATCAAAACACTGAAATCAATAGAAAAAGATTAAAAAATGACTTTTGGTGTAAATAATGGTTTTTTCGTAAAAAAGATGGTTTTCCTTAAAAAGTTGTAAATCTCCGAAAAACATTGAAAAAAAGGTCATTTAGGCAGTTTTAGAGAAAAAAAATATATTATCGTAGGATAAGGATAAAAGAATAAAAATAGGTAATTTGTGCAATTTTAAGGAAAAAAATATTGTCGTGAAAAAGAGTGTATTTTTTTGGTTTTCTTCCACCAACAAATGAAAATAAGAAAAAAAAAACATTGAAAAAGTAACTTTTTAGGCAGAATTTTCTTCTTTATTCACATAGGATATATTACTCTTGTAAAAGGGGGTTTTGTTTAAAATGCCGTTAATACTCCTAAAAACGTTGAAAAACACTTCATTTATGATTTTTTTTTCAGTAAAAAGTATATTGTCGCAATTTTCAGTGTTTTTTGTTTATTTTTTTTTATGAAAACAATGAAATAATCAGAAAATCATCGAAAAATTCAATTTTTCGATGAAAAGGAAATTTTTTTCTTGAAATGGCATATATTCCTTTTTTTCTGAACTAAAAAAAGATGGTCTCTCTTAGATAGATGTTAATTCTCCTAAAAATGCTGGAAAAGGAATAATTTATGCAATTTTTTAGAGAAAAAATTTATTACAATAAAAAGTTAATATTTTTTTTTTTTGCTTTTTTCCTTCTTTTTTATTCAAAACGTACAAATGAAAAGAAAAAACACTGAAAAATCCTTTTTATAAAAGAAATATATATTTTTTTTCCTTGAAATGGCTTCTTTTACATTTTATGTGACATGAAAAAGAAATTTTCTTCGAAATGTTGTTAAAACCTATAAAAAAGTTTAAAAAGGCTAGTTTATGTATTTATTTATCATTTATGATTTGTTTTCAGTAAAAAGTAGATTGTCGCAATATTCAGCTTTTTCTGTTTATTTTTTGATGAAAACAATGAAATAATCAGTAAATCACCGAAAAATTAACTTTTTCGGTGAAAAGAAACTTTTTTCGTGTAATGGCATATATTCTTTTTTTCTGAACTAAAAAAAGATGGTCTTTTTTAGATAAGATGTTAATTCTCCTAGAAGAGCTGGAAAAGGGATAATCTATGCAATTTTTAGAGAAAAAAATTAATTCCAATAAAAATATAATATATTTCTTGGTTTTTCCTTCATTTTCATTGAAAACGTGCAAATGAAGAGAAAAAAAACACTGAAAAATCCTTTTTGTACAAGAAATATATATAATTTTCCTTGAAATGGCTTGTTTTACATTTTATATAGCATGAAAAAGATATTTTCTTCAAAATGTTGTTAAAAATAATAAAAAAGTATAAATAGGGTAGTTTATGTAAGTTCAAAGAGAGAAAGCAATACTATATAGCGTACTATTCATGTTTTTATTTAAAACATGAAAATTCAAAAAAAATTACAGGAAAACTCACTTTTGGAGATAAAAACATACTTTTTTTCTAAGGGAAGATGGATTTGTCATAAAGATATTGTAAAACCCTGAAAAACTTTGAAAAATGTATAATTCAAATCGAATATGTTATACTTGTAAATAGGGGTTTTGTATAAAATGCCGTTAATACTCTTAAAAACTGAAAAAAAAACCTAATTTACAAAATTTTATATAAAAAAAATATATTGTAACATGAAAAAATTGTTTTCTACAAAATATTTTCAAACGTCCAAAAAGGTTTAAAATGGGTACTTTGTACGGTTTCAGAGAAAGAAAATGTATATAGTGTTCATTTTCTTGTTTTTAATCATAACATTGAAATCAATAGAAAATGATTAAAAAATGACTTTTGGTGTAAAATCATATTTTTTCGTAAAATAGATGGTTTTCCTTGAAAAGTTGTATATCTTCGAAAAACTTTTAAAAAAAGTTTTTTTATACAGTTTTAGAGAAAAAAATATATTATCTTAAAATAAGGATAAAAGCTTAAAAATAGATATTTTCTGCAATTTTAGAAAAAAACAAATTATTGTCGAGAAAAAGAATGTATTTTTTTGGTTTTTCTTCTACCAACAAATAAAAATAAGAAAAAAACATTGAAAAACTCACTTTTAAGGCAGAATTTTCTTCTTTATTCAAATTGCATATATTATACTTGTAAAAGAGGATTTTGTTTAAAATGCCATTAATACTCCTAAAAACGTTGTAAAATGTGTCATATTGTCGAAATATTCAGTGTTTTTTGTTTATTTTTTATGAAAACAATGAAATAATCAGAAAATCATCGAAAAATTCACTTTTTCGGTGAAAAGAACTTTTTTCGTGAAATGGCATATATTCCTTTTTTCTCAACTAAAAAAAAAGATGGTCTTTCTTAGATGAGATATTAATTCTCCTAAAAACGCTGGAAAGAAGATAATTTATGCAATTTTGAGAGAGAATTATGAATTCAAATAAAAAGTTAATATATTTCTCGCTTTTTCCTTCACTTTCATTAAAAACGAGCAAATGAAAAGAAAAAAACACTGAAAATCCTTTTTCTATAAGAAATGTATATTTTTTTCTTCTTGAAATGCCTTGTATTACATTTTATGTAACATGAAAAAGAGATTTTCTTCAAAATGTTGTTAAAATCAATAAAAAGGTTTAAATAGGGTTGTTTATGTACCTTTAAAGAGAAAAAACAATACTCTATACTGTTTTTATTAAAAATATAAACAGTATAGAGTATTGTTTTTTCTCTTTAAAGGTACATAAACAACCCTATTTAAACCTTTTTATTGATTTTAACAACATTTTGAAGAAAATCTCTTTTTCATGTTACATAAAATGTAATACAAGGCATTTCAAGAAGAAAAAAATATACATTTCTTATAGAAAAAGGATTTTCAGTGTTTTTTTCTTTTCATTTGCTCGTTTTTAATGAAAGTGAAGGAAAAAGCGAGAAATATATTAACTTTTTATTTGAATTCATAATTCTCTCTCAAAATTGCATAAATTATCTTCTTTCCAGCGTTTTTAGGAGAATTAATATCTCATCTAAGAAAGACCATCTTTTTTTTAGTTGAGAAAAAAGGAATATATCCCATTTCACGAAAAAAGTTCTTTTCACCGAAAAAGTGAATTTTTCGATGATTTTCTGATTATTTCATTGTTTTCATAAAAAATAAACAAAAAACACTGAATATTTCGACAATATGACACATTTTACAACGTTTTTAGGAGTATTAATGGCATTTTAAACAAAATCCTCTTTTACAAGTATAATATATGCAATTTGAATAAAGAAGAAAATTCTGCCTTAAAAGTGAGTTTTTCAATGTTTTTTTTCTTATTTTTATTTGTTGGTAGAAGAAAAACCAAAAAAATACATTCTTTTTCTCGACAATAATTTGTTTTTTTCTAAAATTGCAGAAAATATCTATTTCTAAGCTTTTATCCTTATTTTAAGATAATATATTTTTTTCTCTAAAACTGTATAAAAAATTTTTTTTTTTAAAGTTTTTCGAAGATATACAACTTTTCAAGGAAAACCATCTATTTTACGAAAAAATATGATTTTACACCAAAAGTCATTTTTTAATCATTTTCTAT
>CM035220.1:21461216-21473329 GCA_020233015.1 Callinectes sapidus | reverse complement strand
TTTTAATTGCAAATATGAACAATACACTATAGCGTATTGTTTTCTCTTTAAAGTTACATAAACTTCCCTATTTAAACCTTTTATTTGTTTTAACAACATTTTGAAGAAAATCTCTTCTTCATGTTATATAAAATGTAATACAAGTTATTTCAATGAAAAAAAATATATTTCTTTAAGAAAAAGGATTTTTCAGTTTTTTTCCTTTCATTTCCATGTTTTGAATGAAAATGAAGGAAAAAGCAAGAAATATATTAACTTTTCATGGCAATTCATATTTTTCTCTCAAAATTGCATAAATTATCCCGTTTCCAGCGTTTCTTGGAGAATTAACATCTTATCTAAGAAAGACCACCTTTATTTTAGTTCAGAAAATAGGAATATATGCAATTTGGGAAAAAAATTTCTTTTCAATGAAAAAGTTAATTTTTTATGATTTTCTGCTTATTTCATTGTTTTCTTCAAACAATAAACAAAAAAACACTGAATATTGCCACAATATTCTTTTTTTTTCTGCAAAAAAAATAATTAATGACGTGTTTTTCAACGTTTTTAGGAGTATTAACGGCATTTTAAACAAAACCCCATTTTACATGTATAACATATGCAATTTGAATAGAGAAGAAAATTCTGCCTAAAAAGTGACTTTTTCAAGGTCTTTTTCATATTTTCATTTGTTGGTGGAAAAAAACCAAAAAAAAAAATACATTCTTTATCTCGACAAAATATTTTTTTTCTCTAAAATTGCACAAATTACCTATTTTTATGCTTTTATCCTCATTTTGCGACAATATATTTATTTTTCTCTAAAACATCATAAATAACCCTTTTTTCAATGTTTTTTTCGTAGATTTACTACTTTTAAAGAAAAACCATCTCTTTTACGAAAAAAATATGATTTTACACCAAAAGTCACTTTTTTAAAAATTTTCTATCGATTTCAATGTTTTGATTAAAAACAAGAAAATAAACACTATATACATTTTGTTTCTCAGAAACTGTACAAAGTATCCAATTTTAACTATTTTGGATGTTTAAGCACATTTTGTAGAAAACAACTTTTTCATGTTACAATAAACTTTTTCTATGTAAAATTCCATATATTACATTTTTTTCAGTTTTTAAGAGTATTAACGGTATTTTACATAAAACCCCCTTTTACAAGTATAACATATGCGATTTGAATTATCAATTTTTCAACGTTTTTAAGGGATTTTTAATATGTCAAATCCATCTTCCCTTAGAAAAAAAAGTATGTTTCTACATCCAAAAGTGAGTTTTTCAGTTATTTTTTTTTAATTTCCATGTTTTAATTAAAAATATGAACAATACACTATAGCGTATTGTTTTTATCTTTAAAGTTACATAAACTACCCTATTAAAACTTTTTTACTTGTTTTAACAATATTTTGAAGAAAATATCTTTTTCATGTTACATAAAATTTAATACAAGCTATTTCAATGAAAAAATATATATTTCTTTAAGAAAAGGGATTTTTCAGTGTTTTTCCTTTCATTTCTATGTTTTGAATGAAAATGAAGGAAAAAGCAAGTAATATATTAACTTTTCATTGCAATTCATTTTTTTTTTCTCAAAATTGCATAAATTATCCCGTTTCCAGCGTTTCTTGGCGAATTAACATCTTATCTAAGAAAGACCTATAGCTTAATGTTTTTCTCTTTAAAGTTACATAAACTACCCTATTTAAACCTTTTTATTTGTTTTAACAACATTTTGAAGAAAATATCTTTTTCATGTTACATAAAATTTAATACAATCCATTTCAATGAAAAAATATATATTTGTTTAAGAAAGAGGATTTTTCAGTGTTCTTTTCTTTCATTTCCATGTTTTGAATGAAAATGAAGGGAAAAGCACGAAATATATTGATTTTTCATGGCAATTCATTTTTTTCTCTCAAAATTGCATAAATTATCCCGTTTCCAGCGTTTCATGGAGAAACCCATTTTTAACATTATTGAACGTTTAAACACATTTTTTAGAAAACAACTTTTCATGTTACAATGTACTTTTTCTAACTAAAATTACATAAATTACTTTTTTTCTGTTTTTAAGAGTATTAACGACATTTTAGGTAAAACCCATTTTTACAAGTATAACATACGCAATTTGAATTATCCATTTTTTAACGTTTTTACGGGTTTTACAATATTTTTATGACAAATCCATCTTCCCTTAGAAAAAAAGAGTATGTTTTTACCTGAAAAGTGAGTGTTTCAGTATTTGTTTTTGAATTTCCACGTTTTAATTAAAAACATGAACAATACGCTATAGCGTATTGTTTTTCTATTTAAAGTTACATAAACTACCCTATTTAAACATTTTTATTGGTTTTAACAATATTTTGAAGAAAATCCCTTTTCCATGTTACATAAAATGTAATACAAGATATTTCAAGGAAAAAAAATATATTTCTTTAAGGAAAAGGATTTTTCTGTGTTTTTTCTTTTCATTTCCCTGTTTTAAATGAAAATGTAAGAAAAGCAAGAAATATATAAACTTTTCAAGGCAATTATTTTTTTTCTCTCAAAATTGCATAAATTATCCCCTTTCCAGCGTTTCTAGGTGAATTAACATCTTATCTAAGAAAGACCATCTTTTTTTTTAGTTCAGAAAAAAGGAATATATGCCATTTCACGAAAAAAGATTCTTTTCAACGAAAAAGTGAATTTTTTGATGATTTTCTGCTTATTTCATTGTTTTCATGAAGAAATAAACAAAAATCATTGAATATTGCCACAATATATTTTTCTTCTGAAATAAATCATAAATAACGTGTTTTTCAATGTTTTTAGGAGTATTAACGGCATTTTAAACAAAACCCCCTTTTACAAGTATAATATATGCAATTTGATTAAAAAAGAAAATTCTGCCTAAAAAGTGACTTTTTCAAGGTTTTTTTCATATTGTTGGAAGAAAACCAAAAAAAACATTCTTTTTCTCGACAATATTTTTTTTCTCTAAAATTGCACAAATTCCATATTATTATGCTTTTATCCTTATTTTACGATAATATTTATTTTTTCTCTAAAACTGCATAAACGACCCTTTTTTCAATGTTTTTTTCGGAGATTACTACAAATAAAGGAAAACAAACTTTTTTTTATCAAAAACAAATATGAATTTACACCAAAAGAATTTTTTTAATAATTTTCTATTGATTTAAATGTTTTGATTAAAAACAAGAAAATAAACACTCTATACATTTATTTCATTTCTCTGAAACTGTACAAAGTACCCGTTTTTAACCTTTTTGGACGTTTAAACACATTTTGTAGAAAACATCTTTTTTTATGTTACAATATACTTTTTCTATCTAAAATTTCATAAATTACGTTTTTTTCAGTTTTTAAGAGTATTAACGGCATTTTACAAAAATAAAAACCTTTTACAAGTATAAAATATGCGATTTGAATCATCCATTTTTCAGCGTTTTTAAAGGTTTTACAACATTTTTATGACAAATCCATCTTCCCTTAGAAAAATATATATTTCTATAAGAAAAAGGATTTTTCTGTGTTTTTTTTTTTTTCATTTCCATGTTTTTTAATTAAAATGTAAGAAAAGCAAGAAATATATAAACTTTTCATGGCAATTAATTTTTTCCTCTAAAAATTGCATAAATTATCCCCTTTCCAGCGTTTTTAGGTGAATTAACAACTTATCTAAGAAAGACCTTTTTTTTTTTAGTTCAGAAAAAAGTAATATATCCCATTTCACGAAAAAGGAATCTTTTCAACGAAAAAGTGAATTTTTTGATGATTTTCTGCTTATTTCATTGTTTTCATGAAAAAATAAACAAAAAACACTGAATATTGCCACAATATACTTTTTTTCTGAAATAAATCATAAATAACGTGATTTTCAACGTTTTTAGGAGTGTTAACGGCATTTTAAACAAAATCCCCTTTTACAAGTACAAGATATGCAATTTGAATAAAAAAGAAAATTCTGCCTAAAAAGAGACTTTTTGAAATTTTTTTCATATTGTTGGAAGAAAACCAAAAAAAAACATTCTTTTCTCGACAATATTTTTTTCTCTCAAATTGCACAAATTACCTATTATTATGCTTTTATCCTTATTTTACGATAATATATTTTTTTTCTCTAAAACTGCATAAATGACTCTTTTTTCAATGTTTTTCGGAGATTTACTAGAAATAAAGGAAAACCAACTTTTTACGAAAAAAATATGATTTTACACCAAAAGAAATTTTTTAATAATTTTCTATTGATTTAAATGTTTTGATTAAAAACAAGAAAATAAACACTCTATACATTTTCTTTCTCTGAAACTGTACGAAGTACCCATTATTAACCTTTTTGGACGTTTAAACACACTTTGTAGAAAACAACTTTTTCATGTTACAATATACTTTTTTTATCTAAAATTTCATAATTTTTTTTTTTTTTTTTAGTTTTTAAGAGTATTAACGGCATTTTCCAAAAAAAAAACCTTTTACAAGTATAACATATGCGATTTGAATCATCTATTTTTCAGCGTTTTTAAGGGTTTTACAACATTTTTATGACAAATCCACCTTCCCTTAGAAAAAAAAAGTATGTTTTTACCTCCAAAAGTGAGTTTTTTCAGTAATTTTCTTTGAATTTCCATTTTTTGATTAAAAACATGAACAATACGGTGTAGCGTATTGTTTTTCTCTTTAAAGTTATATAAACTACCCTATTTATACCTTTTTTTTTTGTTTTAACAACATTTTGAAAAAAATCCCTTTTTATTAATTTCAACGACATTTTGGGGAAAGTCCATTTTTCATTTACATAAAATTTGATACAAGCCATTTCAAGGAAAAAATATATTTCTTTAAGAAAAAGGATTTTTCAGTGTTTTTTCTTTTCATTTCCATGTTTTGAATGAAAATGAAGGGAAAAATAAGAAATATATTAACTTTTCATGGTAATTAATTTTTTCTCTCAAAATTGCATAAATTATCCCCTTTTTAGCGTTTTTAGGTGAATTAACATCTTACTTAAGAAAGACCAATTTTTTTTATAGTTCAGAAAAAAAAATATATGCCATTTCTCGAAAAAAAGTTTCCTTTCACCGAAAAAGTGAATTTTTCGATGATTTTCTGCTTATTTCATTGTTTTCATAAAAAAATTAACACAAAACACTGAATATTGCGACAATATACTTTTTTTCTGAAAAAAAAAACATAAATGACGTGTTTTTCAACGTTTTTAGAGGTATTAACGGCATTTAAAAGAAAACCACCTTTTACAAGTATAATATATGCAATAAAAAAGAAAATTCTGCCTAAAAAGTGTCTTTTTCAAGGTTTTTTTCATATTTTCATTTGTTGGTGGAGGAAAACCAAAAAAATACATCCTTTTTCTCGATAATATTTTTTTTCTCTAAAATAACACATATTACATATTTTTATGTTTTTTTCCTCATTTTACGATAATATATATTTTTTCTCTAAAATATCATAAATGACCCTTTTTTTAAATGTTTTTCAGAGATTTACTACTTTTAAATGAAAACCATCACTTTTACGAAAAAAAAATATTTTACACCAAAAGTCACTTTTTGGTAATTTTTTATTGATTTCAATGTTTCAATTAAAAACAAGAAAATTAACACTATATACTTTTTTTTTCTCTGAAACTGTACAAAGTACCCATTTTTAACTTTTTTGGACATTCAAACACATTTTGTAGTAAACAGCTTTTTCATGGTACAATATACTTTTTCTATCTAAAATTTCATAAATTACGTTTTTTTCAGTTTTTAAGAGTATTTACGGCATTTTACATAAAAAACCCTTTTACACATATAACATATGCGATTTAAATTATCCATTTTTCATCGTTTTGAAGTGTTTTACAATATTTTTTATGACAAATCCATCTTCCCTAAGAAAAAAAATTATGTTTTTACCTCCGAAAGTGAGTTTTTCAGTATTTTCTTGGAATTTCCATGTTTAATTAAAAACATGAACAATACGCTATAGCGTATTGTTTTTCTCCTTAAAATTACATAAACTACCCTATTAAAACCTTTTTATTGGTTTTAACAACATTTTGAAGAAAATCTCTTTTTCATGTTACATAAAATGTAATACAAGCCATTTCAAGGAAAGAATATATATTTCTTTAAGAAAAAGGATTTTTCAGTGTTTTTTTTCTTTTCATTTCCATGTTTTGAATGAAAATCAAGGAAAAAGCAAGAAATATGTTAACTTTTAATGGCAATTCATTTTTTTTCTCTCCAAAATGCATAAATTATCCCCTTTCCAGCGTTTTCAGGAGGAAAAAAACATCTTTTCTAAGAAAGACAATCTTTTTTTTTAGTTCAGAAAATGGGAATATATCCCATTTCACGAAAAAAGTTTCTTTTAACTAAAAAAAAGTGAATTTTTCGATTATTTTCTACTTATTTCATTTTTTTTTATCAAAAAATAAACATCTTATCTAAGAAAGACCATCTTTTCTTTTAGTTCAGAAAATGGGAATATATGCCATTTCACGAAAAAAGTTTCTTTTAACTAAAAAAGTGAATTTTTCGATTATTTTCTTCTTATTTCATTGTTTTATCAAAAAATAAACAAAAAACACTGAATATTGCTACAATATACTTTTTTCTGAAAAAAATCATAAATGACATGTTTTTCAACGTTTTTAGGGAGATGAACGGCATTTTAAACAAAACCCCTTTTAAAATTATAATATATGCCATTTGAATAAAGAAAAAAATCTCCCTAAAAAGTGACTTATTCAAGTTTTTTTTCATATTTTCATTTGTTGGTGGAAGAAAACCAAAAAAATACTTTGTTTTCTCGACAATATTTTTTTCTCTAAAACTGCACAAATTACCTATTTTTATGCTTTTATCCTTATTTTACGATAATATATATTTTTTTTTCCAGAAAACTGCATTATTGACCCTTTTTTCAATGTTTTTTTTTGAGATTTACTACTTTTAAAGAAAAACTCTTTTTCTCTTTTACGAAAAAAAAATATATGATTTTACACCAAAAGTTACTTTTTAATAATTTTTTTTGATTTCAATGTTTTGATTAAAAACAAGAAAGTAAACACAATATACATTTTCTTTCTCTGAAACAGTCCAAAGTACTTATTTTTAATCTTATTGGACGTTTAAACACATTTTGTAAAAAACAAATTTTTCATGTTGCAATATACTTTTTCTATGTAAAATTTCATAAATTACGTTTTTTCCCAGTTTTTAAGAGTATTAACGGCTTTTTCAATAAAACCCCCTTTTACAAGTATAATATTCACATCTCATCAACATTCTGTTCTTCATCTCGCACTTCCAAGGCCAGAAACCTATTCCTACACTCCAACCTATAATCATCCCTCTCCTCACCATCTTTTTTAATTAGATCAATATCATACCTATTTGGTTGAGCCTCCTCTCTCTTCTGAGCTTTTAGTTTAGGTTTTAATTTTGCCATCACTAGCTGATGATCGCTCTCAATATCACCACCTCTTCTCACACAAACATCTAGCAAAGAACTTCCATGTCTCCTACTAACAGCGACATGATCAATTTGAGTTTTGTATTTCCCACACGGCGACACCCATGTTGTTTTATGTATGCTACGATGCTGATATAGTGTACCCCCAATGATCAAATCGTTTGCCAGACAAAAACTTCCAAATCTCACTCATTTCTTTTCTTTTCAGCACCCATTTTACCCATACACGCCTCAAACCCTTCATTAGAACTTCCCAGTACCGCATTGAAATCACCGACACACAACAAAATGTCATGCCTAGTGACTCTGCTTACTACATCTTGAAATAATCAGAAAATCATCGAAAAATTCACTTTTTTGGTGATAAGGAACTTTTTTCGTGAAATGGCATATATTCTTTTCTTCTGAACTAAAAAAAAAGATGGTCTTTCTTAGATAAGATGTTAATTCTCCAAAAAACGCAGGAAAGGGGATAATTTATGCAATTTTTAGAGAAAAAAATGAACTCCAATAAAAAGTTAATATATTTCTTGCTTTTTCCTTCATTTTTCCTTGAAATGGCTTGTATTACATTTTATGTAACATTAAAAAGGGATTTTCTGCAAAATGTTGTTAAAACCAATTAAAAGGTTTAAATAGCATAGTTTATGTAGCTTTAAAGAGAAAAAGCGTATTGTTTATGTTTTTAAATAAAACATGGAAATTCAAATAAAATTACTGAAAAACTCACTTTTGGAGGTAAAAACATACTTTTATTTCGAAGGGAAGATGGATTTGTCATAAAAATATTGTAAAACCTTTACCTCCAAAAGTGAGTTTTTCAGTAATTTTTTTTGAATTTCCAAGTCTTAATTAAAAACATGAACAGTACGCTATAGAGATTGTTTTTTTCTTTTTAAAAATACATAAACTACACTGCTTAATTAAACCTTTTTATTTATTTTAACAACATTTTGAAGAAAATCCCTTTTTCAAGTTACATAAAATGTAGTATACGCCATTTCAAAGAAAAAAAATATATATTTCTTTTAGAAAAATGATTTTACAGTGTTTTTTTCTTTTTATTTGTACTTTGAATGAAAATGAAGGTTAAAACAAGAAATATATTAAATTTTAATTGGAAATAATTTTTGTCTCTAAAAATTGCATAAATTATCTCCTTTCCAACGTTTTTAGGAGAATTAACATCTTATCTAAGAAAGACAATCTTTTTTTTTAGTTCAGAAAAAAAGAATATATGCCATTTCACGAAAAAAGTTCATTTTTACCGAAAAAGTGAATTTTTCGATGATTTTGTGATTATTTCATTGTTTTCATAAAAAAATCAACAGAAAACACTGTATATTGCGACAATATGCTTTTTACTGAAAAAAAATAATAAATTACGTGTTTTTCAACGTTTTTAGGAGTATTAACGGCATTTTAAACAAATCCCCATTTTACAAGTATAATATATGCAATTTGAAAAAATAACAAAATTCTGCCTAAAAAGTGATTTTCAATGTTTTTTTTTTTTCTTATTTTAATTTGTTGGTGGAAGAAAACCAAAAAATACATTTTTTTTCTCGAAAATATTTTTTTTCTCTAAAATTGCACATATTACCTATTGTTATACTTATTTTACGATAATATACATTTTTTTTCTCTAAAACTGCATAAATGAACCTTTTTTCAATGTTTTGCGAAGATTTACAACTTTTCAAGGAAAACAATCTCTTTTACGAAAAAAAAATATGATTTTACACAAAAAGTCATTTTTTAGTCATTTTCTATTGATTTCAATGTTTTGATTAAATCAAGAAAATAAACACTATATAGATTTTCTTTCTCTGAAACAGTACAAAGTACTCATTTTTAATCATTTTGGACGTTTGAAAATATTTTGTAGAAAACAACTTTTTCATGTTACAATATACTTTTTTGTATCTAAAATTTCGTAAATTAGATTTTTTTTCAGTTTTTAAGGGTATTAACGGCATTTTACACAAAACATCATTTTACAAGTATAACATATACGATTTGAATTATCCATTTTTCAACGTTTTTCAGGGTTTTATAATATTTTTATGTCAGATCCATCTTTCCTTAGAAAATAAGTATGTTTTTATCTCCAAAAGTGAGTTTTTCAGTAATTTTATTTGAATTTCCATGTTTTTATTAAAAATATAAACAGTATAGAGTATTGTTTTTTCTCTTTAAAGGTACATAAACAACCCTATTTAAACCTTTTTATTGATTTTAACAACATTTTGAAGAAAATCTCTTTTTCATGTTACATAAAATGTAATACAAGGCATTTCAAGAAGAAAAAAATATACATTTCTTATAGAAAAAGGATTTTCAGTGTTTTTTTCTTTTCATTTGCTCGTTTTTAATGAAAGTGAAGGAAAAAGCGAGAAATATATTAACTTTTTATTTGAATTCATAATTCTCTCTCAAAATTGCATAAATTATCTTCTTTCCAGCGTTTTTAGGAGAATTAATATCTCATCTAAGAAAGACCATCTTTTTTTTTAGTTGAGAAAAAAGGAATATATGCCATTTCACGAAAAAAGTTCTTTTCACCGAAAAAGTGAATTTTTCGATGATTTTCTGATTATTTCATTGTTTTCATAAAAAATAAACAAAAAACACTGAATATTTCGACAATATGACACATTTTACAACGTTTTTAGGAGTATTAATGGCATTTTAAACAAAATCCTCTTTTACAAGTATAATATATGCAATTTGAATAAAGAAGAAAATTCTGCCTTAAAAGTGAGTTTTTCAATGTTTTTTTCTTATTTTTATTTGTTGGTAGAAGAAAAACCAAAAAAATACATTCTTTTTCTCGACAATAATTTGTTTTTTTCTAAAATTGCAGAAAATATCTATTTTTAAGCTTTTATCCTTATTTTAAGATAATATATTTTTTTCTCTAAAACTGTATAAAAAAACTTTTTTTAAAAGTTTTTCGAAGATATACAACTTTTCAAGGAAAACCATCTATTTTACGAAAAAATATGATTTTACACCAAAAGTCATTTTTTAATCATTTTCTATTGATTTCAATGTTATGATTAAAAACAAGAAAATGAACACTATATACATTTTCTTTCTCTGAAACCGTACAAAGTACCCATTTTAAACCTTTTTGGACGTTTGAAAATATTTTGTAGAAAACAATTTTTTCATGTTACAATATATTTTTTTTATATAAAATTTTGTAAATTAGGTTTTTTTTTCAGTTTTTAAGAGTATTAACGGCATTTTATACAAAACCCCTATTTACAAGTATAACATATTCGATTTGAATTATACATTTTTCAAAGTTTTTCAGGGTTTTACAATATCTTTATGACAAATCCATCTTCCCTTAGAAAAAAAGTATGTTTTTATCTCCAAAAGTGAGTTTTCCTGTAATTTTTTTTGAATTTTCATGTTTTAAATAAAAACATGAATAGTACGCTATATAGTATTGCTTTCTCTCTTTGAACTTACATAAACTACCCTATTTATACTTTTTTATTATTTTTAACAACATTTTGAAGAAAATATCTTTTTCATGCTATATAAAATGTAAAACAAGCCATTTCAAGGAAAATTATATATATTTCTTGTACAAAAAGGATTTTTCAGTGTTTTTTTTCTCTTCATTTGCACGTTTTCAATGAAAATGAAGGAAAAACCAAGAAATATATTATATTTTTATTGGAATTAATTTTTTTCTCTAAAAATTGCATAGATTATCCCTTTTCCAGCTCTTCTAGGAGAATTAACATCTTATCTAAAAAAGACCATCTTTTTTTAGTTCAGAAAAAAGGAATATATGCCATTACACGAAAAAAGTTTCTTTTCACCGAAAAAGTTAATTTTTCGGTGATTTACTGATTATTTCATTGTTTTCATTAAAAAATAAACAGAAAAAGCTGAATATTGCGACAATCTACTTTTTACTGAAAACAAATCATAAATGATAAATAAATACATAAACTAGCCTTTTTAAACTTTTTTATAGGTTTTAACAACATTTCGAAGAAAATTTCTTTTTCATGTCACATAAAATGTAAAAGAAGCCATTTCAAGGAAAAAAAATATATATTTCTTTTATAAAAAGGATTTTTCAGTGTTTTTTCTTTTCATTTGTACGTTTTGAATAAAAAAGAAGGAAAAAAGCAAAAAAAAAAAATATTAACTTTTTATTGTAATAAATTTTTTCTCTAAAAAATTGCATAAATTATTCCTTTTCCAGCATTTTTAGGAGAATTAACATCTATCTAAGAGAGACCATCTTTTTTTAGTTCAGAAAAAAAGGAATATATGCCATTTCAAGAAAAAAATTTCCTTTTCATCGAAAAATTGAATTTTTCGATGATTTTCTGATTATTTCATTGTTTTCATAAAAAAAAATAAACAAAAAACACTGAAAATTGCGACAATATACTTTTTACTGAAAAAAAAAATCATAAATGAAGTGTTTTTCAACGTTTTTAGGAGTATTAACGGCATTTTAAACAAAACCCCCTTTTACAAGAGTAATATATCCTATATGAATAAAGAAGAAAATTCTGCCTAAAAAGTTACTTTTTCAATGTTTTTTTTTCTTATTTTCATTTGTTGGTGGAAGAAAACCAAAAAAATAC
>CM035220.1:21415876-21428848 GCA_020233015.1 Callinectes sapidus | reverse complement strand
TGTTACAATATACTCTATCTATGTAAAATTCCATAAATTACGTTTTTTTCAGGTTTTTAGAGTATTAACGGCATTTTACATAAAACCCCCTTTTACAAATATAACATATGCGATTTGAATTTCAATTTTTCAACGTTTTTAAGGGTTTTACAATATTTTTATTTCAAATCCATCTTCCCTTAGAAAATAAAAGTATGTTTTTACATCCAAATGTGAGTTTTTCAGTAATTTTCTTTGAATTTCCATCTTTTAATTAAAAATATGAACAATACACTATAGCGTATTGTTTTTCAAATTAAAGTTACATAAACTACACTATTTAAACTTTTTAATTTGTTTTAACAACATTTTGAAGAAAATCTCTTTTTCATGTTACATAAAATGTAATACAAGCCATTTCAATAAAAATATATATATTTCTTGAAGAAAAAGGATTTTTAAGTGTTTTTTCCTTTCATTTCCATGTTTTGAATGAAAATTGAAGGAAAAAGCAAGCAATATATTAACTTTGCATGGCAATTCATTTTTTTCTCTCAAAATTGCATAAATTATCCCGTTTCCAGCGTTTCTTGGAGAATTAACGTCTTATCTAAGAAAGACCATCTTTATTTTAGTTCAGAAAAAAAAGAAATATGCAATTTCACGAAAGAAGTTTGTTTTCACCGAAAAAGTTAATTTTTTGATGATTTTCTGCTTATATCATTGTTTTCATCAAACAATAAACAAAAAACACTGAATATTGCCACAATATACTTTTTTTCTGAAAAACATAATAAATGACGTGTTTTTCAACGTTTTTAGGAGTATTAACGGCATTTTAAACAAAACCCTCTTTTACAAGTATAATATATGCAATTTCAACAGAGAAGAAAATTCTGCCTAAAAGTTACTTTTTCAAGGTATTTTTCATATTTCCATTTTTGCTGGAAGAAAACCAAAAAAATACATTCTTTATCTCGACAATATTTATTTTCTCTAAAATTGCACAAATTACCTATTTTTATGCTTTTATCCTTATTTTACGACAATATATTTTTTTTTCTCTAAAACTGCATAAATGACCCTTTTTATAATGTTTTCCGGAGATTTACTACTTTTAAAGGAAAAGCATCTCTTTTACGAAAAAAAGTATGATTTTGCACCAAAAGTCACTTTTTTAATAATTTTCTATTGATTTCAATATTTAGAATGAAAACTAGAAAATAAACAATATATATATTTTCTTTCTCTGGAACTGTACAGAGTATGCATTTTTAACCTTTTAGGACGTTTAAACTTATTTTGTAGAAAATGAGTTTTTCATGTTACAATATACATTTTCTATCTAAAAATTCATAAATTACGTTTTTTTTTTTCATTTTTTAAGAGTATTAACGGTATTTTACATAAACCTTCTTTTAAAAGTATAATATTTACGATTTGAATTACCCGTTTTTCAACGTTTTTAAGGGTTTTACAATATTTTTATGACAAATCAATCTTCCATTAGAAAAAAAAAAGTATGTTTTTACCTCCAAAATTGAGTTTTCAATAATGTTCTTTGAATTTCCATGTTTTAATTAAAAACATGAACAATACACTATAGCGTTTTGTTTTTTTCTTTAAAGTTACATAAACTACCCTGTTTAAACCTTTTTATTGGTTTTAACAACATTTTGAAGAAAATCCCTTTTTCATGTTACATAAAATGTAATACAAGCCATTTCAATGTAAAAATATATATTTCCTTAAGAAAAAGGATTTTTCAGTGTTCTTTTCCTTTCATTTCCATGTTTTGAGTGAAAACGAAGGAAAAAGCAAGAAATATATTAACTTTTCATGGCAATTAATTTTTTTCTATCAAAATTGCATAAATTATCCTGTTTCCAGCGTTTCTTGAAGAACTAACATCTTATATAAGAAAGACCATCTTTATTCTAGTTCAGAAAAAAGGAATATATGCATGCCATTTCACGAAAAAAGTTTCTTTTTACCGAAAAATTGAATTTTTCGGTTATTTTCTGCTTATTTCATTGTTTTCATAAAAAATAAACAAAAAACACTGAATATTGCCACAATATACTTTTTTTCTGAAAAAAATCATAAATGACGTGTTTTGCAACCTTTTTAAGAGTATTAACGGCATTTAAAAAAAAAACCCTTCTACAAGTATATTATATGCAATTTGAATAAAGAAGAAAATTCTGCCTAAAAAGTGACTTTTTCAAGGTTTTTTTTCATATTTTCATTTGTTGGTGGAAGAAAGACAAAAAAATACATTTTTTTTCTCGATAATACTTTTTTTCTGTAAAATTGCACAAATTACGTATTTTTATGCTTTTATCCTTATTTTACGACCATATATTTTTTTTCTCTAAAACCGCATAAATGACCCTTTTTTCAATGTTTTTCGGATATTTACTACTTTTAAAGGAAAACCATCTTTTTTTACGAAAAAAAATATGATTTAACACCAAAAGTAACTTTTTTAATAATTTTCTATTGATTTCAATGTTTTGATTAAAAACAAGAAAATAAACCATATATACATTTTCTTTCTCTGAAACTATACAAAGTATCCACTTTTAATCTTTTTGGACGATTAAAAACATTTTGTAAAAAACAACTTTCGTGTTACGATATAAATTTTCTATCTAAAATTTCATAAATTACGTTTTTTTCTGTTTTTAAGAGTATTAACGGTATTTTACATAAAAACCCCTTTTACAAGTATAACATATGAGATTTGAATTATCTATTTTTCAACGTTTTTAAGGATTTTAATACAATTTTATTTCAAATCCATCTTCCCTTAGAAAAAAAAAGTGTTTTTACCTAAAAAGTGAGTTTTTCAGTAATTTTATTTGAATTTCCCTATTTTAATTAAAAAACATGAACAATACGCTATAGCGTATTGTTTTTCTCTTTAAAATTGCATAAACTACCCTATTTAAACCTTTTTCTTGGTTTTAACAACATTTTGAAGAAAATCCCTTATTCATGTTAAATAAAATGTATTACAAGTCATTTCAATTAAAAAATATATATTTCTTTAAGAAAAAGGATTTTTCAGTGTTATTTGTTTTAATTTCCATGTTTTGAGTGAAAATGAAGGAAAAAGCAAGAAATGTATTAACTTTTAATGGCAATTCATTTTTTTCTCTCAAAACTGCATAAATTATCCCGTTTCCAGCATTTCTTGGAAAATTAACATCTTATTTAAGAAAGACCATCTTTATTTTAGTCCAGTAAAATGGAATATATGCTATTTTATGAGAAAAGTTTCTTTTCACTGAAAAAGTGAATTTTTCGATGATATTCTGCTTATTTCATTGTTTTCATCCAAACATTTGCAGAAAACACTAAAGACTGCCACAATGTACTTTTTTTCTGATAAAAATAATAAATGACGTGTTTTTCAACGTTTTTAGGAGTATTAACGGCATTTTAAACAAAATCTATTTTTACACGTATAATATATGCAATTTAATAAAGAAGAAAATTCGACCTAAAAATTGACTTTTTCAAGGTTTTTTTAATATTTTCATTTACTGGAAGAAAACCAAAAAATTATTATTTTTCTCGACAATATATTTTTTTTCTAAAATTGCACATATTACCTATTTTTATGCTTTTATCCTTATTTTACAACAATATATTTTTTTCTCTAAAACCGCATAAATGACCCTTTTTTCAATGTTTTTTTTAGAGATTTACTAATTTTAAAGGAAAACCATCTCTTTTACGAAAAAATATATGATTTTGCACAAAAAGTCACTTTTTAATAATTTTCTATTCATTTCAATGTTTTGATTGAAAACTAGAAAATAAACTACATATATATTTTTTTTCTCTGGAACTGTACAGAGTATCCATTTTTAACCTTTTTGGGCGTTTAAACTTATTTTGTGGAAAATAACTTTTTCATGTTTCAATATACATTTTCTATCTAAAATTTCATAAATTACGTTTTTTTTCCTGTTTTTAAGAGTATTAACGGTATTTTACATAAACCCCCTTTTAAAAGTATAATATTTACGATATGAATTATCCGTTTTTCAACATTTTTAAGGGTTTTACAATATTTTTATGACAATTCAATCTTCTATTAGAAAGAAAAAGTATGTTTTTACCTCCAAAAGTGAGTTTTCAAAAATTTTCTTTTAATTTCCATGTTTTAATTAAAAACATGAACAATACGCTATAGCGTTTTGTTTTTCTCTTTAAAGTTACATAAACTACTCTATTTAAACCTTTTTATTGGTTTTAACAACATTTTGAAGAAAATCCCTTTTTCATGTTACATAAAATGTAATACAAGCCATTTCAATGTAAAAATATATATTTCTTTAAGAAAAAGGATTTTTCAGTGTTTTTTTTTCATTTCCATGTTTTGAATGAAAATGAACGAAAAAGCAAGATATATTTTAACTTTTCATGGCAGTTCATTTTTTTCTCTCAAAATTACATAAATTATTCCGTTTCCAGCGTTTCTTGGAGAATTAACATCTTATCGAAGACCATCTTTATTTTAGTTCAGAAAAAAGGAATATATTCCATTTCACGAAAAAAGTTTCTTTTCACAAAAAATGTGAATATTTCGATGATTTTCTGCTTATTTCATTGTTTTCATCAAAAAATAAAACAAAAACACTAAATATTGCTACAATATACTTTTTTCTGAAAAAAATCATAAATGACGTGTTTTTCAACGTTTTTAGGAGTATAAACGGCATTTTAAACAAAACCCTCTTTTACAAGTATAATATATGCAATTTGAATAAAGAACAAAATTCTGCCTAAAAAGTGACTTTTTCAAGGTTTTCTTCATATTTTAATTTGTTGGTGGAAAAAAACCAAAAAATTCATTGTTTTTCTCGACAATATTTTTTTTCTAAAATTGCACATATTACCTATTTTTATGCTTTTATCCTTATTTTACGCTAATATATTTTTTTTCTCTAAAACCGCATAAGTGACCCTTTTTCCAATGTCTTTTTTTGGAGATTTTCTACTTTAAAAGGAAAACCATCTCTTTTACGAAAAAAATATGATTTTGCACCAAAAGTAACTTTTTTAATAATTTTCTATTGATTTCAATGTTTTGATTGAAAACTAGAAAATAAACAATATATATATTTTCTTTTTCTGAACCTGTACAGTGTATCCATTTTTAACCTTTTAGGATGTTTATACTTATTTTGTAGAGAATGACTTTTTCATGTTACAATATACATTTTCTATCTAAAATTTCATAAATTACGTTTTTTTTCAGTTTTTTAGAGTATTACCGGCATTTTACATAAACCCCCTTTTAAAAGTATAATTTTTACAATTTGAATTATCCGTTTTTCAACGTTTTTAAGGGTTTTACAATATTTTTATGACAAATCAATCTTCCATTAGAAAAAAAAAAGTATGTTTTTACCTCCAAAAGTGAGTTTTCAATAATTTTCTTTGAATTTCCATGATTTAATTAAAAACATGAACAATACGCTATAGCGTTTCATGTTACATAAAATGTAATACAAGCCATTTCAATGTAAAAATATATATTTCTTTAAGAAAAAGGATTTTTCAGTTTTTTTTTTTTTTTTCATTTCCATGTTTTGAATGAAAATGAAGGAAAAAGCAAGATATATTTTAGATTTTCATGGCAGTTCATTTTTTTCTCTCAAAATTACATAAATTTTTCCGTTTCCAGCGTTTCTTGGAGAATTAACATCTTATCGAGGAAAGACCATCTTTATAATAGTTCATAAAAAAAGGAATATATTCCATTTTACGAAAAATTTTTCTTTTCACCAAAAATGTGAATATTTCGAAGATTTTCTGCTTATTTCATTGTTTCCATCAAAAAATACACAAAAAACATTGAATATATGTACAATGTATTTTTTTCTGAAAAAAATCATAAATCACGTGTTTTTCAACGTTTTTAGGAGTATCAACGGCATTTTAAACAAAACCCTCTTTTACAAGTATAATATATGCAATTTGAATAAAGAACAAAATTCTGCCTAAAAAGTGACTTTTTCAAGGTTTTTTTCATATTTTCATTTGTTCGTGAAAAAAAATTTAAAATATACATTTTTTTTCTCCACAATATTTTTTCCTGTAAAATTGCACAAATTACCTATTTTTATGCTTTTACCCTTATTTTACGATAATATATATTTTTTTCTCTAAAATCGCATAAACGACAATTTTTACAATGTTTTTTGGAGATTTACTACTTTTAAAGGAAAACCATCTATATTTAAAAATAAAATATGCTTTTACACCAAAAGTCACTTTTTTAATAATTTTCTACTGATTTCAATGTTTTGATTAAAAACAAGAAAATAAACACTATATACATTTTCTTTCTCTGAAACTGTACAAAGTATCCATTTTTAACCTTTTTTAACGTTTAAACACATTTTGCAGAAAACAACTTTTTCATTTTACAATATACTTTTTCTATCTAAAATTTCATAAATTAGGTTTTTTTTCAGTTTTTAAGAGTATTAACGGCATTTTACATAAAAACCCCTTTCACAAGTATAACACATGTGATTTGAATTATCTATTTTTCAACGTTTTTAAGGATTTTACAATAATTTTATGGCAAATCCATCTTCCCTTAGAAAAAAAAAGTATGTTTTTACCTCCAAATGTGAGTTTTTCAGTAATTTTCTTTGAATTTCCCTATTTTAATTACAAAAACATGAACAATGCGCAATAGCGTATTGTTTTTCTTTTTAAAATTACATAAACTACCCTATTTATACCTTTTTCTTGGTTTTAACAACATTTTGAAGAAAATCCCTTTTTCATGTTACATAAAATGTAATACAAGTCATTTCAATGAAAAAAATATATATTTCTTTAAGAAACAGGATTTTCCAGTGTTATTTCTTTTCGTTTCCATGTTTTGAGTGAAAATGAAGGAAAAAGCAAGAAATACATGAACTTTTCAAGCCAATTCATTTTTTTCTCTCAAAATTGCATAAATTATCCCGTTTCCAGCGTTTCTTGGAAAATTAACATCTTATCTAAGAAAGACCATCTTTATTTTAGTTCAGAAAAAAAGGAATATAGGCCATTTAACGAAAAAAGTTTTATTTTCACGAAAAAGTGAATTTTTCGATGATTTTCTGCTTATTTCATTGTTTTCATCAAAAAATAAACAAAAAAACACTTAATATTGCCACAGTATACTTTTTTCTTATAAAATTCATAAATGACGTGTTTTTTAACGTTTTAGGAGTATTAACGGCATTAAAAAAAAACCCACTAACAAGTATAATATATGCAATTTGAATAAAGATGAAAATTCTGCCTAAAAAGTGACTTTTTTCAATTTTTTTTTCATATTTTCATATGTTGGTGGAAGAAAACAAAAAAATTCATTCTTTTACTCGACAATTTTTTTTTTTTCTAAAATTGCACATATTACCTATTTTTATGCTTTTATCCTTATTTTACGACAAAATATTTTTTTCTCTAAAACTGCATAAATGACATTTTTTTCAATGTTTTTTTTTGGAGATTTTCTACTTTAAAAGGAAAACCATCTCTTTTACGAAAAAAAAATTGATTTTGCACCAGAAGTAACTTTTTAATAATTTTCTATTGATTTCAATGTTTTGACTAAAAACTAGAAAATAAACACTATATATATTTTCTTTCTCTGGAACTGTACAGAGTATCCATTTTTAACCCTTTTTGACGTTTAAACTTATTTTGTAGAAAAAGACTTTTTTCATGTAACAATATACTTTTTCTATCCAAAATTTAATAAATTACGTTTTTTTCTAGTTTTTAAGAGTATTAATGGCATTTTACATAAACCCCCTTTTAAAAGTATAATATTTAAGATTTGAATTATCCATTTTTCAACGTTTTTAAAGGGTTTTACAGTATTTTTATAACAAATTAATCTCCCAATAGAAAAAAAAAGTACGTTTTTACCTCCAAAAGTGAGTTTTCAATAATTTTCTTTGAATTTCCATTTTTTAATTTAAAAAAAGTGAACAATACGCTATAGCGTATTGTTTCTCTCTTTAAAGTTACATAAATTTGAACTTTTTTATTGGTTTTAACAACATTTTGAAGAAAATCCCTTTTTCATGTTACATAAAATGTAATGCAAGCCATTTCAATGTAAAAATATATATTTCTTTAAGAAAAAGGAATTTTCAGTGTTTTTTTTTTATATACATGTTTTGAATGAAAATGAAAGAAAAAGCAAGATATATTTTAACTTTTTATGGCAGTTCATTTTTTTCTCTCAAAATTGCATAAATTTTCCCGTTTCCAGCTTTTCTATGAGAATTAACATCTTATCGAAGAAAGACCATCTTTATTTTAGTTCAGAAAAGAGGAATATATGCCATTTCACGAAAAAAGTTTCTCTTCATGTAAAATGTGAATATTTTGATGACTTTCTGCTTATTTCATTGTTTTCATCAAAAAATAAACAAAAAACACTGAATATTGGTACAATATACTTTTTTTCTGAAAAAAATCATAAATGACGTGTTTTTCAACGTTTTTAGGAGTATCAGCGGCATTTTAAACAAAACCTCCTTTCACAATTATAATATATGCAATTTGAATAAAGAACAAAATTCTGCCAAAAAAGTGACTTTTTCAAGGTTTTTTTCATATTTTCATTTGTTCGTTGAAAAAAACAAAAAAAAAATACAATTTTTTTCTCCACAATACTTTTTTTCTGTAAAATTACACAAATTACCTATTTTTTTGCTTTTATCCTTATTTTACGACAATATATATATTTTTGCTCTAAAACCGTATAAATGACCATTTTTTCAATGTTTTTCTGAGATTTACTGCTTTTAAAGGAAAACCATCTCTGTTTAAAAATAAAATATGCTTTTACACCAAAAGTCACTTTTTTAATAATTTTCTATTGATTTCAATGTTTTGATTAAAAACAATAAAATAAACACTATATACATTTTCTATCTCTGAAACTGTACAAAGTATCCATTTTTAACCTTTTTGGACGTTTAAACACATTTTGTAGAAAACAACTTTTTCATAATACAATATACTTTTTCTATCTTAAATTTCATAAATTACGTTTTTTTTCAGTTTTTAAGAGTATTAACGGCATTTTACATAAAACCCCTTTTTACATGTATAACATATGCGATTTGAATTAACTATTTTTCAACGTTTTTAAGGATTTTACAATAATTTTATGGCAAATCCATCTTCCCTTGGAAAAAAAAAGTATGTTTTTACCTCCAAAAGTGAGTTTTTCTATAATTTTCTTTGAATTTCCCTGTTTTAATTAAAAAAACATGAACAATACACTTTAGCGTATTGTTTTTCTCTTTAAAATTACATAAAAAACCCTATTTAAACCTATTTCTTGGTTTAAGGAAGATTTTGAAGAAAATCCCTTTTTCATGTTACATAAAATGTAATGCAAGTCATTTCAATGAAAAAAATATGTATTTCTTTAAGAAAAAGGATTTTTCAGTGTTATTTCTTTTCATTTCCATGTTTTGAGTGAAAATGAAGGAAAAAGAAAAATATATTAACTTTTCATGGCAATTCATTTTTTTCTCTCAAAATTGCATAAATTATCCTGTTGCCAGTGTTTCTTGGAGAATTAATATCTTATCGCAGAAAGACCATCTTTATTTTAGTTCAGAAAAAAGGAATATATTCCATTTCACGAAAAAAGTTTCTTTACACCAAAAATGTGAATATTTCCATGATTTTCTGCTTATTTCATTGTTTTCATAAAAACATATGCAGAAAACACTAAATATTGCCACAATATACTTTTTATCTGAAAAAAATAATGAATGACGTGTTTTTCAACGTTTTTAGGAGTATTAACGGCATTTTAAACAAAATCCCTTTTTACATGTATAATATCTGCAATTTAATTAAAAAAAAAATTCTACCTGAAAAGAGACTTTTTCAAGGTTTTTTTTAATATTTTCATTTGCTGGTGGAAGAAAACCAAAAAAATATTCTTTTTCTCGACAATATTTTTTTTCTCTAAAATTGAACATATTACCTATTTTTATAATTTTATCCTTATTTTATGACAATATATTTTTTTCTCTAAAACCGCATGAATGACCCTTTTTTCAATGCTTATTTTGGAGATTTACTACTTTTCAAGGAAAACCATCTCTTTTACGAAAAAAATATATGATTTTGCACAAAGTCACTTTTTAATAATTTTCTATTGATTTCAATGTTTTGATTAAAAACTAGAAAATAAACACTATATATATTTTCTTTCTCTGGAACTGTACAGAGTGTCCATTTCTAATCTTTTTGGACGTTTAAACTTATTTTGTAGAAAATTACTTTTTTACGTTACAATATATTTTTTAATCTAAAATTTCATAAATTACGTTTTTTTTTCAATTTCAAAGAGTATTAACAGCATTTTACATAAAACCCCTTTTACAAGTATAATATTTACTATTTGAATTATCCATTTTTTTTAAACGTTTTTAAGGATTTTACAATATATTTATGTCAAATCAAACTTTCCTTAAAAAAAAAAGTATGTTTTTACCTCCAAAAACTAGTTTTCAGTAATTTTCTTTTAATTTCCATTTTTAATTAAAAACATAAACAATACGCTATAACGTATTGTTTTTTCTTTTTAAAGTTACATAAACTAAACTATTTAAACCTTTTTATTGGTTTTAAAAAATTTTGAAGAAAATGTCTTTTTCATGTTACATAAAATGTAATACAAGCCATTTCAATAAAAAAATGTTTATTTCTTTAAGATAAAGGATTTTTCAGTGTTTTTTTTTTCATTTCCATGTTTTTAATGAAAATGAAGGAAAAAGCAAGATATATTTTAACTTTTCATGGCAATTCACTTTTTTCTCTCAAAAATACATAAATTATCCCGTTTCTAGCGTTTCTTGGAGAATTAACAACTTATCGAAAAAAGACCATCCTTATTTTAGTTCAGAAAAAAAGGAATATATGTCATTTCACGAAAAAAGTTTCTTTTCACCAAAAATATGAATATTTCGATGATATTTCTGCTTATTTCATTGTTTTCATCAAAATATAAACTAAAAAATCTGAATATTGCTACAATATACTTTTTTTCTGAAAAAAATCATAAAAGACGTTTTTTTCAACGCTTTTAGGAGTATCAACGGTATATTAAACAAAACCCCTTTTTACAAGTATTATATATGCAATTTGAATAAAGAAAAAAATTCTGCCTAAAGATTGATTTTTTCAAGTTTTTTTCCATATTTTCATTTGTTCGTCAAGAAAACAAAAAAAATTCATTTTTTTTTCTCCACAATACTTTTTTTTCTGTAAAATTACCCAAATTACCTATTTTTATGCTTTTATCCTTATTTTACGACAATATATATTTTTTTCTCTAAAACCGCATAAATGACCCTTTTTTCAATGTTTTTCGGAGATTTACTACTTTTAAAGGAAAACCATCTCTTTTACGAAAAACAATATGATTTTACACCAAAATTCACTTTTTTTAATAATTTTCTATTAATTTCAATGTTTTGATTAAAAACAAGAAAATAAACACTATATATACTTTTTTTTCTCTGAAACTGTACAGAGTATCCATTTTTAACCTTTTTGGACGATTAAACACATTTTGTAGAAAACAACTTTTTCATGTTACAATATAATTTTTCTATGTAAAATTCCATAAATTACGTTTTTTCCAGTTTTTAAAAGTATTAACGGGATTTTACATACAACCCTCTTCTACAAGTATAACATATGCGATTTGAAATATCAATTTTTCAAAGTTTTTACGGGTTTTACAATATTTTTATGTCAAATCCAACTTCCCTTAGAAAATAAAAGTATGTTTTTACATCCAAAAGTGCGTTTTTCAGTAATTTTCTTTGAATTTCCATGTTTTAATTAAAAATATGAACAATACACTAAAGCGTTTTGTTTTTCTCTTTAAAGTTTCTTATTTAAACCTTTTTATTTGTTTTAACAACATTTTGAAGAAAATCTCTTTTTCATGTTACATAAAATGTAATACAAGCCATTTCAATGAAAAAATATATATTTCTTTAAGGAAAAGGATCTTTCAGTGTTTTTTTTCCTTTCATTTCCATGTTTTGAATGAAAATTCAAAAAGCAAGAAATATATTAACTTTTCATGGCAATTCATTTTTTTTCTCTCAAAATTCCATAAATTATGCCGTTTCCAGTGTTTCTTCGAGAATTAACATCTTATCTAAGAAAGACAATCTTTATTTTAGTTCAGAAAAAAGGAATATATGCAATTTCACGAAAAAAGTTTCTTTTTACCGAAAAAATTAATTTTTTGATGATTTTCCTCTTATTTCATTGTTTTCATCAAACAATAAACAAAAAACACTGATAATTGCCACAATATACTTTTTTTCTGAAAAAAAAAATAAATGACGTGTTTTTCAACGTTTTTAGGAGTATTAACGGCATTTTAAACAAAACCCCCTTTCACAAGTATAGAATATGCAATTTGAATAAAGAAGAAAATTCTGCCTAAAAAGTGACTTTTTCAAGTTTTTTTTCACATTTTCATTTGTTGGTGGAAAAAAACCAAAGAAATACTTTCTTTATCTCGACAATATTTTTTTTCTCTAAAATTGCACAAATTACCTATTTTTATACTTTTATCCTTATTTTACGACAATATATTTATTTTTCTTTAAATCGCATAAATGACCTTTTTTTCAATGTTTTTCGGAGATTTACTATTTTTAAAGGAAAACCATCTCTTTTACGAAAAAAATATATGATTTTACACCAAAAATCACTTTTTTTTAATAATTTTCTATTGATTTCAATGTTTTGATTAAAAACAAGAAAATAAACACTATATACATTTTCTTTCTCTGAAACTGTACAAAGTATCCATTTTTAACCTTTTTGGACGTTTAAACACATTTTGTAGAAAACAACTTTTTCATGTTACATATACTTTTTCTATGTATAATTCTATAAATA
>CM035220.1:21291154-21303078 GCA_020233015.1 Callinectes sapidus | reverse complement strand
TACTCTTAAAAACTGAAAAAAAAACGTAATTTATGTAATTTTAGATAGAAAAACTATATTGTAACAAAAAAATTATTGTCTACAAAATGTGTTTAAACTTCCAAAAACGTTAAAAATGGGTACTTTGTACAGTTTCAGAGAAATAAAATGTATATAGTGTTTATTTTTCTTTTTTTAATCAAAACACTGAAATCAATAGAAAATGATAAAAAAGTAACATTTGGTGTAAAATCTTTTTTTTTCGTAAAAGATAATGAAAATCTCCGAAAAACATTGAAGAGAGGGTCATTTATGCAGTTTTAGATAAAAAAAAAATATTATTGTAAAAGAAGGATAGAAGCCTAAAAATAGGTAATTTGTGCAATTTTAGAGAAAAAAATAATGTCGAGAAAAAGAATGTATTTTTTTGGTTTTATTTCACCAACAAATGAAAATAAGAAAAAAAAAATAGAAAAAGTCACTTTTTATGCAGAATTTTCTTCTTTGTTCAAATTGCATATTATACTTTCAAAAAAAAAAAAAAAAAAAAAAACGTTTTGTTTAAAATGCTGTTAATACTCCTCTCAAACGTTAAAAAACAGGTCATTTATGAATTTTTTCAGAAAAAAAGTGTATTGTCACAATACTCAGTGTTTTTTTGTTTATTTTTTGAAGAAAACAATGAAATAAGGAGAAAATCATCGCAAAATTCACTTTTTTGGTGAAAAGAAGTTTGTTTTTTTCGTGAAATGGCATATACTCCTTTTTTCTGAACTAAAAAAAGATGGTCTTTTTAGATAAGATGTTAATTGTTTTAAAAAAGCTGGAAAAGGAATAATTTATGCAATTTTGAGAGAAAAAAATGAATTGCAGTAAAAAGCTAATATATTTCTTGCTTTTTCTTTCATTTTCAATCAAATCATGGAAATGAAAAGAAAAAAAACACTAAAAAATCCTTTTCCTAAAAGAAATATATAGTTTTTACCTTGAAATGGCTTGCATTACATTTTTTGTAACATGAAAAAGGGATTTTCTTCAAATTGTGTTTAAAACCAATAAAAATGTTTAAATAGGGAAGATTATGTAACTTTAAACAGAAAAACAATACGCTATAGCATATTTTTCATGTTTTTTACAGAAATTCATAGAAAATTACGTAAAAACTCACTTTCGGAGGTAAAAAAATACTTTTTTCTAAAAGATGATGGATTTGTCATAAAAATATTGTAAAACCCTTAAAAACGTTGGAAAATGGATAATTCAAATCGCATATGTTATACTCTTTTAAGGGGATTTTATGTAAATTATCGTTAATACTCTTAAAAAGTAAAAAACGTAATTTATGAAATTTTAGATAGAAAAAGTATATTGTAACATGAAAAAATTGTTTTCTACAAAATGTGTTTAAACGTCCAAAAAATTTAAAAATGGGTACTTTGTACAGTTTTGGAGAAAGAAAATGTATATAGTGTTTATTTTCCTGTTTTTAATCATAACATTGAAATCAATAGAAAATGATAAAAAAGTGACTTTTTGTGTAAAATCACTTTTTTTCGTAAAAGAAATGATTTTCCTTTAAAAGTTGTAAATATCCGAAAAACATTGAAAAAAAAGTCATTTATGCTGTTTTGGAGAAAAAAAATATGTTATCGAAAAATAAGGATAAAAGCTAAAAAATAGGAAATTTGTGCAATTATAGAGAAAAAAAATATTGTCGAGAAAAAGAATATATTTTTTTGGTTTTCTTCCACCAACAAATGAAAATAAGAAAAAACTTTGAAACAGTCACTTTTTTAGGCAGAATTTTCATTTTTATTCAAATTGCATATATTATACTTGCAAAAAGGAGTTTTGTTTAAAATGCCGTTAATACTTTTGAAAACGTTAAAAAACACGTAATTTATGATTTTTTTTCAGAAAAAAATGTATATTGTCACAATATTCATTGTTTTTTGTGTATTTCTCGACGAAAGCAATGAAATAAGCAGAAAATCATCGAAAAATTCACTTTTTCGGTGAAAAGAAAGTTTTTTTTTGTTAAATGCCATATATTTTTTTTTCTGAACTAAAAAAAGATTGTCTTTCTTAGATAAGGTGTTAATTATCCTAAAAACGCTGGAAAGGGGATAATTTATGCAATTTTGAGAGAAAAAAATGAATTGCAGTAAAATGTTAATATATTTCTTGCTTTTTTCCTTAATTTTCAATCAACAAATGGAAATGAAAAGAAAAAACACTAAAAACTCATTTTCTAAAAGAAATATATTTTTTTCCTTGAAAAACAGGAAATTCTTCAAATTGTTGTTGAAACCAATAAAAAGGTTTAAATAGGGTAGTTTATGTAACTTTAAATAGAAAAACAATACGCTATAGCATATTGTTCATGTTTTTAATTAAAACATGGAAATTCATAGAAAATTAATTAAAAACTTATTTCTGGAGGTAAAAACATAATTTTTCTTATAAAGGTTGATGGATTTGTCATAAAATTATTGGTAAACCCTTAAAACCGTTAAAAAATGGATAATTCAAATCGCATATGTTATTCTTGTTTAAAAGGGGGTTTTATGTAAATTGCCGTTAATACTCCTAAAAACTGAAAAAAAACGTAATTTATGTAATTTTACATAGAAAAACTACATCGTAACGTGAATAAGTTGTTTTCTAAAAATGTGTTTAAACATCCAAAAACGTTAAAAATGTACTGTTTGTACAGTTTCAGAGATATAAAATGTATATAGTGTTTATTTTCCTTTTTTTAATCAAAACACTGATATCAATAGAAAATGATAAAAAAAAGTGACTTTTGGTGTTAAATAATTTTTTTTTCGTAAAGGAGATGGTTTTCCTTTAAAAAATGTAAATCTCCGAAAAACATTGAACAAAGTGTCATTTATGCAGTTTTGGAAAAAAAATATATATTATCGTAAAAGAAGGATAAAAGCTTAAAAATAGGTAATTTGTGCAATTTTAGAGAAAAAAAAATAATGTCGAGAAGGAGAATGTATTTTTTTGGTTTTATTCCACCAAAAAATGAAAATAAGAAAAAAAAAAAAAACAGAAAAATTCACTTTTTATGCAGAATTTTCTTCTTTATTCAAATTGCATATATTATACTTAAAAAAAGTTTTTTTTTTAAATGCCGTTAATACTCCTGAAAACGTTAAAAGACAGGTCATTTATGATTTTTTTCAGAAAAAAGTATATTGTCACAATACTCAGTGTTTTTTGCTGATTTTTTGACGAAAACAATGAAATAAGAAGAAAATCATCGAAAAATTCAGTTTTTTGGTGAAAAGAAGTTTTTTTTTCGTGAAATGGCATATAATCCTTTTATCTGATCTAAAAAAAGATGGTCTTTCTTACATAAGATGTTAATTCTTTTAAAAACGCTGGAAAAGGGATAATTTATGCAATTTTGAGATAAAAAATGAAATGCAGTAAATGTTAATATATTTCTTGCTTTTTCTTTTATTTTCAATCAAATCATGGAAATGAAAAGAAAAAAAAACACTAAAATTTTTTTTTTCTAAAAGAAATATATAGTTTTTACCTTGAAATGGCTTGTATTGCATTTTTTGTAACATGAAAAATGGAATTTCTTCAAATTGTGTTTAAAACCAATAAAAAAGTTTAAATAGGGAAGATTATGTAACTTTAAACAGAAAAACAATACGGTATAGCATATTTTTCATGTTTTTTTATTAAAATTCATAGAAAATTACTTAAAAACTCACTTTTGGAGGTAAAAACGTACTTTTTTTTCTAAAAGATGATTGATTTGTCATAAAAATATTGTAAAACACTTTAAAACGTTGGAAAATGGATAATTCAAATCGCATTTGTTATACTTGTTTAAGGGGATTTTATGTAAATTATTGTTAATACGCTTAAAAATGAAAATAACGTAATTTATGATATTTTAGATAGAAAAAGTATATTGTAACATGAAATATTGTTTTCTACAAAATGTGTTGAAACGTCTAAAAAGGTTAAAAATGTGTACTTTGTTCAGTTTCGGAGAAAGCAAATGTATATAGTGTTTATTTTCCTGTTTGTAATCAAAACATTGAAATCAATAGAAAATTAATAAAAAGTGACTTTTGGTGTAATATCATATATTTTTTTTCGTAAAAGAAATGATTTTCCTTTAAAAGTTGTAAATCTCCGGAAAACATTGAAAAAAGGTCATTTATGCAGTTTTGGAGAAAAAAATGTTATCGTAAAAAAACAATAAAAGCATAAAAATTGGTAATTTGTACAATTTTAGAGAAAAAAAAATATTGTCAAGAAAAATAATGTATTTTTTTTTGGTTTTCTTCCACCAACAAATGAAAATAAGAAAAAAACATTGAAAAAGTCAGTTTTTAGCCAGAATTTTCTTTTTTATTGAAATTGCATATATTATACTTGTAAAAAGGGGTTTTGTTTAAAATGCCGTAAATACTCCTAAAAATGTTAAAAAACACGTAATTTATGATTTCTTTTCAGAAAAAAATGTATATTGTCACAATATTCAGTGTTTTTTGTTTATTTTTCGACGAAAGCAATGAAATAAGAAGAAAATCATTGAAAATTTCACTTTCTCGGTGAAAAGAAAGTTTTCTTTAGTTAAATGCCATATATTTCTTTTTTTCTGATTTAAAATAAAGATGGTCTTTCTTAGATAAGATGTTAATTATCCTAAAAACGCAGGAAAAGGAATAATTTATGCAATTTTGAGAGGAAAAAATGAATTGCAGTAAAATGCTAATATATTTCTTGCTTTTTTCCTTCATTTTCAATCAAAAAATGGAAATGAAAAGAAAAAACACTAAAAACTCATTTTTCTAAAAGAAATATATATTTTTTTCCTTGAAAAACGGGATTTTCTTCAAATTGTTGTTGAAACCAATAAAAAGGTTTAAATAGGGTAGTTTATGTAACTTTAAATAGAAAAACAATACGCTATAGCATATTGTTCATGTTTTTAATTAAAACATGGAAATTCATAGAAAATTAATTAAAAACTTACTTTTTGTAGGTAAAAACACACTTTTTCTTATAAGGGTTGATGGATTTGTCATAAAAATATTGTAAAACCCTTAAAACCATTAAAAAATGGATAATTCATGTCGCATATTTTACTCTTGTTTAAAAGAGGGTTTTATGTAAATTGCCGTTAATACTCTTAAAAACTGAAAAAAACGTAATTTATGTAATTTTAGATAGAAAAACTATATTGTAACATGAAAAAGTTCTTTTGTACAAAATGTGTTTAAACGTCCAAAAACGTTAAAAATGTACAGTTTGTACAGTTTTAGAGAAATAAAATGTATATAGTGTTTATTTTCCTTTTTTTAATCAAAACACTGAAATCAATAGAAAATGATAAAAAGTGACTTTTGGTGTAAATTTTTTTTTTTTTTCGAAAAAGAGATGGTTTTCCTTTAAAAAATGTAAATCGAAAAACATTGAAAAAAGTGTCATTTATCCAGTTTTGGAGAAAAAAAAATATATTATCGTAAAAGAAGGATAAAAGCTTAAAAATAGGTAATTTGTGCAATTTTAGAGAAAAAAAATGTCGAGAAGAATAATGTATTTTTTTTTTTGTTTTATTCCACCAACAGATGAAAATAAGAAAAAAACATAGAAAAAGTCACTTTTTATGCAGAATTTTCTTCTTTATTCAAATTGCATATATTATACTTTAAAAAAAAGGTTTTGTTTAAAATGTCGTTAATACTCCTCAAAACGTTAAAAAAAAGGTCATTTATGAATTTTTTCAGAAAAAAAGTATATTGTCACAATACTCTGTATTTTTTGTTTTTTTGACGAAAACAATGAAATAAGAAGAAAATCATCGAAAAATTCACTTTTTTGGTGAAAAGAAGTTTTTTTCGTGAAATGGCATATACTTCTTTTTTCTGAACTAAAATTAGATGGTGTTTCTTAGATAAGATGTTAATTCTTTAAAAAGCGCTGGAAAAGGGATAATTTATGCAATTTTGAGAGAAAAAATAAATTGCAGTAAAATTTTAATATATTTCTTCCTCTTTCTTTCATTTTCAATCAAATCATGGAAATGAAAAGAAAAAAACACTAAAAAATTTTTTTTCTAAAAGAAATATATAGTTTTTACCTTGAAATGGCTAGTATTACATTTTTTGTAACGTGAAAAAGGGATTTTCTTCAAATTGTGTTTAAAACCAATAAAAAAGTTTAAATAGGGAAGAATATGTAACTTTAAACAGAAAAACAATACGCTATAGCATATTTTTCTTGTTTTTTTTTTTTTATTAAAATTCATAGAAAATTAATTAAAAACTCACTTTTGGAGGTTAAAACATACTTTTTTTTCTAAAAGATGATGGATTTGTCATAAAAATATTGTAAAATCCTTAAAAACGTTGGAAAATGGATAATTCAAATCGCATATATTATACTTGTTTAAGGGGATTTTATGTAAATTATTGTTAATACGCTTAAAAATGAAAAAAAACGTAATTTATTAAATTTTAGACAGAAAAAGTATATTGTAACATGAAAAGTTGTGTTCTATAAAAAGTGTCGAAACGTTCAAAAAGGTTAAAAATGGGTACTTTGTACAGTTTCGGAGAAAGAAAATGTATATAGTGTTTATTTTCCTGTTTTTAATCAAAACATTGAAATCAATAGAAAATTAATAAAAAGTGACTTTTGGCGTAATATCATATTTTTTTTCGTAAAAGAAATGATTTTCCTTTAAAAGTTGTAAATCTCCGGAATACATTGAAAAAAGGTCATTTATGCAGTTTTGGAGAAACAAATATGTTATCGTAAAACAAGAATAAAAGCATAAAAATAGGTAATTTGTGCAATTTTAGAGAAAAAAAATATTGTCGAGAAAAAGAATGTATTTTTTTTTTGGTTTTCTTCCAGCAACAAATGAAAATAAGAAAAAAACATTGAAAAAGTCAGTTTTTAGGCAGAATTTTTTTTTTATTCAAATTGCATATATTATACTTGTAAAAAGGAGTTTTGTGTAAAATACCGTTAATACTCCTAAAAACGTTAAAAAACACGTATTTTATGATTTCTTTTCAGAAAAAAATGTATATTGTCACAATATTCAGTGTTTTTTTGTTTATTTTTCGACGAAAGCAATGAAATAAGAAGAAAATCATCGAAAAATTCACCTTCTAGGTGAAAAAGAAAGTTTTTTTTTGTTAAATGGCATATATTTTTTTTTCTGATATAAAAAATGATGGTCTTTCTTAGATAAGATGTTAATTATCCTAAAAACCCAGGAAAGGGGATAATTTATGCAATTTTGAGAGAAAAAAATGAATTGCAGTAAAATGTTAATATATTTCTTGCTTTTTTCGTTCATTTTCAATCAAAAAATGGAAATGAAAAGAAAAAACACTAAAAACTCCTTTTTCTAAAAGAAATATATATTGTTTTTCCTTGAAAAAGGGGTTTTTCTTCAAATTGTTGTTAAAACCAATAAAAAGGTTTAAATAGGGTAGTTTATGTAACTTTAAATAGAAAAACAATACGCTATAGCATATTGTTCATGTTTTTAATTAAAACATAGAAATTAATAGAAAATTAATTAAAAACTTACTTTTGGAGGTAAAAACATACTTTTTCTTATAAGGGTTGATGGATTTGTCATAAAAATATCGTAAAACCATTAAAACCGTTAAAAAATGGATAATACAAATCGCATATCTTATACTTGTAAAAAAGGGTTTTATGTAAAATGCCGTTAATACTTTTAAAGACTGAAAAAAATGTAATTTATGAAATTTTAGATAGAAAAAGTATATTGTAACATGAAAAAGTTGTTTTCTACAAATTGTGTTCAAACGTCCAGAGAGGTTAAAAACCGATACTTTGCATAGTTTAAGAGAAAGAAAATGTATATAGTGTTTATTTTCTTGTTTTCAATCAAAACATTGAAATCAATAGAAAATTATTAAAAATGTGACTTTCGGGGTAAAAACATATATTTTTTTTTCGTAAAAGAGATGATTTTCCTTTATAAGTAGTAAATCTCCGAAAAACATTAAAAAAAAGGGTCATTTATGCGGTTTTGGAGAAAAAAATATATTGTCGTAAAATAAGGATAAAAGCATAAAAATAGGTAATTTGTGCAATTTTAGCGAAAAAAAGTATTGTCAAGAAAAAGAATGTATTTTTTTTGGTTTTCTTCTATCAACAAATGAAAATATGAAAAAAACCTTGAAAAAAATCAATTTTTTAGGCAGAATTTTCTTCTTTATTCAAATTGCATATATTATACATGTAAAAGGGGGTTTTGTTTAAAATGCCGTTAATACTCATAAAAACATTGAAAAACACGTCATTTATGATTTTTTTGGGAAAAAAGAATATTGTGGCAATATTCAATGTTTTTTGTTTATTTTTAGATGAAAACAATGAAATAAGCAGAAAATCATAAAAAAAATTCACTTTTTCGGAGAAAAGAAACTTTTTTCGTGAAATGGCATATATTACTTTTTTCTGAACTAAAATAAAGATGGTCTTTTTTTGGATAATATATTAATTCTCCAAGAAAGGCTGGAAACGGGATAATTTAAGGAATTTTGAGAGAAAAAAATGAATTGCCATGAAAAGTTAATATATTTCTTGCTTTTTCCTTTATTTTCACTCAAAACATGGAAATGAAAAGAAAAAACACTGAAAATTGCTTTTTCTTAAATATATATATATATTTTTTCATTGAAATGACTCGTATTACATTATATGTAACATGAAAAAAAGAGATTTTCTTCAAAATGTTGTTAAAACCAATAAAAAGGTTTAAATAGTGTAGTTTATGTAACTTTAAAGAGAAAAACAATACGCTATAGAGCCGTGGTTCCCAACAGTGGTCCAGTGGACCCCTTGGGGGTCCACGAAGGCCTGGCCGGGGGTCCACGTGTAATGATCTTTTTTTTTTTTCTCTATTTCTTTTTCAAAATAATCAAGTATCACCTAGTAACTCGCTTGCCTTCGTTTTCTTTAATAGCTTACATTAATAGCTTAGGTCGTGGACGACGAAATGGAGGAGGCAGAGGAGCTGCTCATGCTCCGAGAATCAGCAGTGGCCAAGGCAGAATTCCGAAAGCTAAGCCTCAGCGAATTTTGGCTACAACAGCAGGACACCTATCCACGTCTTTGCAACAAGGCAGCGCAGATGTTTCTCCCGTTTCCTACGACGTACTTGTGTGAAGCAGGGTTTTCAGTGATGTTCGATCTGAAGCCAAAGAAGAGAAATCGACTTGAAATGAGTAGTGATATGAGACTCGCATGTTCTGAGACCAAACCAAACATATTAAGACTGGTCGCGGACTGCAAAGAGCAGGTCTCGCATTGAAATTGAAATTCGCGTTTTTGACAAAATTGAGGCGGGGTCCACGGAAAGTGCCCGAAGACCGTTAGGGGTCCACGAGCCGAATCCAGTTGGGAACCACTGCTATAGAGTATTGTTCATGTTTTTAATTATTGCATGGATATTCAAAGAAAATTGCTGAAAACTCACTTTTGGAGGTAAAAACATACTTTTTTTTCTAAGGGGCGATGGATTTGTCATAAAATTATTGTAAAACTCTTAAAAACGTTGAAAAATGGATAATTCAAATCGCATATGTTATACTTGTAAAATAGGGCTTTATGTAAAATGCCGTTAACACTCTTAAAATTGAAAAAAAAAAATAAATAAATAAAAAATAAATTTATGAAATTTTAGATAGAAAAAGTATATAATAATATGAAAAAGTTGTTTTCTACAAAATGTGTTTAAACGTCCAAAAAGGACGGATACTTGGATACTTTGTACAGTTTAAGAGAAAGAAAATGTTTATAGTGTTTATTTGCATGGTTTTAATCAAAACATTGAAATCAATAGAAAATTTTTAAAAAAGTAACTTTTTGGGTAAAAACATATTTTTTTTCGTAAAAGAGGTGGTTTTCCTTTAAAAGTAGTATCTCCAAAAAGCATTGAAGAAAAGGTAATTTATGCTGTTTTAGAGAAAAAAAATATGTCGTCGTAAAATAAGGATAAAAGCATAAAAATAGGTAGTTTGTGTCAATTTTAGAGAACAGAAGTATTGTCGAGAAAAAGAATGTATTTTTTTGGTTTTCTTCCACCAACAAATGAAAATATGAAAAAAAGCTTGAAAACGACACTTTTTATGCAGAATTTTCTTCTTTATTCAAATTGCGTATATAATACTTGAAAAAGGGGGTTTTGTTTAAAATGCCGTTAATACTCCTAAAAACGTTGAAAAGCACGTCATTTATGATTTTTTTTCAGAAAAAAAAGTATATTGTTGCAATATTCAGTGTTTTTTGTTTATTTTTTATGAAAAGAATGAAATAAGCAGAAAATCATAGAAAAATTGCCTTTTTCGGTGAAAACAAACTTTTTTTCGTGAAATGTCATATATTCCTTTTTTCTGAACTAAAATAAAGATGGTCTTACTGAGATAAAATGTTAATTCTCCAAGAAACGCTGTAAACGGGATAATTTATGGAATTTTAAGAGAAAAAAATAAATTGTTATAAAAATTTGTTATATTTCTTGCTTTTTCCTTCATTTTAACTCAAAACATGGAAATGAAAAGAAATAACACTGAAAAATCCTTTTCCATAAAGAAATATATATTTTTCATTCAAATGGCTTGTATTACATTTTATGTTACATGAAGAAAGGATTTTCTTCAAAATGTTGTTAAAAGCAATAAAAAGGTTTAAATAGAGTAGTTTATGTAACTTTAAAGAGAAAAACAATACGCTCTAGTGTATTGTTCATGTTTTTAATTAAAACATGGAAATTCCTAGAAAATTACTTAAAAACTCACTTTTGGAGGTAAAAACATACTTTTTTTTCTAAGGGAAGATGGATTTGTCATAAAAATATTGTAAACCCCTTAAAAACGTTGAAAAATGGATAATTCAAATAGTATATGTTATACTTGTAAAAGGGGGTTTTATGTAAAATGCCGGTAATACTCTTAAGAATTAAAGGAAACGTAATTTATGAAATTTTAGATAGAAAAAGTATATTGTAACATTTTTTTCTACAAAATGTGTTTTAACGTCCAAAAAGGTTAAAAATGAATACTTTGTACAGTTTAAGAGAAAGAAAATGTATATATTGTTTATTTTCTTGTTTTTAATCAAAACATTGAAATCAATAGAAAATTACTAAAAAACTGACTTTCGGGGTAAAAACTTTTTTTTTTTTTTTTGTAAAAGAGATGGTTTTCTTTTAAAAGTAATAAATCTCCGAAAAACATTCAAAAAAGGATTATTTATGCGGTTTATGAGAAAAAAAATATATATTGTCATAAAATAAGGATAAAAGCATAAAAATCGGTAATTTGTGCAATTTTAGAGAAAAAAAGTATTCTCGAGAAAAAGAATGTATTTTTTTGGTTATCTTCAATCAACAAATGAAAATATGAAAAAACCATGAAAAGTCACTTTTTACTCAAAATTTTCTTCTTTTTTCAAATTACATATATTATACTTGTAAAAGTGGGTTTTGTTTAAAATGCCGTTAACACCCCTAAAAACGTTGAAAAACACGTCATTTATGATCTTTTTCAGAAAAAAAGTATATTGTGGCAATATTCCGTGTTTTTTGTTTATCTTTTGATGAAAACAATGAAATAACAAGAAAATCATCGAAAAATTAACTTTTTCGGTGAAAAGAAACATTTTCGTGAAATGGCATATATTCCTTTTTTCTGAACTAAAATAAAGATGGGGTTTCTTAGATAAGATGCTAATTCTCCAGGAAACGCTGGAAACGGGATAATTTAAGCAATTTTGAGAGAAAAAAATCAATTGCCATAAAGATTTAATATATTTCTTGCTTTTTCCTTCATTTTTACTCAAAACATAGAAATGAAAAGAAAAAACACTGAAAAATGCTTTTTCTTACAGAAATATATATATATATATATATA
>CM035220.1:21271140-21282707 GCA_020233015.1 Callinectes sapidus | reverse complement strand
AATAACACTGAAAAAATTTTTTCTTAAAGAAATATAACTTTTTTTCATTTAAATGGCTTGTATTACATTTTATATAACATGAAAATGGGATTTTCTTCAAAATGTTGTTAAAACCTATAAAAAGGTTTAAATAGGGTAGTTTATGTAACTTTAAAGAGAAATACAATACGGTATACGGTATTGTTCAAGTTTTTAATTAAAACATGGAAATTCAAAGAAAATTACTGAAAAACTCACTTTTGGAGGTAAAAACATACTTTTTTTTGTAAGAGAAGATGGATTTGTCATAAAAATATTGTAAAACCCTTAAAAACATTTGAAAAATGGATAATTCAAATCGCATATGTTATACTTGCAAAAGGGGGTTTTATGTAAAATGCCGATAATACTCTTAAAAAGTGAAAAAAACGTAATTTATGAAATTTTAGATAAAAAAGGTATATTGTAATATGAAAAAGTTGTTCTCTACAAAATGTGTTTAAACGTCGAAAAAGGTTGAAAATGGATACTTTGCACAGTTTCAGAGAAAGAAAATTTATATAGTGTTTATTTGCTTGTTTTTAATCAAATCATTGAATTCAATAGAAAATTATTTAAAAAGTGACTTTTGGTGTAAAATAATATTTTTCTTCGTAAAATAGATGGTTTTCCTTTAAAAGTGGTAAATCTCCGAAAAACATTGAAAAAAGAGTCATTTATTCGGTTTTAGAGAAAAAAATATATATTGTCGTAAAATAAGGATAAAAGAAATTTGTGCAATTTTAGAAAAAAAATGTATTATCGAGAAAAAGAATGTATTTTTTTGGATTTCTTCCACCAACAAATCAAAATATGAATAAAACCTTAAAAAAGTCACTTTTTAGGTTGAATTTTCTTCTTTATTCAAATTGCATATAATATTCTTTTAAAGGGGCGTTTTGTTTAAAATGCCGTTAATACTCCTAAATACGTTGAAAAACACGTTATTTATGATTTTTTTTCAGAAAAAAAAGTATATTGTGGCAATATTCAGTATTTTGTGTTTATTTTTTGATGAAAACAATGAAATAAGCAGAAAATCATCGAAAAATTCACTTTTTCGGTAAAAAGAAACTTTTTTCGTGAAATGGCATATATTCCTTTTTTCTGAACTAAAATAAAGATGGTCTTTTTTAGATAAGATGTTAATTTTCCAAGAAACGCTGGAAACGGGTTAATTTATGCAATTTTGAGAGAAAAAAATGAATTTCTATGAAAATTTATATTACTTGCTTTTTTTTTAATTTTCACTCAAAACATGGAAATGAAAAGAAAAAAAAACACTGAAAAGTCCTTTTTTATAAAGAAATATATATTTCTTCATTGAAATGGCTTGTATTACATTTTATGTAACATGAAAAAGGGATTTTCTTCAGAATGTTGTTAAAAGCAATAAAAAGGTTTAAATAGGGTAGTTTATGTAACTTTAAAGAAAAAAAACAATACGCTATAACGTATTGTTCATGTTTTTAATTAAAACATGGAAACTCAAAGAAAATTAATGAAAAACTCACTTTTGATGGTTAAAACATACTTTATTTTCTAAGAGAAGATGGATTTGTCATAAAATTATTGTAAAACCCTTAAAAACTTTGAAAAATGGATAATTCAAATCGCATATGTTATACTTGTAAAAGGGGGTTTTATGTTAAATTCCGTTAATACTCTTAAAAACTTTAAAAAACGTAATTTATGAAATTTTAGATAGAAAAAGTATATTGTAACATTGAAAAGTTGTTTTCTACAAAATGTGTTTAAACGTCCAGAAAGATTAAAAATGGATACTTTCTACAGTTTCAGAGAAAGAAAATGTACATAGTGTCTATTTTCTTGTTTTCAATCAAAACATTGAAATCTATAGAAAAGTGAAAGTGACTTGTGGTGTAAAATCATATTTTTATTCGTAAAAGAGATGGCTTTTTTTTAAAAGTAGTAAATCTCCGAAAAACATTGAAAAAAGGGTCATTCATGCAGTTTGAGAGAAAAAAATATATCTCGTAAAATAAGGATATTAGCATAAAAATAGGTAATTTCGGGAAATTTAGAGAAAAAAAATATTGTCGATAAAAGAATGTATGTTTTTGGTTAACTTCCACCAACAAATGAAAATATGAAAAAAACCTTGAAAAAGTAACTTTTTAGGCAAATTTTTTTTCTCTATTCAAATTGATTGTATCATACGTGTAAAAAGTTTTTTTGTTTAAAATGCCGTTAATACTCCCAAAAACGATGAAAAACATGTAATTTATTATATTTTTCAGAAAAAAAAGTATATTGTGCATATATTCAGTGTTTTTTTCTTTATTTATTTTATGAAAACAATGAAATAAGCAGAAAATCATCGAAAAATTCACCTTTCGGTGAAAAGAAACTTTTTTCGTTAAATGGCATATATTCCTATTTTCTGAACTAAAATAAAGATGATCTTTCTTACGTAAGAAGTTAAATCTCCAATAAACGCTGGAAAAGGGATAATTTATGCAACTTTGAGAGATAAAAATGAATTACCAAGAAAAGTTAATATATTTCTTTCTTTTTTATTCATTTTCACTCACAACATTGAAATGAAAAGAAATAACACTGAAAAAAAAATTTTCTTAAAGAAATATAAATTTTTTCATTTAAATGGCTTGTATTACACTTTATATAACATGAAAATGGGATTTTCTTCAAAATGTTGTTAAAACCTATAAAAAGGTTTAAATAGGGTAGTTTATGTAACTATAAAGAGAAATACGATACGCTATACGGTATTGTTCAAGTTTTTAATTAAAACATGGAAATTCAAAGAAAATTACTGAAAAACTCACTTTTGGAGGTAAAAACACTTTTTTTTGTAAGAGAAGATGGATTTGTCATAAAAATATTGTAAAACCCTTAAAAACATTTGAAAAAAGAATAATTCAAATCGCATATGTTATACTTGTAATAGGGGGATTTTCTTGAATTTAATCAAAACATTAAATTCAATAGAAAATTATTAAAAAGTGTCTTTTGGTGTAAAATCATATTTTTTCTTAAAAAAGATGGTTTTCCATTACAAAGAGGTAAATCTCCCAAAACCTTGAAAAAAGGGTCATTTATGCGGTTTTAAAGAAAAAAATATATATTGTCGTAAAATAAGGATAAAAGCATAAAAATTTGTGCAATTTTAGAGAAAAAAAGTATAATCGAGAAAAAGAATGTATTTTTTATGATTTTTTCCACAAACAAATGAAAATATTAAAAAAACCTTGAAAAAGTCTCTTTTTTGGTAGAATTTTCTTCTTTATTCAAATTGCATATATTATACTTGTAAAAGGATGTTTTGTTTAAAATGCAGTTAATACTCCTAAAAACGTTGAAAAATACGTCATTTAAGATTTTTTAAATTAAAAAAAAAGTATATTTTCAAATATTCAGTGATTTAGTTTATTTTTGATATAAACAATGAAATAAGCAGATAATTATAAAAAAAATTCACTTTTTCGGTAAAAAGAAACATTTTCGTGAAATGGCATATATTCCTTTTTTCTCAACTAAAAAAAAAGATGATTCTTAGATAATATGTTAATTCTCCAAGAAACGCTGGAAACAGGATCATTTTTTCAATTTTGAGGGAAAAAAATGAATTACCATGAAAAATTAAAATATCTCTTGCTTTTTCTTTTATTTTCACTCAAAACATGCAAATGAAAAGAAATAACACTGAAAAATCCTTTTTCTTAAAGAAATATATATTTTTTCATTGAAATGGCTTGTATTACATTTTATGTAACATGAAAAAGAGATTTTCTTCTAAATGTTGTTAAAAGCAATAAAAAGGTTTAAATAGGGTAGTTTATGGACCTTTAAAGAGAAAAACAATACTCTTTAGCGCATTATTCATGTTTTTTATTAAAGCATCGAAATTCAAAGAAAATTACTGAAAAACTCACTTTTGGAGGTAAAAACATACTTTTTTTCTAAGGGAAGATGGATTTGTCATAAAAATATTGTAAAACCCTTAAAAACGTTGAAAAATGGATAATTCAAATCGCATATAATATACTAAGTATAATATATGCGTCATTTTTCATAAATTTTACATAAAACCACCTTTTACAACTCTTGTAAAAGGTGGTTTTATGTAAAATGCCGTTAATACTCTTAAAAACGTTAAAAAAACGTAATTTTTGAAATTTTAGATAGAAAAACTATATTCTAACATGCAAAAGTTGTTTTCTACAAAATGTGCTTAAACGTCCAAAAAGGTTAAAAATGGATACTTTGTAGAGGTTCAGAGAAAGAAAATGTATATAGTATTTATTTTCTTGTTTTTAATCAAAACACTGAAATCAATAAAAAAAATTATTTAAAAATTCTCTTTTGGTGTAAAATCTTTTTTTTTTCGTAAAAGAGATAAATTTCCTTTAAAAAAAGTAAATCTCTGAAAAACATTGAAAAAAGGGTCATTTATGCGGTTTTAGAGAAAAGATATATATATTGTCGTAAAATGAAGAAAAAATCATAAAAAAAGGTAATTTGTGCAACTTTAGAGAAAAAAAATATATTGTCGAGAAACAATGTATTTTTTTTGGTTTACTTCCAACAAATGAAAATATGAAAAAAACTTGAAAAAGTCACTTTTTTTGCCGAATTTTGTTCTTTATTCATATTTCATATATTATACGTGTAAAAAGGGATTTTGTTTAAATTCCGTTAATACTCCTAAAAAAGTTGAAAAACACGTCATTTATGATTTTTTTTTTTCAGAAAAAAAGTATATTAGGGCAATATTCAGTGTTTTTTTGTTTATTTTTTTATGAAAACAATAAAGTAAGCAAAAAAATCATCGAAAAACTCACTTTTTCGGTGAAAAGAACCTTTTTTCGTGAAATGGCATATATTCCTTTTTTATCAACTAAAATAAAGATGGTATTTCATAGATAAGATGTTAATTCTCCAAAAAAACGCTGGAAACGGGATAATTTATGCAATTTTGAGAGAAAAAAATGAATTGCCATGAAAAGTTAATATATTTCTTGCTTTTTACTTCATTTTCACACAAAACATGGAAATGAAAAGAAAAAACACTGAAAAAAATTTTTCTTAAAGAAATATATATTTTTTCATTGAAATGGCTTGTATTACATTTTATGTAACATGAAAAAAGGATTTTCTTCAAAATGTTGTTAAAACCAATAAAAAGGTTTAAATAGGGTAGTTTATGTAACTTTAAAGAAAAAAAACAATACGCAATAGCGTATTGGTTATGTTTTTAATTAAAATATGGAAATTCAAATAAAATTACTGAAAAACTCACGTTTGGAGGTAAAAACAAACTTTTTTTCTAAGGGAAGATGGATTTGTCATAAAATTATTGTAAAACCTTTAAAAACGTTGAAAAATGGATAATTCAAATCGCATATGTTATACTTGTAGAAGAGGGTTTTATGTAAAATGCCGTTAATACTCTTAAAATCTGAAAAAAACGTAATTTATGAAATTTTAGATAGAAAAGGTATATTGTAACATTTAAAATTGTTCTCTACAAAATGTGTTTAAACGTCCAAAAAGGTTGAAAATGGATACTTTGCACAGTTTTAGAGAAAGAAAATGTATATAGTATTTATTTTCTTGTTTTTAATCAAATCATTATATTCAATAGAAAATTATTAAAAAAGTGACCTTTGATGTAAAATAATATTTTTCTTCGTAAAATAGATGGTTTTCCTTTAAAAGTAGTAAATCTCCGAAAAACGTTGAAAAAAGAGTCATTTATGCAGTTTTAGAGAAAAAAAAATATATTGTGGTAAAATAAGCTTAAAAACAAAAAAATTGTGCAATTTTAGAGAAAAAAATGTACTATCAAGAAAGAATGTATTTTTTTGGATTTCTTCCACCAACAAATGAAAATATGAATAAAACCTTGAAAAAATCACATTTTAGGTTGAATTTTCTTCTTTATTCTAATTGCATATATTATACTTGTAAAAGAGCGTTTTGTTTAAAATGCCGTTAATACTCCTAAATACGTTGAAAAACACGTCATTTATGATTTTTTTTCAGAAAAAAAAAGTATATTGTGGCAATATTCAGTATTTTGTGTTTATTTTTTTATGAAAACAATGAAATAAGCAGAAAATCATCGAAAAATTCACTTTTTCGGTAAAAAGAAACTTTTATCGTGAAATAGCATATTTTCTTACCTAAATTAAAGATGGTCTTTTTTAGATAAGATGTTAATTTTCCACGAAACGCTGGAAACGGGTTACTTTATGCAATTTTGAGAGAAAAAATGAATTTCTATGAAAATTTGATATATTACTTGCTTTTCCCTTCATTTTCATGCGCCGCCACGGTGCAGTGGCTAGCGCGTCTGGCTACGAATCCGTGGGCCCGAGTTCGATCCCGGACGAGGACGGCGTGGACCTCACCCAGGTTTTCATCCTTCACTGGTCGATAAATGGGTACCTAGGGCAACCTAGGTAAGGTAAACTGTGGAAACCCGGATTTCATGCTTGCCCCATGTCCCGGGGTAAGGGATTATTCCACCACAGGCTCAAAGGCCAAGGAGACGGGAGATGAGCGCCCGCAGCTACGCGCTGATACAGCGTAAGCCCCCCACTTTACCTACCTTCATTTTCACTCAAAACATGGAAATGAAAAGAAAAAACACTGAAAAATACTTTTTCTTAAAGAAATATATATTTCTTCATTGAAATGGTTTGTATTACATTTTATGTAACATGAAACGGATTTTCTTCAGAATGTTGTTAAAAGCAATAAAAAGGTTTAAATAGGGTAGTTTATGTAACTTTAAAGAGAAAAACAATATGCGTATTGTTCATGTTTTTAATTAAAACATGGAAATTTAAAGAAAATTAATGAAAAACTCACTTTTGAAGGTTAAAACATACTTTATTTTCTAAGGGAAGATGGATTTGTCATAAAATTATTGTAAAACCCTTAAAAACGTTGAAAAATGGATAATTCATATCGCATATGTTATACTTGTAAAAGGGGGTTTTATGTAAAATGCCGTTAATACTCTTAAAAACTGAAAGAAACGTAATTTTTGAAATTTTAGATAGAAAAAGTATATTGTAACATGGAAAAGTTGTTTTTTACAAAATGTGTTTAAACGTCCAAAAAGATTAAAAATGGATACTTTCTACAGTTTCAGAGAAAGAAAATGTACATTGTGTTTATTTTCTTGTTTTCAATCAAAACATAGAAATCTATAGAAAAGTGAAAGTGACTTGTATTGTAAAATCATATTTTTTTCGTAAAATAGATGGCTTTTCTTTAAAAGTAGTAAATCTCCGAAAAACATTGAAAAAAGGGTCTTTTATGCGGTTTTAGAGAAAAAATATATATATTGTCGTAAAATAAGGATAATAGCAAAAAAATAGGTAATTTCTGCAATTTTAGAGAAAAAAAATACTGTCGATAAAAAAAATGTATTTTTTTGGTTTACTTCCACCAACAAATGAAAATATGAAAAAAACCTTGAAAAAGTCACTTTTTAGGCAGAATTTTCTTCTTTATTCAAATTGCATACATCATACGTATAAAAAGTTTTTTCGTTTAAAATGCCGTTAATACTCCCAAAAACGTTGAAAAACATGTCATTTATAATTTTTTTACAGAAAAAAAGTATATTGTGCATATATTCAGTCTTTTTTGTTTATTTTTTTATGAAAACAATGAAATAAACAGAAAATCATCGAAAAATTCACTTTTCGGTGATAAGAAACTTTTTTCGTTAAATGGCATATATTCCTATTTTCTGAACTAAAATAAAGATGATCTTTCTTACATAAGATGTTAAATCTCCAAGAAACGCTGGATACGGGATAATTTATGCAATTTTGAGAGAAAAAAATGAATTGCCTAGAAAAGTTAATATATTTCTTGCTTTTTCCTTCATTTTCACTCAAAACATGGAAATGAAAAAAAAACACTGAAAATTTTGTTTTCTTAAAGAAATATATATTTTTTCATTGAAATAGTTTGTATTACATTTTATGTAATATGAAAATGGGATTTTCTTCAAAATATTGTTAAAACCTATAAAAAAGTTTAAAAAGGGTAGTTTATGTAACTTTAAAGAGAAAAACAATACGCTATACGGTATTGTTCAAGTTTTTAATTAAAACATGGAAATTCAAAGAACATAACTGAAAAACTCACTTTGGAGGTAAAAACATACTTTTTTTTCTAAGAGAAGATGGATTTGTCATAAAAATATTGTAAAACCCTTAAAAACGTTGAAAATTGGATTATTCAAATCGCATATGTTATACTTGTAAAAGGGGGTTTTATGTAAATTGCCGTTAATGCTCTTAAATACTGAAAAAAAAACGTAATTTATGAAATTTTAGATAGAAAAAGTATATTTTAACATGAGAAAGTTGTTTTCTACAAAATGTGTTTAGACGTCCAAAAAGGAAAAAAATTGATACTTAGTATAGTTTCAGAGAAAGAAAATGTATATAGTGTTTATTTTCTTGTATTTAATCAAAACATTAAATTCAATAGAAAATTATTAAAAAAGTGTCTTTTGGTGTAAAATCATATTTTTTTCGTAAAAGAGATGGTTTTCCTTTAGAAGAAGTAAATCTCCCAAAACCTTGAAAAAAAGTCATTTATGCGGTTTTAAAGAAAAAATATATATATTGTCGTAAAATAAGGATAAAAGCATAAAAATTTGTGCAATTTTAGAGAAAAAAAGTATAATCGAGAAAAATAATGTATTTTTTATGGTTTCTTACACAAACAAATGAAAATATGAAAAAACCTTGAAAAGTCTCTTTTTAGGTAGAATTTTCTTCTTTATTCAAATTGCATATATTATACTTGTAAAAAAGAGGTTTTGTTTAAAATGCCGTTAATACTCCTAAAAACACGTCATTTAAGATTTTTTTTTCATAAAAAAAAGTGTTTTGCAAGATTCAGTGATTTTTGTTTATTTTTGATAAAAACAATGAAATAAGCAGATAATCATAAAAAATTCACTTTTTCGGTAAAAAGAAACTTTTTTCGTGAAATGACATATATTTCTTTTTACTCAACTAAAAAAAAGATGGTCTTTCTTAGATAATATGTTAATTCTCCAAGAAACGCTGGAAACAGGATAATTTTGCAATTTTGAGGGAAAAATATGTATTGCCATGAAAAGCATAAAAATAGGTAATTTGTGCAATTTTAGAGAAAAAAAAATATTATCGAGAAAAAGAATGTATTTTTTGGTTTTCTTCCACCAACAAATGAAAATAAGAAAAAAAACATTGAAAAAGTCACTTTTTAGCCAGAATTTTCTTTTTTATTCAAATTGCATATATTATACTTGTAAAAAGGGGTTTTGTTTAAAATGCCGTAAATACTCCTAAAAACGTTAAAAAAACACGTAATTTATGATTTCTTTTCAGAAAAAAATGTATATTGTCACAATATTCAGTGTTTTTTGTTTATTTTTCGACAAAAGCAATGAAATAAGAAGAAAATCATCGAAAAATTAACTTTCTCGGTGAAAAGAAAGTTTTTTTTTGTTAAATGGCATATATTTCTTTTTTTCTGATCTAAAATAAAGATGGTCTTTCTGAGATAAGATGTTAATTATCCTAAAAACGCAGGAAAGGGAATAATTTATGGAATTTTAAGAGAAAAAAATGAATTGCAGTAAAATGTTAATATATTTCTTGCTTTTTTCCTTAATTTTCAATCAAAAAATGTACATGAAAAGAAAAAACACTAAAATCTCCTTTTTCTAAAAGAAATATATATTTTTTTCCTTGAAAAACGGGATTTCCTTAAAATTGTTGTTAATACCAATAAAAAGGTTTAAATAGGGTAGTTTATGTAACTTTAAACAGAAAAACAATACGCTATATCATATTGTTCATGTTTTTAATTAAAACATGGAAATTCATAGAAAATTAATTAAAAACTTACTTTTGGAGGTAAAAACATACTTTTCCTTATAAGGGTTGATGGATTTGTCATAAAAATATTGTGAAACCCTTAAAACCGTTAAAAAATGGATAATTCAAATCGCATATGTTATACGTGTTTAAAAGGGTGTTTTATGTAAATTTCCGTTAATACTCTTAAAAACTGAAAAAAACGTAATTTATGTAATTTTAGATAGAAAAACTATATTGTAACAAGAAAAAGTTGTTTTCTCCAAAATGTGTTTAAACGTCCAAAAACGTTAAAAATGTACAGTTTGTACAGTTTCAGAGAAATAAAATGTATATAGTGTTTATTTTCCTTTTTTTAATCAAAACACTGAAATCAATAGAAAATGATAAAAAAGGGACTTTTGGTGTAAAAATTTTTTTTTCGTAAGAGAGATGGTTTTCCTTTAAAAAATGAAAATCTCCGAAAAACATTGAGAAAAGTGTCATTTATGCAGTTTTGGAGAAAAAATATATATTATCGTAAAAGAAGGATAAAAGCTTAAAAACAGGTAATTTGTGCAATTTTAGAGAAAAAAATAATGTCGAGAAGGAGAATGTATTTTTTTGGTTTTATTCCACCAACAGATGAAAATAAGAAAAAAACATAGAAAAAGTCACTTTTTATGCAGAATTTTCTTCTTTATTCAAATTGCATATATTATACTTAAAAAAAAAGGTTTTGTTTAAAATGTCGTTAATACTCCTCAAAACGTTAAAAAACAGGTCTTTTATGAATTTTTTTCAGAAAAAAAATATATTGTCACAATACTCAGTGTTTTTTGTTTATTTTTTGACGAAAACAATGAAATAAGGAGAAAATCATCTAAAAATTCACTTTTTTGGTGAAAAGAAGTTTTTTTTCGTGAAATGGCATATACTTCTTTTTTCTAAACTAAAATAAGATGGTCTTTCTTAGATAAGATGTTAATTGTTTTAAAAACGCTGGAAAACGGATAATTTATGCAATTTTGAGAGAAAAATGAATTGCAGTAAAATTTTAATATATTTCTTGCTTTTCCTTTCATTTTCAATCAAATCATGGAAATGAAAAGAAAAAAAACACTAAAAAATCTTTTCTCTAAAAGAAATATATAGTTTTTACCTTGAAATGTTTTGTATTACATTTTTTGTAACATGAAAAAGGGATTTTCTTCAAATTGTGTTTAAAACCAATAAAAAAGTTTATATAGGGAAGATTATGTAACTTTAAACAAAAAAACAATACGCTATAGCATATTTTTCATGTTTTTTTATTAAAATTCATAGAAAATTTCTTAAAACTTACTGTTGGAGGTAAAAACATACTTTTTTTTCTAAAAGATGATGGATTTGTCATAAAAATATTGTAAAACCCTTAAAAACGTTGGAAAATGGATAATTCAAATCGCATATGGTATACTTGTTTAAGGGGATTTTATGTAAATTATTGTTAATACGCTTAAAAATGAAAAAAACGTAATTTATGAAATTTTAGATAGAAAAAGTATATTGTAACATGAAAAGTTGTTTTCTATAAAATGTGTTGAAACGTCCAAAAAGGTTAAAAATGGGTACTTTGTACAGTTTCGGAGAAAGAAAATGTATATAGAGTTTATTTTCCTGTTTTTAATCAAAACATTGAAA
>CM035220.1:21233694-21244202 GCA_020233015.1 Callinectes sapidus | reverse complement strand
TTTTGTTTAAATTCCGTTAATACTCCTAAAAACGTTGAAAAACACGTCATTTATGATTTTTTTCAGAAAAAAAGTATATTAGGGCAATATTCTGTGTTTTTGATGAAAACAATAAAGTAAGCAAAAAATCATCGAAAAATAACTTTTTTCGGTAAAAAAGTAACTTTTTTCGTGAAATGGCATATATTCCTTTTTTATGAACTAAAATAAAGATGGTCGTTCTTAGATAAGATGTTAATTCTCCAAAAAACGCTGGAAACGGGTTAAATTATGCAATTTTGAGAGAAAAAATGGAATTTCTATGAAAATTTAATGTATTACTTGCTTTTCCCTTCATTTTCACTCAAAACATGGAAATGAAAAGAAAAAACATCGAAAAAAAGTTTTTCTTAAAGAAATATATATTTCTTCATTGAAATGGCTTGTATTACATATTATGTAACATGAAAAAGGGATTTTCTTCAGAATGTTGTTAAAAGCAATAAAAAAGTTCAAATAGTTTAGATTATGTAAATTTAAAGAGAAAAACAATACGCTATAGCGTATTGTTCATGTTTTTAATTAAAACATGGAAATTCAAAGAAAATTAATGAAAAACTCACTTTTAAAGGTTAAAACATACTTTATTTCTAAGAGAAGATGGATATGTCATAAAATTATTCTAAAACCTTTAAAAACGTTGAAAAATGGATAATTCAAATCGCATATGTTATACTTGTAAAAAAGGGTTTTATGTAAAATGCCGTTAATACTCTTAAAAACTTTTAAAAAACATAATTTTTGAAATTTTAGATAGAAAAAGTATATTGTAACATGCAAAAGTTGTTTTCTACAAAATGTGCTCAAACGTCCAAAAAGGTTAAAAATGGATACTTTGTACAGTTTCAGAGAAAAAAAATGTATATTGTATTTATTTTCTTGTTTTCTATCAAAACACTGAAATCAATAAAAAAATATTTAAAAATTGTCTTTTGGTGTAAAATCATATTTTTTTCGTAAAAGAGATGAATTTCCTTTAAAAGTAGTAAATCTCCGAAAAACATTGAAAAAGGGTCATTTATGCGGTTTTAGAGAAAAAATATATATATATTGTCGTAAAAAATAAGAAAAAAGCATAAAAATAGGTAATTTGTGCAATTTTAGAGAAAAAAAATATTTTCGAGAAATAGAATGTATTTTTTGTTTACTTCTAACAAATGAAAATATGAAAAAAAAATTGAAAAAGTCACTTTTTAGGCAGAATTTTCTTCTTTATTCATATTTCATATATTATACGTGTAAAAAGGGGTTTTGTTTAAATTCCGTTAATACTCCTAAAAACGTTGAAAAACACGTCATTTATGATTTTTTTTTTCAGAAAAAAAAGTATATTAGGGCAATATTTAGTGTTTTTTGTTTATTTTTTGATGAAAACAATAAAGTAAGCAAAAATCATCGAAAAATAACTTTTTCGGTGAAAAGTAACTTTTTTCGTGAAATGGCATATATTGCTTTTTTATGAACTAAAATAAAAATGGTCTTTCTTAGATAAGATGTTAATTCTCCAAAAAATTCCGGAAACGGGTTAATTTATGCAATTTTCAGAGAAAAAAATGAATTTCTATGAAAATTTAATATATTACTTGCTATTCCCTTCATTTTCACTCAAAACATGGAAATGAAAAGAAAAAACAATGAAAAATCCTTTTTCTTAAAGAAATATATATTTCTTCATTGAAATAGCTTGTATTACATTTTATGTAGGTAACATGAAAAAGGGATTTTCTTCAGAATGTTGTTAAAAGCAATACAAAAGTTCAAATAGTTTAGATTATGTAACTTTAAAGAGAAAAACAATACGCTATAGCGTATTGTTCATGTTTTTAATTAAAACATGGAAATTTAAAGAAAATTAATGAAAAACTCACTTTTGAAGGTTAAAACATACTTTATTTTCTAAAGGAAGATGGATTTGTCATAAAATTATTCTAAAACCCTTAAAAACGTTGAAAAATGCATAATTCAAATCGCATATGTTATACTTGTAAAAGAAGGTTTTATGTAAAATGCCCTTAATACTCTTAAAAATTGAAAAAAAAACGTAATTTATGATATTTTAGATAGAAAAAGTATATTGTAACATGGAAAAGTTGTTTTCTAAAAAATTTGTTTAAACGTCCAAAAAGATTAAAAATGGATACATTTTACAATTTCAGAGAAAGAAAATGTACATAGTGTTTATTTTCTTGTTTTCATTCAAAACATTAAAATCTATAGAAAAGTGAAAGTGACTTGTGGTGTAAAATCATATTTTTTTTCGTAAAAGAGATGGTTTTTCTTTAAAAGTAGTAAATCTCCGAAAAACATTGAAAAAAGGGTCATTTATGCGGTTTTAGAGAAAAAAATATATATTGTCGTAAAATAAGGGTATTAGCATAAAAATAGGTAATTTCTGCAATTTTAGAGAAAAAAAATTTTGTCAATAAAAGAATGTATTTTTGTGTTTACTTCCACCACCAAATGAAAATATGAAAAAAACCTTGAAAAAGTCCATTTTTAGGCAGAATTTTATTCTTTATTCAAATTCCATATATCATACGTGTAAAAAGTTTTTTTGTTTAAAATAACGTTAATACTCCCAAAAACGTTGAAAACCATGTCATTTATTATTTTTTTCAGAAAAAAAGTATATTGTACATATATTCAGTGTTTTTTTGTTTATTTTTTTTATAAAAACAATGAAATAAGCAGAAAATCATCGAAAAATTCACTTTTCGGTGAAAAGAAACTTTTTTCGTTAAATGGCATATATTCCTATTTTCTGAACTAAAATAAAGATGATCTTTCTTACATAAGATGTTAAATCTCCAATAAATGCTGGAAACGGGATAATTTATGCAATTTTGAGAGAAAAAAATGAATTACCTAGAAAAGTTAATATATTTCTTGCTTTTTCCTTCATTTTCACTCTATACATGGAAATAAAAAGAATAAACACTGAAAAAGAAATTTTCTTAAAGAAATATATATTTTTTCATTGAAATGGCTTGTATTACAATTTATGTAACATGAAAATGTTATTTTCTTCAAAATTTTTTAAAACCTATAAAAAGGTTTAAATAGGGTATTTTATGTAACTTTAAAGAGAAAAAAATACGCTATACGGTATTGTTCAAGTTTTTAATTAAAACATGGAAATTCAAAGAAAATTACTGAAAAACTCACTTTTGGAGGTAAAAACATACTGTTTTTCTAAGAGAAGATGGATTTGTCATAAAAATATTATAAAACCCTTAAAAACGTTGAAAAATGGATAATTCAAATCGCATATGTTATACTTGTAAAAGGGGGTTTTATGTAAATTGCCGTTAATACTCTTAAATACTGAAAAAAAACGTAATTTATGATATTTTAGATAGAAAAAGTATATTGTAACATGAGAAAGTTGTTTTCTACAAAATGTGTTTAGACGTCCAAAAAGGAAAAAAATTGATACCAAGTATAGTTTGAGAGAAAGAAAATGTATATAGTGTTTATTTTCTTGTATTTAATCAAAACATTAAATTCAATAGAAAATTATTAAAAAAGTGTCTTTTGGTGTAAAATCATATTTTTTTCGTAAAAGAGATGGTTTTCTTTTAAAAGAAGTAAATCTCCAAAAACCTTGAAAAAAGGGTCATTTATGCGGTTTTAAAGAAAAAAATATATATAGTCGTAAAATAAGGATAAAAGCATAAAAATTTGTGCAATTTTAGAAAAAAAAAGTATAATCGAGAAAAAGAATGTATTTTTTATGGTTTCTTCCACAAACAAATGAAAATATGAAAAAAACCTTGAAAAAGTCTCTTTTTAGGTAGAATTTTCTTCTCTATTCAAATTGCATATATTATACTTGTAAAAGGAGCTTTTATTTAAAATGCCGTTAATACTCCTAAAAACGTTGAAAAACACTTCATTTAAGATTTTTTTTCATAAAAAAAGTATATTTTGCAATATTCAGTGATTTTTGTTTATTTTTTATAAAAAGAATGAAATAAGCAGATAATCATAAAGAAATTCACTTTTTCGGTAAAAAGAAACTTTTTTCGTGAAATGGCATATATTATTTTTTTCTCAACTAAAAAAAAGATTGTCTTTCTTAGATAATATGTTAATTCTCAAAGAAACGCTGGAAACAGGATAATTTTTGCAATTTTGAGGGAAAAAAATGAATTGCCATGAAAAGTTAAAAATATCTCTTGCATTTTCCTTCATTTTCACTCAAAACATGCAAATGAAAAGAAATAACACTGAAAAATCCTTTTTCTTAAAGAAATATATAATTTTTCATTGAAATGGCTTGTATTACATTTTATGTAACATGAAAAAGAGATTTTCTTCAAAAATTTTGTTAAAAGCAATAAAAAGGTTTAAATAGGGTAGTTTATGTAACTTTAAAGAGAAAAACAATACGCTATAGCGTATTGTTCATGTTTTTTTATTAAAGCATGGAAATTCAAAGAAAATTACTGAAAAACTCACTTTTGGAGGTAAAAACATACTTTTTTTTCTAAGGGAAGATGGATTTGTCATAAAATTATTGTAAAACCCTTAAAAACGTTGAAAAATAGATAATTCAAATTGCATATGTTTTACTTGTAAAAAGGGGTTTTATGTAAAATGACGTTAACACTCTTAAAAACAGAAAAAAACGTAATTTATGATATTTTAGATAGAAAAAGTATATTGTAACATGAAAAAGTTGTTTTCCAGAAAATGTGTTTAAAAGTAAAAAAAGGTTAAAAGTTCATACTTTGTATAGTTTCAGAGAAAGAAAATGTATATAGTGTTTATTTTCTTGTTTTTAATCAAAACATATAAATAAATAGAAAATTATTAAAAAAGTGAGTTTTGGTGTAAGATCAATTTTTTTTTTCGTAAAAGAGAAGATGCTTTTCCTTTAAAAGTAGCAAATCTCCGAAAACATTGAAAAAAGGGTCATTTAGGCGGTTTTAGAGAAAAAAAAATATACAAAAATAGGTAATTTTTGCAATTTTATGAAAAAAAGTATTGTCGAGAAAAAGAATGTATTTTTTGGTTTACATCCACCAACAAATGAAAGTATGAAATAAACCTTGAAAAAGTCAGTTTTTGATAGAATTTTCTTCTTTATTCAAATTCCATATATTATACATGTAAAAGAGGGTTTTGTTTAAAATGTCTTTAATACTCCTTAAAACGTTGAAAAACACGTCATTTATGATTTTTTTCTGGAAAAAAGTATATTGTGGCAATATTTAGTGGTTTTTGTTTATTTTTTTTATGAAAAATATAAAATAAGCAGAAAATCATCGAAAAACTCACTTTTTCGGTGAAAAGAAACTTTTTTCGTGAAATGGCATATATTCCTTTTTTATGAACTAAAATAAAGATGGTTTTTCTTAGATAAGATTTTAATTCTCCAAGAAACGCTAAAAACGTGATAATTTGTGCAATTTTGAGACAAAAGAATGAATTGCTATAAAAAGTCAATATATTTCTTGCTTTTTCCTTCATTTTCACTCAAAACATGGAAATGAAAACAAATAACACTGAAAAATCCTTTTTCTTAAAGAAATATATATTTTTTCATTGAAATGGCTTGTACTACATCTTATGTAACATGAAAAAAAATTTTCTTTAAAATATTGTTAAAACCAATAAAAAGGTTTAAATAGGGTAGATTATGTAACTTTAAAGAGAAAAACAAAACGCTATAGCGTATTGTTCATGTTTTTAAATAAAACATGGAAATACAAAGAAAATTACTGAAAAACTAACTTTTGGAGGTAAAAAAAAACTTTTTTCTCTAAGGGAAAATGGATTTGTCATAAAAATATTGTAAAACTTAAAAACGTTGAAAAATGGATAATTCAAATCGGATATGTTATACTTGTAAGAGGGGGTTTTATGTAAAATGCCGTTAATACTCTTAAAAACTTTAAAAAAAACGTAATTTTTGAAATTTTAGATAGAAAAAGTATATTGTAACATGAAAAATTTGTTTTCTACAAAATGTGCTTAAACGTCCAAAAAGGTTAAAAATGAATACTTTGTACAGTTTCAGAGAAAGAAAATGTATTTAGTATTTATTTTCTTGTTTATAATCAAGACACTGAACTCAATAAAAAAAAATATTTAAAAATTGTCTTTTGCTGTAAAATCATATTTTTTTCGTAAAAGAGATAAATTTCCTTTAAAAGTAGTAAATCTCCGAAAAAACATTGAAAAAAGGGTCATTTATGCGGTTTTAGAGAAAAAAAAATATATATTGTCGTAAAATGAAGGAAAAAAGCATAAAAATGTGTAATTTGTGCAATTTTAGAGAAAAAAATATATTGTCGAGAAATAGAATGTATTTTTTTGGTTTACTTCCAACAAATGAAAATATGAAAAAAAAGGTTAAAAAGTCACTTTTTAGGCAGAATTTTCTTCTTTATTCATATTTCATATAGTATACGTGTAAAAAGAGGTTTTGTTTAAATTCCGTTAATACTCCTAAAAACGTTGAAAAACACGTCATTTATGATTTTTTTTTCAGAAAAAAAGTATATTAAGGCAATATTCAGTTTTTTTTTTGTTTTTTTTTTTGATGAAAACAATAAAGAAAGCAAAAAATCATCGAAAAACTCACTTTTTCGGTGAAAAGAAAGTTTTTTCGTAAAATGGCATATATTCCTTTTTTCTGAATTAAAAAAAAGATGGTCTTTTTTAGATAAGATGTTAATTTTCCAAGAAACGCTGGAAACGGGTTAATTTATGCAATTTTGAGAGAAAAAAATGAATTTCTATGAAAATTTAATATATTACTTGCTTTTCCCTTCATTTTCACTCAAAACATGGAAATGAAAAGAAAAAACACTGAAAAATACTTTTTCTTAAAAAAATAAATATTTCTTCATTGAAATGACTTGTATTACATTTTATGTAACATGAAAAAAGGATTTTCTTCAGAATGTTGTTAAAAGCAATAAAAAGGTTTAAATAGGGTAGTTTATGTAACTTTAAAGAGAAAAACAATACGCTAGAGCGTATTGTTCATGTTTTTAATTAAAATATGGAAATTCAAAGAAAATTACTGAAAAACTCACTTTTGAAGGTTAAAACATACTTGATTTTCTAAGGGAAGATGGATTTGTCACAAAAATATTGTAAAACCTTTAAAAACGTTGAAAAATGGATAATTCAAATCGCATATGTTATACTTGTAAAAAAGGGTTTTATGTAAAATGCCGTTAATACTCTTAAAAACTTTATAAAAACGTAATTTTTGAAATTTTAGAGAGAAAAAGTATATTGTAACAAGCAAAAGTTGTTTTCTACAAAATGTGCTTAAACGTCCAAAAAGGTTAAAAATGGATACTTTGCACAGTTTCAGAGAAAGAAAATGTATATAGTTTTTATTTTCTTATTTTTAATCAAATCATTGAATTTAATAGAAAATTATTAAAAAGTGACCTTTGGTGTAAAATAATATTTTTCCTCGTGAAGTATATGGTTTTCCTGTAAAAGTAGTAAATCTCCGAAAAACATTGAAAAAAGGGTCATTTATGCGGTTTTAAAGAAAAAAAATATATTGTCGTAAAATAAGGATAAAAGTTTAAAAACAAGAAATTTGTGCAATTTTAGAGAAAAAAATGTATTATTGAGAAAAATAATGTATTTTTTTGGATTTCTTCCAATAACAAATGAAAATATGAGTAAAACCTTGAAAAATCACTTTTTAGGTAGAATTTCCTTCTTTATTCAAATTGCATATATTATACTTGTAAAAAGGCGTTTTGTTTAAAATGCCGTTAATACTCCTAAATACGTTGAAAAACACGTCATTTATGATTTTTTTCAGAAAAAAAAGTATATTGTGGCAATATTCAGTATTTTGTTTTTATTTTTTTATGAAAACAATGAAATAAGCAGAAAATCATGGAAAAATTCACTTTTTCGGTAAAAAGAAACTTTTTTCGTGAAATGGCATATATTCCTTTTTTTTAACTAAAATAAAGATGGTCTTTTTTAGATAAGATGTTAATTTTCCAAGAAACGCAGGAAACGGGTTAATTTATGCAATTTTGAGAGAAAAAAAGGAATTACTATGAATATTTTAAAATATTACTTGCTTTTCCCTTCATTTTCACTCGAAACATGGAAATGAAAAGAAAAAACTCTGAAAAATCCTATTTCTTAAAGAAATATATATTTTTTTTATTGAAATGGCTTGTATTATATTTTATGAACATGAAAAAAGGGAATTTCTTTACAATGTTGTTAAAAGCACTAAAAAAGTTCAAATAGGGTAGTTTATGTAACTTTAAACAGAAAAACAATACGCAATAGCGTATTGTTCATGTTTTTAATTAAAACATAGAAATTCAAAGAAAATTAATGAAAAACTGACTTTTGAAGGTTAAAACATACTTTATTTTCTAAGGGAAGATGGATTTGTCATAAAATTATTGTAAAACCTTAAAAAACGTAGAAAAATGGATAATTCAAATCGCATATGTTATACTTGTAAAAGGGGGTTTTATGTAAAATGCCGTTAATACTCTTAAAAACGAAAAAAAAACGTAATTTATGAAATTTTAGATAGAAAAAGTATATTGTAACATGGAAAAGTTGTTTTCTACAAAATGTGTTTAAACGTCCAAAAAGATTAAAAATGCATACTTTCTACAGTTTCAGAGAAATCAAATGTACATAGTGTTTATTTTCTTGTTTTCAATCAAAACATTGAAATCTATAGAAAAGTGAAAGTGACTTGTGGTGTAAAATCATATTTTTTTCGTAAAAGAGATGGTTTTTCTTCAAAAGAAGTAAATCTCCGAAAAACATTGAAAAAAGGGTCATTTATGCGGTTTTAGAGAAAAAAATATATATTGTCGTAAAATAAGGATATTAACATAAAAATAGGTAATTTCTGCAATTTTAGAGAAAAATTTTTTTATCGATAAAAGAATGTATTTTTTTGGTTTACTTCCATAACCAAATGAAAATATGAAAAAAAAACTTGAAAAATTCACTTTTTAGGCAGAATTTTCTTCTTTAATCAAATTCCATATATCATAAGTGTAAAAACTTTTTTTCTTTAAAATGCCGTTAATACTCCCAAAAACGTTGAAAAACATGTCATTTATTATATTTTTCTGAAAAAAAAGAATATTGTGGCAATATTTAGTGTTTTTTGTTTATATTTTTATGAAAATAAAATAAGCAGAAAATCATCGAAAAATTCACTTTTTCAGTAAAAAGAAACTTTTTTCGTGAAATGACATATATTCCTTTTTTATGAACTAAAATAAAGATGGTCTTTCCTAGATAAGATGTTAATTCTCCAAGAAACGCTGGAAACGGGATAATTTGTGCAATTTTTAGACAAAAGAATGAATTGCTATAAAAAGTCAATATATTTCTTGCTTTTTCCTTCATTTTCACACAAAACATGGAAATGAAAACAAATAACACTGAAAAATATTTTTTCTTAAAGAAATATATATTTTTTTATTGAAATGGCTTGTACTACATCTTATGTAACATGAAAAAAAGGTTTTCTTTAAAATGTTGTTAAAACCAATAAAAAGGTTTAAATAGGGTAGTTTATGTAACTTCAAAGAGAAAAACAATACGCTATAGCGTATTGTTCACGTTTTTCATTAAAACGTGGAAATTCAAAGAAAAATAATGAAAAACTCATTTTTGAAGGTTAAAACATACTTTATTTTCAAAGGGAAGATGGATTTGTCATAAAATTATTGTAAAACCCTTAAAAACGTTGAAAAATGGATAATTCAAATCGCATATGTTATACTTGTAAAAGGGGGTTTTATGTAAAATCCCGTTAATACTCTTAAAAACTTTAAAAAACATATTTTATGAAATTTTAGATAGAAAAGGTATATTGTAACATAAAAAAGTTGTTCTCTACAAAATGTGTTTAAACGTCTAAAAAGGTTGAAAATGGATAATTTGCACAGTTTTAGAGAAAGAAAATGTATATAGTGTTTATTTTCTTGTTTTTAATCAAATCATTGAATTCAATAGAAAAGTGAAAGTGACTTGTGGTGTAAAATCATATTTTTATTCGTAAAAGAGATGGTTTTTCTTTAAAAGTAGTAAATCTCCGAAAAACATTGAAAAAAGGGTCATTTATGCGGCTTTAGAGAAAAAAATATATATTGTCGTAAAATAAGGATATTAGCATATTTTAGAGAAAAAAAAATATTGTCGATAAAAGAATGTATTTTTTTGGTTAACTTCCACCAACAAATGAAAATATGAAAAAAACCTTGAAAAAGTAACTTTTTAGGCAGAATTTTTTTCTTTATTCAAATTGCATATATCATACGTATAAAAAGTTTTTTTGTTTAAAATGCCGTTAATACTCCCAAAAACGTTGAAAAACATGTCATTTATTATTTTTTTCAGAAAAAAAAAGTATATTGTGCATATATTCAGTGTTTTTTGTTTACTTTTTTATGAAAACAATGAATTAAGCAGAAAATCATCGAAAAATA